>JAUBOD010000009.1:636759-657182 GCA_032353885.1 Nothura maculosa
ATTGTGTCAAGCAGAGGGAAAACCTAGGAGTGCTTGGCCACCCTAGAGGAAAGGGTGAGGTGACAGGTACAAGACACCCATGCGAGATGAACCGCAGCCTGCAGCCATAAGAAGCATAATCTTGAGCTGGAGCCAGATGATCAGCTCGGTAGATAACCAGCGCAGACGATGCTCCAGGCGTGTCCTGGCAGGGAGCGAGCTGTGCCGAAAGGCTGGCTGTGCTCCAGGTGGATGCACCTGGAGATGCTGCAGCCGGGGTCCTGGGTGAGTAGGAGCCACCAAGGGGCTGGGACACGACTCCTGCAAGGAGCACATACGTGTTGGCTGCTCGCTGCCTGCTGCGGGAGATGTGTCCGCAGGGGAACGGCTCTGCAGCTCCCTGCTCCGTTCCTGCACATCCCGTGATGAGAAGCAGGTGCCCACATCCAGGTTACACAGCATCGTCAAATCATTAGTGTTGGAAAAGATCTTCGAGGTCATCAAGTCCAGCTGTAAACCCATCACCATGTCCCGAAGTGCCTCATTTACACGTCTCTTGAACACTGTCAGGGCACTGCTTCCCTGGGCAGCCTGTTCCAATGCTTCACCACTCTTTCTGTCTAGAAATTTTTCCTAATATCTAACCTGAACCACCCCTGGTGCAACTTGAGGCCGTTTCTTCTTGTCCAATCCACAGCTATCCTGCAGAAGAGATGGATCCTCGACTCACTACAGCCTCCTTCCAGGTCATTGGGGACAGCAATAAGGTCTCCCCTGGTCCTCTTCTTCTCCACACCAAACAACCCCGGCTCCCTCAGCTGCTCCTCAACAGCTCAGTGCTCCAGCCCCTGCACCAGCCTCATTCCCCTTCTCTGGAGAAGCTCCAGCTTCTCCAGGGCTTTCCTGTAGCCAGAGGCCCAACACTGAACACAATATTCGAGGTGCAGCGTCACCAGTGCTGAGATGCTCTCCGAGGAGATCTGCAGGAAGCCCAGGAAAGCCTGGCCAGCCATTCCTGAACGCCCCAGGGGCACAAGGAGCAACCATGCCCAGAGCTGGTGCCCATAGCACCCAGCTTTACTGCAGAAACAGAGGAGGGAAAGGGAGAAGAGACACATGCAAGGCCGAGGGCCACTGACAAGGATGAAGCCCTGACAGAAATGAGACCAGCTCCCATAACCACTGCCCAGTTAGACATATCCTCAGATTCCCCATGGGCCTCCATGAGAATCTGCATGGTACTACCAAAAAAACCCCGCTTTGTGGTGAGGGATCAGTACATTGCAAAGATCCAGGAGGATGGATCTCCCCTGGGCAGGTGGAGTGGGACACGGCTCAAAGGCCCTGGCTCTGCTGTCTGTCACATTCAGGAATCTCAGGATTAACGACCCTAAAGGTAACAATAGTCATGAACAGAGAGGTGCTCGTGGAGCAGGAATTTGGACTTTTGACACCCCTCTTAACCTGATTTCAGGACCACATTCGTTTCCTTGGGGCAAAGGCACAGCTGGCTCATTTTCCTTCTCTAAAAATCCCAACTCAACCAAACCAGAGCAGCCCGATTCCCTTTGGCTACAGGAAACTCATCCAGGCAGCATGTCCCTAAGATCCACGGCTGCCTGTGGCTGCAGGCAGCACTGGGGACTGTGCGGGAGGCTCCTCCATGCCATGATGCTGGAGTGGATGCAGAGGAAATCAAAGCAGCTGTGATGTCCCAGTATTGCCCAATGAGGCGAACAGAGCCAGGCGAGATCCTGCCCCAGGGACTGCCTGTGCCTGGAATTCGCTGGAATTCCCCCTTTGCTCTTCCCACTTCCATTGCTCAGAGGTGGAAAGGAGACCATTGCAAGACCCCTGCAAGCTCCAGGGCTCCGGGAGGGCACTGGGGGGACTGGAGCAGAGTGGTCGGTCCTCTCCAAGAAGACACTGGGGACAGAGGTGCTCAGAGAGCCCGTCTGCATTTCTATGAGTTGTGTTTCCCGTGGGAATCCCACCTCCCTGGCTGTTTCCACTTGCATTAGCAGATGCATTATTGAGGCTGGATGCTCAGGGATGCTCCTGCCTGCAGTGCTGCTCCTTGGGGACACGGCTCCAGCGGGTCAGGGCACACAACGCTCTCCCCTCTTCCCAAGTAATGCCAGATCCCCTGCGCATTCCCTATGTGTTTCTTGAGAGCCTGGATCCCCAGATATCCCTTCATCCCTGTCAGCTCCCTCTCCCCCATCCCATGCACACACCACAATTCTTCCCCGCAGCTCCTGACTCAGCCCTGGAGGAAAATGAGGACACCTCTGTGCCGAGAGGGACATCAGAATGAGCACTCACTTCTTAGAAACCCCGCTGACCCCAGCAGGGGGGGGGGAAACCCACTGCATCCCCCTCTCCCAACGCCCATGGAAAGCCCCTGTCCTGGCCGTGGAGCTCGTGCCGGCTGCGCTTTCACCCACTTGGCTCGTGCAGGAGGCTCAGCCTCCTCCCCAGCCTTGTGCCAGCGGCCACCGCAGGTGCTGCCAAGCAGGGGATCCAACACACGGCGGCTGGAGGCACATAAGGAGTTAATACATAGTGGGATGTATCCCCAGCTCCGGCATGTGTGGTTACCCTGATCCAGAAGCAGTTGGATTGTAGCCACTTGCCACAGTGGGACCTGGACCCCAGTTGTGCCTGTAGGAGGTTCACACAATGGGACCCACAGCATCCCTGGCAAAGCTGCAGCCCTCGGGAATGCTCCATCAGCAGCAAAACCCTCCAAAGGTGGAAGAGGCATCACGAGTGCCCATGTGGCACTGCTCTGGCAGAACGTCTCTTTGGGAAGAACAGGTTCTGGAAGAAGAGAGCTCGTTCCTGGTGACCACCAGCCAGGAGCTGTCATCATCCCTGCCATGGGGTGTCCTTGGCACAGCCCTGGGCACACCAATGGAAAACCAAGGTCCCAGAGCCAACCTGCATCCCCCAAGCTCCCGAGGAGGCTGGGGACCATGACTGACACTAATCCCCTGCTGCCTAAATTCCCTCTCTGTCAGTGCAGATTTTCCTCTGATAAGAGGGTCTGTGAGTGATAGAGCGAGGCAGGTGCTGGCAAAGTTGATCTAGTACATCCTGTTTTTACTGTTTGTACTGCCCGCTGGCTGCTTCCTAACTTGTTTGCCATGGGGACGGCCTGTTGGGACACGGGGAGCAGCTGGACACGGGGCTTTGGTGCCTCTTGCCCTCAGAGGCAGCCGGTGCTGGTGCCAGTGTGGGGGCATCTTGGCTGATGGTGCAGCTGGAGCCTCCTCTTGCTTCTTATTGCAGACTGGTGAAGGGACAGAACTCGCTATCCGTGGGTCCTGTACATCCAAGAAGGGCCCAGGGAGCCAGGATCCCCTCCAGTCCTAATCCCTTGGTTCGTCACCAACTGGATGCTTGTACTCATGGAGGGATTCTGCAGCACTCTCCATCACGGAGCAATGAAAGGTCAAGGCTGGAATAAGGGAGAAGTTGGAGCTATGAAGATCTTGCTCTGGGGTTTGGCCACCTTTGCTGGGAACATTTTTTACTGGTAGCTAATGGGAATTTCCCCGATGTCACTTGTGCTGCTGCTTCTCACCCTTTTCCCCAACCCCTCCAAGTAGATTCTGGCTCCGAATCCACATCAGGCAATTACTGACAATAAGGAGACACCCTTCACCTTCCCTTCTCCGCTGCACAAACCCCCTGCTCCCAGCACCCCATATGCCACCTATGAAGCTGAAACAGGCTGGATAAGGGACCTGGCCACAGGAGGAACCATCCATCTGGAATGATCCATCTTCTCCGGGAAAAAAAATCCCTGAGTGCAGGTTTGCAGTGATAGTTTGCAGCAGAAGAGCAGATCTTCACCTCCCACAGTGCCTGCAAAGCCAGGGAGATGCTCTGCAGATACAGCCTTCATGGGCATTTCTGCTTCCAGAAAAGTCTGCCGATGCTTTTGGCTGCTGCCCTGTTTGATGGGACACCTGGGAAGCCCGGGACATTTGGGAAGCACACTGCCTTTGAGCAGGCGAGCTTGCAACCTCGGAGTGCAGCAGGGTGGGCACGGAGGTGACCTGGAACCGGTGTGATTGAACACTGGGTTCTGGTTGTGCCGAGCAGCCTGGCTTTGGGGAGGGCAGGAGGAAGCATTTGGGTCAGGGGAGCCTAGTCGAACCTCAAGGTGCAGCATAGCAGGGTGCTCCAATGGAGGTGAGAGGGGCTGAGGCAAGTTGCATGTCTGGCCTCGGAAAGGCTGATGAGGACCGAGCCATTTGGGAATCCTTCAGAGATTTCTTGGAGGGAAGATGGAGAAATACACAGGATGAGACCTCTCAGTGAGTCTATCCTGGAGTGATTTCTCAAGGACACCAGGGCAACCCTGGCCCTGGTCACAGACCCCATGGCCAGGCTGCCAGCAGCAGGGAAGGCAGGAGCGGGAGAGCAGCTGGCTGCAGGGAAGGCAGTGGGACCTCCGGGAACTGTTTGAAGATTGAAATTTAGCCTCTGGCAAGGCTTGTTGCAACTTCCCACCCTCTTCTCCAAAGGAAAGTGAAAGCCACGGGCTGGAAGGATAAATAGGCAGGGGAGCACCAGTGTGAGAGCGCAGGGAAGCGGAGCAGAGCGCTCACCTCTCCTGCCCGGAGGACGCTGCCGGCTCCCAGCCCATCTTCCACCTGGAGCCAGCGGCAAAATGCGGTGCCCATCTCTGCTCTTGCTCGGCCTCCTGCTGCTGGGATGTGTCCTGCATGGTAAGAGGGAATGCTGCGGGGTGCTTTGCTTGCAGAAGGGAGAGAAACCAGCTTCTTGTCTCCTTGTGGGTTTCCAGTCGATATTGAGAGGGACCCATTACTGGGACTGTGTCCCAGCCCTTCCGAGTCATCTGCTTGTTTCCTAACTCGGAGGGACTCTGTCCTGCCCAAAGTCCAGGAATGATCTTGCAGGGCTGTGGAGCAATCCTGCCTCCCAGTGCCCCAGCCCAGTCTGTGCACACCAGCCTGGGTTCTCCCAGGTTCTATATTTCCCTGCTGGAATGGGATTGCTGCAGGTCAAGAACAGCAGGGGAAATGTGCTGCTCCATGGCATTGGAAATGAAGCTGTCTCTTAGGAAATGCAGGGATGAGCAGATATCTCCCAGGCCTGCAAGGCTGCAGGGGCTATAGGCATCGCGGGGCATCGTGCTGGAAGCGCTGGCTCTGGGGAGGCAACAAGCAGCCATGTGTGCCTGAGGGCTGCCTTCCTCCAGCCTCCTGTTTCTGCCTTGCTTGGCTTTCTGTCGGAAGGAGGCAAAGGGCTCCCAGCGTCAGGGAGTGGGTCCAATAAAAGTGGAGCTGTGTTTGTGACGAGGGCTGAGCGCAAGGGCAGGACGCTGAGCTCCATGCTGAGCTTGCATGGGAGCCATCCCGCTCTGTTCCATGTGGGGCAGCCCATGGTTCACCCAAACTCAGCAGCAATATTCCCCAGCCTGGAGTCACTCCTGCTTTTCACACCCCAGCCCAATTTACTGCTGCTGATTGCTCACAATGGACTCATTCCACGAGTCCTTGGAGACCAGGATGAGGGGAGTTCAGACTGGCAGGAGCACCTAGGGGTGATGAAGCTACGACCTCAACCCATGTGTGACATTCCTCCCGCAGTGTCCGTGGGGAACAACGTTGTGGACTGCTGCCTACGGACGAGCGAGAACCACATCCCATGGCGGATCGTGCAGGATTACCGGCTGCAGCTGGTGCAGGACGGCTGCATCATCCCTGCCACAGTGTAAGATGTCCAGGCCGGCCCTGTCCCGGGGGGACCCACCAGGGATGGAGGCCAAACAGGGTGCAGGGAGGGTGCAGCATCTCACTCAGCTTTTCTTCTTCTCCGCGGACCTCGCAGGTTCATCACCATGAGGGGCAAGCGCCTCTGTGCCCCGCTGGAAGCCCCATGGGTGATTCGCCTCCGAGAGAGGCTGGATGCCAGCGCCCCCAGGAAGGTAAGTGCTGATCTTTGGCCTGCCCTGACTCAGCTCTATGGTTGTGCTATGGGGCCACCCGTGGGTATGTTTAACCTGCCACCAAATGGGATTTTCCCACTCTGACTGGGTGATGATTAGCCCAAGGGGAGTGCTGCTGCATACTATGGATAGGCTGGATATCACCATAGGATTTGTCTTAGTCTCCAACCCTCCTCCCTCAAAGTGGGACCAACCTGTGTCTTCTGCAATCCCAATTCTACCCCAAATAAAAGTGTCCCTGGCACTGTTGTAGCTGCCTGTCTGGCAGAGATGACTGCTCCAGGCCTTCCTGGGCTGTACATCTTATCAAGGACAAGGAGCTTAGTGGGTGCTCTGCAAGTTCCCCTGAGGTATCATGCTCACCTGCTGCTGCTTTCTTCCCTTCTCCAGGCCAAATCTCAAGGAAAATAGGCTCCAAAGAAGCCTGTGGCTGGTCCCTATGCCAGGGCCAGCTCCCGCCTGTGAATCTGAAGCTTGTGAAGTCGGCCTGCTCCCCCTTGCAGGCACAGGGTGCAGGGCCGACCCTCCTCAGGACTTGTGCCTGTGCGCGGGGCTGCGCAGAGCCCTGCCCGACCTCCCTTCCCGCTCTGTCCCAGTGTGATTGAGACCTGCAGCAGGCTGAGCCAGAGCTGCTGGACCGAGCTCGGAGCCCCCAGCAAGGAGCATCCCCATGAGCAGAGCAGGACTGGTAGCACGTGGGCTACGAGAGCCCCAGGTCTTGGTGTTTCACCTCGATCATGCCCAGGAACTGGGTGGAAATTGGTTGGTGGATTATTCTGCAAGATGAGTTTGAGGAGTCTCGGCCTTCCCCTTGGAACAGCAGCCATGGCCTCCAACATAGGCCTGTTTGTTCCACCTTGTTTCCATCTGCATCCTTGGCCTGAGCTCTTCTGTGGCCCAGGGCAAGCTGGCAGGGTAGACACCAGTGCGTGTCTGCAGTAGGATCCTGGTCCCACTGCAGCACTTGGAAATGAGTGCAGGGCACCAGCGTGATGGTGAGAACTTGGGGCTGACTCCTGGGGGCAGTGGCTTGGAAATAGGCCTGGTTATCGATACTTCACTTCCCAAAGCCCTGAGCTCCCGCCTGGCCAGCAGCGACGCGTGAGCAGTGACCCCACCACATCCAAGTATTTGCTGCTAGAGCTGCGTGTGGCAATAATTCTGAGTGTAACCTGCTTCCTCTCACTCTTTCTTATTTTGCCGTGATTTTTGTTGATAAAATAATAAATAATAATGAAAGTGAACAAGTTGACCTGCTTTGTGTTTGAGTCCCACATCTCCATGCAAAGGAGCCCACAGGGATGATGCCCATGAAGGAGCAGACTTAGGGCTCTCCAGCTCAGGGGAGCCCTTTTTCTTCCCAGTGTCTATGTCTCCTTTGGTTTGGTGGCAAAGGTCCCAGCTGTGCCCAGCCTGCCAAGCCCTCCTCCCTGCTGTCTGAGCACACGTAATGTCTTGGGATCGTCTGTCTCTTCCTTTCCCAGAGCCTTCACATCATCTCTGTCCCAGCTCATTAGCTTTAGTGACAGCTCTAGAAACCCAATCCTGAGGAGGAGGTGATACAAGAAGATGGCTGGTATGGGAAGAGAGGCCAAGACAAACATCATGAGTGGGAAAAGAGAGTAACTGGCACTTGCTTTGGCAGGAGTCTTCCTGCCCCTTGCTTGGTGATCCAGCATGGGGCTGTGCCAGGGGAGAGGGATGATGCTCAGGGTGGATATCAGCCTGGAATGAGATATCACAGCTGGGGCCTGGTGTCCCAGAGCGGGGCAGAGGCTGCAGGAGGGGACAGTGGCAGCCAGTGTGAGGCAGATCGGGTTCATCCTTGGCTGGAGACTGCCCTGGCAAAGAGCATAGTGCTCTGGTCACAGGAGTGAAGCTCCTCACGAGCTGAGGAAGAACGGGCTTGTCCTCATGAAGTCCTCATGAAGCTGAGGAAGAACGGGCTTGCACCAACCTCCTTGATATTGGAAGCAGGTTGCCTATTTCCATCAGGATTTGCAGGGCTGCTTGGCCCCATTCCCTGTAAGAGTACAGCTGCAAATCCCTTGGATCCCAGTTCCTTTGGGCCAGTGAACATGCCCATCTCAGCAAGGCAGCCACACACTGCAAATCCCTGCTGGAATTTCTTTTACATGTGCAGTGACCCAGATCCTAACTCTGCCATCAGGCTACCCTGGACCATGACTGATGGAGCAGCTGCATTAAGGACAGGAGAAGATGCTGTTCTGGAGAACAGAGCCTCTCGGTCCAGCTCGGCCAGGGCTGAAGCAGGTATGTGACCAGTCTGGATGCTCCTTCTCCAGCTCTGCAGCAGCTGTCCCTGCTCTAGAGCTTTTTCTCGGAAATCTGACAAAAAAACATGGTTCAGTCCTAAGTAAACTGCAGAGTGAGGAATTTTTATTAAAAATGTCAATGATCTCTTTAGAGAGAAGCAGCCGCCTTCCTTAAAGAAAGCAGCAAATCACCGCTGGGTCAAAAACCTTAGGTTCCAGCCAAGAGCAAGTTTGAGTAGAAATCCTCCAAGATTTCCTGTTTCTTTCTGTCTCCCATCATGTTGGACCTATTTTTTTTTATTATAACTTCATCTCATTTGCAGGAGTAAGAGAAAGCCAGTCCACCCCATTGCATGTGTTGTTAGCATGAGAGCTTGGTGGAAAGTGTTTGCAGAAGGCAGAGCATGGAGAAGGGTGGCACTGGAAGGGGTTTTAGGAGCAGAGTGCATCCACCATGCACATCCTATGGCACGCTCATACAAACTGTTTTTAACTCTGTGTTGATGGGCTGCTTCATCCCTACTTGGACTGTCCAAGGGGTTTGAGGTATCTCCCTTGCCTACTTTTAATCTTATGTTGCTATGAATGTCACAGACATTTTTTTAACCCCATCTTGAGACATAGCAAACTCTCAGGCTCTGCCCTCTTTCAGATGGGCATAGCAGATGCTTGGACCTCCAACATCTGTGAGAGACCTTCCCTTCCAGCCAGCCTTGCCTGTGAAAGGACAAGTCTCAGGCTCTCTCAAAGGGTCTCACAGGGTTTTGCTGGATATGAGCACATGGAGCTCCCACCATCAGCAAATATGAAAAAAAAATAAAGAAAAAAAAAGGTGGTGGAATATCTTCCATTGTTTCCTTGGGGCAGATGCAGAGAGCACAGGGTTGCAGCTACATGGATGGGACTTGTGTCCTGGCAGCTCTACATTGGCACAAGGGAGCAGAGGACACCAGCAAATCTAGCTGTTTTGTGGGCAGATGACTGAGCCAAGGGAGCCTGTAGGACAACTGTGCCCTGACGAGGAAGGAAAAATGTATGGCCAGCTGGAGCTGGGAATCCCAAAGCTCTACACGAGCTGCTCCCCATCTGCCCAGCCCCATCCTGTGCCTCTTACCACCTACAAATAGTGGTGGTCGTGCCCCCTTCACCAGCCTGGAAACACTGGGCTTGGGGCTTCCCGCTCCCTTCCTGGTCCCATGCAGAACCTACCCCACACCGGAGCTTTTAGTTTCATTTCTCCATCAGCTTTTTTGGTTTCACTTTGCCCTTCAGTGCCTGGATGTTTGGTCAGACTCCTTCAAAAAAAAAGAAATAATTCAAAAGAATCAGGGAGGTGGATTCCACCTAATTCTGGCCCATCCCCACGCATGTTGGGGTAATTGCTGCAATCTGCTCTACAGGTGTTAGGCAGTGTAAAGCAGAGCAGGAACATTCACCAGAGGGCAGGGATGGCAGCAAAGCCTTGCCAGGTGCTCTGGCAAGGGAAAGGACAGGATGTCCCTCTTCTCCCACACACCAAGGGGTGCCCGGGAGACTTCCCAGCACTGCGGGGGCCTGGCTGCTTGGTCGATGATCCCAGAACTGGAGCAGGGAAGCAGGGTGTTTCTCCTGACCCAACTCGGCGCGTGGCTCAGCTCTCTGGGTTCAAGATGAGCCCAGAAGTTGCCTGAGATGAGGACTCTTGTACCCACGCAGGGCTCAGTTCTGCTCATTTACAGAAAGCAGGTACTGCAGCTCATTGTAGGCTCAGGCACAAGCTTAGCATGCCCTTACCTGGGGCTGGCCCAGATCCCAGGGCTCGGATTGCCCTTTGGAAAGGGAGTGGTGAACCCAGCTTGACCATACTCCATGTTCTAAATTGCACCCATCTTCTTGCTGTGCACAGTAGCAGTAAAACCTGAACACTAGAGAAAGCCAGGAGTACAAACAAACAGGAGGTTTGTCCTGCTGCCAGGAATCTCTTTGGAAAGTACCTTCCCTATTAGCCATCCCTCCCCCTAAACTGGTAGGCAGCGATGACAGGCTCAATGCCATTTGCTGTGGCATTCCCCACCTTTCCCTCCTGACTCGGGCTTAGCTGAGCTGGGCCCTAGGTAAGCCTGTCTGGTATTTGCAAGCTGAGCTATAAATCAACAGGGGTGTTTGAGAGCTTCTGACAAGCTTTGTTTGCTTGTTTTGTTTTTTCTGGCCACTGGGTATTCAAATAAATATGCTGCACCTCAGTAGCTGTCTCTGAGTTTGCTCTTGCTCCCAAGGCAAGATAGTCTGGGATGAAAGTGAAAAAGGCATGGGCTCAGTTTGCTCTACCTCCAGCCTGGGTTGGCTAAGTGTTCCTGAATCAGTGATAGTTGCACCATGGTTGGGTCTCCTGGCTTTACTCCCGTGTCCCTGTCCTGGATCGAGCCATGAGCCCCAAGGAAGGTTGTCTCATGTCTCAAAACCCTGGACCATTTCAGGAGCAGTCCTCAGGACAGGTTTGTGCTATGGAGAGGGAGAACCAGAGGCTGGGAAATTATCTGGGGCCATGGCCACAAGTCAGGATCTGTTCTCCCCTGCTCTCCTCCTGCTGCCCCAGGAACCCTCCTCTTACTTGTGGGCTCGTATTGCTCTTCAGGTCTATGAAGACAAGAGTATGGCCTCCCTGATAGTGATCTCGGACATGTAAGGCCAGGAACAACTTAAAGGATTGCCTTGATGTTTCTCCATTTGAGCTGCATAAGATCTGTTGGGATAAGATGCGTGGCAGCCTGAAGATTGCTTCTTCCTGGGATCCTTACTCAGCTCTAGTTGGTGCTAGGTCTAAGCCTAGAACAAGATCTATTCATGGGGTCTTCTGTTCCTCTCTCTGGTCTTGTGATTCACAGTTTCTGTACTCCTTGCCAGTATTTGAGAACTGAGATCATATGGGTCCTTGGTGCTCCAGGACATCTCCTTGCCTGTTGGGGTGTGTTATCTCCACCAAAGCCAGTACAGGGGGAGGCAGGTGGCTCCAGGGAGATGAAGAGAACCCATACATCGGTCTGGACCTCTCCCTGCCTCTCAAGAATGAGAATGGGATGTGGAATGGTTTTGGTTCATGTTGAAAGAAATTTTCTGCAAAGTTTTATCTGTGCCACAGGGTCCATGGATGGGTCTTCTGGTGATTCTAGTGATGTTCTAGTCATGTTCTGGTGATTCTAGTCATGTTCTAGTCATGTTGTCTGCGTAGTTCCCATTTGGTGGCTGCCTGGAGGGATTTTAGACCCCAGGCAACTGTGTTGTCTCCCTTCAGATAGTAGCTAAAGATGCAGTTCAGATGCCAGTACAGATGCTTGGCATGGGAGACTCAAACCCTGCAGCCTTCGGTCTGCTTCCTCCACCAAATACCCTCTTCTCTGCTTTCCCACAGAAAGCATGATTTCCTCCTTGCAGACGTTTTGGCGGGGAAAATCCCTCTTCTCAACTGTGCACTTTGACAGCAACTTTGTCTACATGCACGTTCATTAATCTTGTTTAATCTGTGAAGCCATCCATCAGTTTCCACTGTCTCTGGAGATACAGTACTCTAGAGAGGGAGTATTTGCTATTGGGAGTCTGCTGAGCCTCTCAAACGGTCTTTGGCAAGACAATCCAAGCGTTTTCCCTGAAATACCCTGTAACTTGTGTTTTTCCACGACCATCTTTTCTTTATTTGACGAGGCTTTTGGAAGGACACTGGTCAGTATTTACAGTGATGGATAACAGCCACTATAATGTGAAGAACAAAAGCAGAAGTGTCCCAGTTACACCACACCTACAGATTCATCTTACTCTCACAGTGCTTGGTTTAATTTCCCAGCTGTTGCACAATTCTCCAGCATCTGCCTCTCTCTACCTGGCCAATGTCAGCTATATCCAGGGAATTCCCAGCATTGGAGGCTGCAGGGTTGCTGGATTTCTTTGCCTTTTCTCATTTGGAATAGGGATGATCTGCCCTATTTGGGTTGCATTGCCCCATATTTCAGCACAGACACTAGGAATCACAGATTTTTTAAAGGATGATGGGGGATGACTGGTGAGAAGCTCTTTCCACCCTGGTTTCTTTGAGGTTAGACAACTAACTGGCCCTGCTGATAAGAACAAATACAAGTGGCTTGTGGCAAAAAATGAGCATCTTCTAGCACTCTTGTGTGCTATGGGATTAGTTTAAAACTATGCTAGTGTAGACTGAAGCAAATAATGGCTATAAAGAGCCTTTGGTGAGTCAGCCTCATCCAAGCAGTGCTCAGATCTGCAGCTCAGTTTGGAAGCAGTTGCAGTGGTGAAAAGTGGACAATAGAGAAAAGGGGACAATATTGCAGATATTGGAATGTGGAAGAGGGAGTACAAGTCTTATAGCTTGTTGTCAGTGCAGCCAGGCTCTGTGCCCTTTGCTTCTGCAAGGACTACATTTTAATTTCTCTCTGAATCACATTCATTGAGGATCCTGGGAATTACTCATGAGAGATCCTGTTTGCAGAAGTTTGAAAATCCACTCTTGGTTGGAGATGTGGTCCTGGAGAAGAGGAGAAGATGAGAGATTTGAGTTTTGAAAAAACGTGAGCTCCTTTAGGAGCATTGCAAAGGAGGATGGCAGGGCTGACGAGAGGTTTGGATGCCCTGGCCTCTAAGTTGAAGGACCTTGGGATTACCGCAGAGGCAAGAAGTTTCTAGGAAGAGATAAGACGGTTTCCAAATGCACAGAGAGCTCCTGCAAAGAGGAAGTGAAGGAACTATTCTGAGATTACTTTTAGTACCATATAAAATCATTGGAGACCTTGGGGTCAGACAGTAAGGGGAAATTCCATTTATCCAGAAGAGGCAGATGAGGAAGGGCTGTCTTCATTGCTGGAAACTTTTAATGTTAGACTGATATCTGCCGGAAAGATTTAAGTAGCACTGACCTATTCTAGTCTATTGGATTTCCAGTGAGAGAGTTGGGCTTTCTCTGCCTTATATGATTTCCTGGCTTGCTATTTCCGAGGGCTTCATGAAGTCATAGGGAATGTGATCCTAAGGATCCTTCTGGAAGGAGTCACACTCTGAATTCCCCACTCATCTTTTGAACGTGACATGAGGCATCCATGGCCACAAGAAGCCCTTCTTCCCTGATGCAAATTCAGGAACAGACCTAGTGTCTGTGGCAGAAAACTGTCTGGGAAGATGCAAAAAGTTGGAAGATCTGACTGAAGGAAGCTGATCTTGCATCATGTCCTTGAAATCCCTCTGAAGTGAAGCAGGCTGTGCAGATGCCAATAGTGGAGTGAAAGTCTTCAGCAGAGAGAAAAGACATCCTTGCTGTCACTTGGGACCATCTGGGCCATGCGCTAGTCTGCTGGTGGCAAGGATTTTGGCAGTCATGGATCTGTTTCACCACACAGTTTGAGACTTGAGTCTGGAGAAAAAAAAAAGGCAACTGAAAGAGAAAATCGCTCTTCAGGGGAGATGTGAAGCCAAGGAGCTTAGTATGAAATGCATTTTGAAAGTAGCTGTGGTGCCTCGTTCAGAAATAAATTAAGGCTGGTTTGAAGTGGGGGAGCTGGCTGGCAGGACATGCTGTTCCCATCTCATCAAATGTATTCCAGACCACCTGTCCTTGCAGGACTGGGTTCCCCACAGAGCTGCCGGAGGAATCGCAGTGGCGCTGAATGTTTTGCCATGATTATTCCCAACGTCAGGTGTGTTTCTGTGCGGGAGGCACTGCGCACACCTTGCTCCACTGCTTGCTCTGCCAATGATGAAGCTGTTCACCCATCCAGCAGACAAGGAGGGCTCTTTCTCATCCCTAAACACATCACATTTCTTCCTTATCTTCCCCACAGGCTTTCGAACCAACACTGATGCAAAGTCTTAAGAGGGTCCAAGGAGCTTAGAAGAGGCTTGAGATCTGCACTGTCTTAGGGGCAGTGTTTCTTTTTTTGGAATAGACTGGGCTAACAGAGGGTGGGAAACAGCTGTATTATAATCTTTATACTCTCTTTTTGGTCCTTTTGAGACCCTTTTACTCTCCAGGGCCTTTTGGCCCACCACACTGTTCTGTGGCTGCACCATGAAGCAGTATTGCAGCACTGGCCTCCAGAGCCGTCTCTCCTTCAGTGTGTTGGCTTTATCCTTCATCCCATCTCCCAAGAAAACGTTCCTTTCTTTAAAACATATTGGCCCAAGCACAAGCTCCTTACCAAAAATGGCTGCTAAAAGCTGAGTGTTTTCCAGGCTCCAGATATGCAGCTCTCTGCCCAAAGCAGGGGTAGACTCAATGGTCTGAGGAGGGCAGAGCCCTACAGTGCTTCTTCTTTCTCCCCAGATAACTCAGAGAGGGACCTCTCTCATTTCCATTCATGAGGTTTTGAGGTGAGGATTTTTCAGTGGGAGGCAATGGTGAGAGGAGGTGCTGATTTGGTAGCCAGAGATCTTGGTTCAAATGGAGGATGTGATGTTTGGTTGGTGAAGGCATTTGAATCTAGAGGATTTTGACCAAAACCGGCCCTGAAGTGACCATGCTTAGAGCTTTTCCAGAATAAGGAATAGCTGGAGGGGCAAACATCTGGAATGGAACCAGAAGGCCAACACACTCTCAAACAAAAGAGAGACATAGCCTAGGAGAAGAGACATGTAAATGAAGACAGAAGAGGCCAACAGCAGATTGGGTTTCTTTGGATCTCATTTGTCTTCCTTTTGTTACAGTTGTCTGAAGAAAATGCTGGGGGGCTGTGGTGCACCGGAGCATGCCAGGGCATTCATCACAAGCTGGGCTGGCTGTCGGGACATGCCCATGCAGAGCAGAAGCTACTGCCTGTCCCTAGGGATTGTGTCTCCCTTGCATCATCCATTTTGAGGCAGCAGCCTTTCCCGTTCCGCACGCAGGAAAACACAAAGAGCTGCTTCTTTAATGCAGGGAATGAACCCCAGCTTTGCAAATATGACCCCATGGTGCTTTTCTACAAAAGCTCTGGCTGGATTTCAGTAGGGTCATTGCTCTTTCTACTCACAGCTCCGTCCAACAGGGAATTCCATGGAGGGCTGGATCTCTCCCCTTGCAGAGTATTACTGATTGCAGTCACGTAAGCCTCAAAGATTTACCGAACTGACCATTCCCCTTGCTGGGTCAATGCTTTTCAGTCTGAACTTTTGTCAATCTGCTTGGTGTTGCTTCTCTTCAGGAGGTTGGCTTTCCCATCCCAGACAGTGTCTGCAAGGATGGAGGACATGTTAGAGACGTTTTGTCATTACTCTGCTACCAAGGACTTCCTCTGAAAGCCAGAATTGCTAAACTGAGTACGACGTCTTGTCTGAAGAGAGTTCCATGCTCCAATCATACAGGCCATCAAGGACAACATGGACAAAGAGTCAAATGCAGAAACACCTGTGATTTCTTGCTTTTTTTCTTTGTTATATGGACACAGAATCACAAAATGGATGAGGTTGGAAGGGATCTCTGGAGATCATCTATTCCAAGCTCCTTTTTATCTAGAGCACATCATTGCCCAGGATTGTGCTCAAATGACTTCTGAGTATCTCCAAGGATGGAGATTTCACAACCTCTCTGGGCAACCTGTTCCATTGCTCAAGTCACTACCATCGGAAACACGTATTTTTGTTCTCAGATTCAGACAGAACAGCCTGTGTTTCAGATTGTGCCCATTGTAAAGATTGTACCTGTGGTAAAGAGAGCTGTAGGAGTCCCCAGAGGCAATATTTTAATTCCTATCCTTCCTGTGAGACCTGCAGGTGGATTTCCAGACAGAGGGAGACTCAAACCAGGAACAAGTAGCCAGAGACAGCGAAGTCAAGAGTCGGTGGAGATAGAGCCTTCAGGAGGGCAAAGGCAGCACAGGGCAGGATTGCTGGGGAAGTCTCCAAAGCAAATGATGTATCAGGCTGGTAATCTCCCAGGGCACAGCAGCAGAGTGGAAAGTCCCTGGCTGGCTCTTGGATGTCTGATAAAGCAGGCTGGCCATGTGCCTGCTGAGGATGAACTTGCTTGTGGATCCTTTTTTACAGGAAACAGAGGGGAGAGGCCTCAGGAAAATAGCCAGAATGATGGGAAAACAAAGGAGGTGCCAAGCAGAGCCAATTGGGCTCTTAACTACATGGGGAAGATGCTCCCAGGGAGCAGGTCTAAGGAGCTTCTGGTCTGTGGGGTAGCAGTCAAACTCCTCAGGGTGGGTACGCTGCTGTGCATTAAACACAAGCTCCACCTGGGCAAGTTCCTGTGCTAGTGATTGCTGGAACCTGGGAGGGGACAGCAGAGAGGAATAATTCTGCTTTAGTCTGTTTCTTGGGATTTTTCTTATATAGAAAACCTCTGCCCTCACCCAGAAGAGCCATCCTTAGGCTGTGTCTTATGTCCTTTCTACTGCTACATTTCATCCTATATCTATTACACTCATTTCTTCCTGTAGGCTACCTGACATAATTATCAGTGAATGTCATTGACTTGCTCCCACATTTTGTGTTATTGTCCCACATCCAACCTGATCAGGTTCCCAGTACAGAAATACAAGGATCCTAATCACTGCCTTTCAAACCACCCTGCTGCAGCATCCTGTCACCCTCCGAGTTATCCACCTCCGTCCTTAATCCTCACCTCCTCTGGTCCTGCCAAATCCAAACGGCATCTCCGCTTCAATCTTGCTCCCACTCCCATGATGTTCCCTTTGGGCAGAGCAACTACGTGGGCAAGTGGGAAGATTTGGTTGCATTAAGGTATAATTAGAACGTGCCACGACAGCACAAGGCTGTACAGGATCAGGTGTAGCTCTTGTGTGGGCAGCAAACACATGCAGGCTGAAGTGGGGACCTGTTGCATGTTGGTGCGGAGATGTTCAAGGAGGCCAAGGATAACAGGGGGTCCCAGGAGAGCAGGAGGATCTGTGTTTGGGAAATGAGTACAGCAGTGCTGGGTTAGCAGAGTGCTGCCAGGTGGCCATGTCCTTGGTCCCTAGGGGATTTTCACCTCCTGAGTGCTTGTCACATCCTGAGGAAGAGGAGTGTTTGCAGAGGGAGCCACTGGCTTTATCTGCGAGGCAGAATGTCGGCTCCTTGACCTGGCATTTTGCAGGGCAAGAACCCCCCCGGTTCCCAGCACTGCCCGAACAGTGCTGAGCTGAATGATCTGGCTTCTCCAGAATATCCCAGCCAGCAGAAAAATTTAAAAATAAGCCAGTTCGCCACTGGGAAAGAGAAGGAAGGCACCGCTGGGCCTCTTCTTCCCTTTGTTTGGTTGGGCAGAGTCCGTCAGTTGTTCCTGGATGTGCATCCTGGAGCCTGTCAGGACAAGGAAAGGACTGTTCCTGACAGCGTTCAGCCATCCAGGAGGACCAGGGCTCAGGATGTGATGGATGAGGTTGGGCAGGCTTTTTGTGCACTTCCTGCACTACTCTTTGCTCATGGTGATGGACCCCTCTTCTCCATGAAGAAATGATTTATACCTGCTGCTGGGGGAGGTTGAGGCAGCAGGGCTGGCATGGAGTTTATTAGCAACCTGGATGACATCAGGAGCTGACTGTCACATGGAAAAATGCTGCTGCGTCACCATCCTGCATCAGTTCAGTCCTGCATGGATCCTTTCATCTGATGCTTGATGCCTCCCTCCAGACTTTGCTACATCCCATGCTGAGGAATCGAGGTCTGGCATCACCCTGGTGCTCCATACACAGTCCCTGTGTCCTGGAGCGTGGTTCTCCCATTGGCACCAGATTGTGTGTGACCTGTTTGAAGATGCTGAAAAGCACCCGGTTTGCAGTTGGATGAGATAAGGCCCATGCACAGCCCATAGTGAGTGCAGGCAGTGAATAACTCCCAGCTAATCAAGGATGTTTTTCAATGAGCTCTGAGCCACGCACAGCTAATGTCTCACCCCGGTGCTGTTTACCTCTATGGCAAAATAATCTGCTGATTACACAGCAGTAGATTAAAGGGCTCTTAATGTCTTTATTGGGTACAAGATACACAAACTCAGTCTGGTAACGGTCTTCAAAAAAAAAAGACAAAAGGGGAGGACTAAAAGATCAAGGGAGAACTCGGCACTTTATCAGCCTTTATATAATGTACTCAGGCTTGCAGATTATACAGCTCTGCATGTATTCGTTTAAAGTCACAATATTATATGACAGGTTCATATCCTTAAAGGAACATTTACAGTCCCACCATCCCTGCTCTTGTGTTCCCTCCTCTCCCGTGGTGTCAGCCAGGTAAGTCAGTGGCTGCATTTTGCAGGAATGCTGATGGCTCCTGTCTCATGGAGGATGCTGAAATGACATTAGGGGCCTTTGGGGAAGCGAAGCTGCCATGGCCGTGCTCAGATGTGCCCAGGTGTCTGTTGAAGGAAGTTCTCTAGCTGGCAACAAAGCCCAGATCCTAGAGACACTAAGAGACCAAGTTTCCTTGGTGGCAACAGGAGTCAAGCTTGGCTGGGCAGCATCCTCCTTGCCATGCTCTCTTTGGGTTCAACCTGCTGGCCATCACCACAATCTTAGGGCTTCTTTGGTGCAATTGTTCTCTCTACTTTCTGCATTTCATGACACAGCTCTGCTTTGGGAGGGGATTATTATCAAACGGGGGAATTACAGCAGGGATGGCACTGTGCCGGAGCATGTGCTGGGAGCTTTCATTTCCCTTTGGCCCAGCAAAGGCAGCAGGTCCCTTCAGATATTATTTTCCTTTGAAATGGTTGCCCCATTCCCTGTGGCTACAAGAGGAAATGAAAGTAAGAACTTTCAAGTATTGGTACCCTTTTTTTTGGAGGTCTCCCAAGCTCTGTTAGCCCTCAAATCTCTTATGGCCTTCCAGGAAAGCCTATAGAGCAGAAAGAACTATATCAGTGAAGCAGATCTGCAGATCATTTATCAGAGTTTGGTGGTTCTGCCTTGGACCCTCACACAACAGCTTTGGAATTGCTGCATCTAAAGAATTGTGCACAAAAAGGTTAGACCTAAACGTTATTGATTGCAGAACTTGATCCTGGAGCAGAGCCCAAGTGTTTATGCAACAGGAATAAACAAGTACAGCTGAAAAAATGCAGGAAGCAGAGGCCACTATCCCACCACAGGACCAAGCCACAGACAATGTTATCATCTCCTTTGTCCTTCCTTAATTTTAAGGCCTAGGTCCTTGCTGACGTACCTTCTGTAGGTCAGCACGGGACGACATTTGAGCAGTGGTGTCATATGAATGAGATTAGATTTCCTTACATTTGTTCTTCTGCGTTGGGCTTATCCCTATAGGCTCTGTGACTCAGCAGTCACTTTAGCTGCGGTGTGAGCAGGAGCAGGAGTCTAAGGTCTCCAAGACATTCAACTGTGAGGATGGGAGTAAAGGAAACAAATATTCCCACATGCTGGAACACCATTATCCAAGGGTGAAAAATTCTCTGCACCAATCCTGGCAGGTTTTCGCCCAGATCAACTAGCCTTGCATCAAGCAACTGCCAGAGGCCAAGCACCTTTCCCAGTGGGCAGCATGGATGCAGCTATGGAGGGTGACAGACTTGAATAACACGGAGGCCAGTTGTCCCATGCCAGTTGGCCCCCATGCCAGAAAGCAGTCCCAAGTACAGCTGATTCCCTAGAACAGATGTAGCTCGAGCATCCCTGCATTTTTCTATATAGTCTGGTTTCTGCATGAGGCTTTCAGCTGGGCACCAAGTATGTTGTGGTGAGTTAGTGCATTTAATCCCCTCAGAGACTGCAAGGAAAGTTATTTTGGCCTGGAGCTGATCATCTCTTTCCTCTGGGCACAGAGAGCGTATTTCCCTAGCCTGCTCAGCAACCCTGCCTGCTGATGCCACCCATCTGTCACCTCCTGAAGGCATCTGGATCATCATAAACATCCCCATGATCTCTCTGCCTCTGTGGCCACTGCCCCTCACCACAGGCATGGCCAAGAAACCATGAGAATCCACAATGAGAAGGATGCTGGTCCTTGGCTGGAAGAGCCTGGTGCAGCTTCACTGGCATCTCTGAATCATGATCTGCTTTCTGCTAAAGGATATTCTTACCTGGCAGCACCAGGTGAGGGATGTGGATGGTGCTCATTATATAACTATGTGCAGTATATAACTATGTGCATGGTTATATAGTATAACCATGCAGTATAGCTGCTCAGTCGGCTCTGTCACTGGCCTGCTGGTTACCTTGGGACCAGTGAGCACCACAGCAAAGCAGGTGCCAGCCTCCAGGAGCATT
>JAUBOD010000009.1:662007-672767 GCA_032353885.1 Nothura maculosa
TCTGCTAAGCCCCAGGAGATCCCAAGTGTAGATGCATTTCTGCCACTTTTAGCACCTTGGCCTGGACGTGCCCAGTGTCCAGCAGGTGTGAGGAGCTCGGCTGCTGCCAGTCTGGCAGGTGACCCAGCGTGAAGCAAAGGCTAGGAATGCGTGTCCCCTGAGAGGGCCCTGTGTGCTGTGACTCTGCAGATATGCACAAGAATCCCAGTCACGTTTGATTTTGGCCAGTCATTTTTAGGATGCAGTGAGGGACCCAGATTCATTGGCTTGTCTCTCTCTCTGCCCTGAGAGGGCAAAATGCCAGGACCTGTTCAGGGTAATCCTGGAAACCTAGGAAGCACCTGCATCCCTCAGCTGGTGGAGGAGCACCTGTGTAGGGCTAGTCATGCTGTATGTGACTTCTTTTCTCTTGGTCCATCCCCACGCAGACAAACGTGATACAGCAGCTTGTGGAAGCAGGGGAAAGTAAGATGCAGCTGGTGGGAGCAAAGCAGGTAGGGAGGAAAGGAGGATACCTTCCTCTTTCCATCTCCCCATGCAAGCACAATCCCTGTCCCTTCTCAAATCATCTCAGAGTGTTTCCTGCTCTGTTTCAGTCCCCACAGTTCTGGAGACAGCTGGAGAAGATGGAGTTTATGCCAGAGAGGAAGGGGAGAGGTCATCACCAAGCAAGTGACATGACAGCATCTAGAAGATCTGGGCCCAGCTTGGGGGAGAGTTGCAGGGGCTAAGGGTGGGGGTCCAGGGGCCACACAGCAGCACACAGTGTCCATGGAGGGGGATGTGTAGGGGATACTCTTCTACAAAGTGATGTGGCTGCCTGTCTTCCCCTGCTCCACCAGAGCTGTGGCCAGGTACATGAAACACTGTGAACTTTTCGTTGGATAACAGGGCTGTTTTCCATGCAAAAAAAAAAAAAAAAAAGACTGGCAGGGAAATACTGTGCTCTGTGAACTCATCCAAATTGCTGCTGCTGGTTTGAGAAGGGAACAGCCCTTTCCTGACAGCATCATGAGAAACAATGTTGGGTACAGCTAAGCTGTTGGCTTTAGCCTCTTGGCAGCTCTGTGTTTGTGTGCTTGGCTCTTCCAGGCTGTGAAAGACAAAAACTACCCTGGAGGCAGGGAGGGGGCCAGACCCAGCAAGGGTAGAAAGAAGGAAAGAAAGAATCAGGCTTAATGCAAGGAAAATAAAATTTAGAGCCTGAAAAAGAGATTTTTTCCCATTCCTCATCCCTTTTACTTCTGCTTGGATGCCAGCACATCTGGCCTGGCAGGTGATGTCTCTCGCTGGGAGGCAAGGAGCACTGTCTCCCTGAACCATGTCCATGTCCTCTCACAGCCTGCTCTCTGGCTGCGCTCTGGCCAGTGTGTTGAAGGAGACACAGCCCTTCTTTCTTGCAGACATTGATGGGAAACCCAATAGATGCTTGCAGGGTGATGAAAGAGGTGAGTGGGTTCAAATCCCTTGGATTTACCCACCATAAAATCCAGTCTCCCTCTTGTTTCTTTCACCATCTCCTCTGTCCAGTTGCCATAGCTCTGTCTGCAGGACACTTTGGTGACGATTGATATTCACACTGCCCAGCTGGCAGAGTCCTTTTGCAGGGGGTGACTCTGGGTATCCTGGCATGGGCAGAGTGATTTAGATCCTTCTTGTTTTTCAGGAAAGAGAGAGGAAGATTGGGAAGGAGTTTGCAGGCAGATGGCAGCTAGAAAGGGAGGCAGATGAAGACAAGTGAGTGTGTGTGATTTCAGGGGTCTCCAAGGAGCCAGGCACTTTGACTTGTGAGCAAGACCCCAGGCAGGGATATCCCACTTACAGTGAAGTGAAATCTATGCAGAAGGCAAATGCTAAGCACTGTATTTTTAAGGAATGTTTGGATTTGCCATGTCCCTAGGGCAGGATGCTGGCCATGCTCGCCCCGCAGTGCCCTAACAGTATGATGTGAAAGCTGTTTGACCCAAGGAGCTGTGCTCCTTCTGGAAACAGCCACAGAACTTAGGGAACAGGATCTGAGTCTGCCCCAGGAACCCCAACAGACTGAGGGACTTCATTTACTGACACCACCACAGGAAGCTGCAGTCCCTGTTATTTTGGTTACACATTTCTAGGGCAACTCAGAACACAACCCAAAATAGCCCTCCTCTCCCTTGGACAGAGGGGGATGTTTCCCCTCCTTCCCTCTCTCCAGGCTTATTTTCTCTCTCCAGTGACAAAACTCACAGTCAGATGATGAAGATTTCCACCTTCCCACTGTTGTAGCAGGCTGTGACATTTCAGGGATGGTCTCTCAGTATTTCCTAGCCTGATTTAGCTCCTGAGGGGGCCTGCAGCATCTCTGGAGATTCCCCTATGCACAGGGAGAATCTTGGGGGCTTAGGAAGGTGCTAGAGCATCCAAACTGTCCATACATCAGCCCATCCATGCATTTATATGCTCATCCATCCCTGGATCCCACCTCTGATCCCACCTTGCTGCTCACTGCCTATGTGTGTTTCCTTCCCTTTCTCCTTTGCCCAGTGACCAAAATCTCTCTTAAATGTTCTTGTATTTCCAGGATCTACTGGGGTTGCTTTTACTTCTTCCCCTGGCTCAGGACATGGAAGAGAGGGAAGCGGGAGCAGCCATGAGAGGCAAGTGAAAACTGTCTTTCTTTACAGCCCTGCAGTGGTTGTTCCCCTGCAAAAAGCAGGCTGATCCTGGGAACGAGGTATGGAAAGATGATTTGGGTTCAGGGCCTGCATAGACATTTAGCAGGACCTTTCACATTCAAGCAGTCCAAGCACCACTGTACAAATGTCCCATTCTAGTGACATGCTGCAAGTTTTGGCCCAAATTGACTGTTGTTTTCTCAAATAAGTCCTGAATGTGGCTGGGCAGCCAGCTGACCCAACCCAGCTCCCCGAGATGCTTTGGAGGGGGCTGCCCCTTAGTAAATGGAGACACGTAGCACAGACATGATCTATTTGGAGCCTCAGTGCTGGCATGTTGCAATTCTGGCTTTAAACTTCAGGCCCACAATAGGCTTCGCTCTCCCGTTTTCCTCCTGTTGGGCCTGGGCTGCTGCCTGCTCCTTGCAGGGAAGTGGGACCTGTTCCCACTCCTTGTGTGTGCATCTTGGCTTGACATGGCCCTAGCATCCCAAGACCAGGGCCTTAACCTTGTTCCCAGAGATCCTGGCACAGTATCTGCCATAGGAATAGGTGGGATCTTCCAGCAAGGCAAATTTGGCAGCATGTCCGTCTACTCTGGGCAGGATGCATCCAGACAGTGCTCCAGCCTGGAGCAGAAAGCCTCCTGCTAGCTTAGTGACTGCAAGTGTGAGCCCCTGGAAGGCTTGAGCCATGAAGAAAGTGCCCTAGCTCGGTGGTGGGAAGGGGAGGTGCCATCAGGTTGGACCGTTTTCATGTTTTCTTCCTCTTTTCCTTCTCTGCAGCCTGGAACTGGATGTTGGCACCTGGAACCCACTCCCTAACCCCAGATTTCTATGTACCCAGCCCTCTCCTTGTATCTTCAGTGGTGCAGAGGAGAGCCACGTTCACTAGTGTTCAGGACCAGCTCACACAGGCAGCTGGGTTCCCAGGGCATGCAGCACCCAACATTAAACATCCTGATCCCTCAAGCACTGAGCTCCCTGCTTCCTTGGGCTCCCAAGTTGTCTGTGTGTCACATCTTTGGGATGCTGGTGGGAGTATGAACATCCTTCTCAGCTCTAGGCCAGGCCACCTGAAAATCTTGCCTGAGCTGCAGGGATCCTGCCCAGCAACAACCGGGTCCCCTCCAACCATCAGTCTTTATTTTGGAGATTGCAGAGAGTCTGAGCCTGTTCCTCACCCTGAGGAGGGCTGAGCAGGGTCTGGGTGCCCCTGGCATTTCCACATCTCCATTTGCAGATCATCGGATCCCCCTTTCCGGAGGGATCTGTGCCCTGGGGTCACACACATGCACGTGCAGGGAGAGCAGCCTTTCCCGTGCACCCACCTGCATGGAGTGGGCACCCTTTGCCTTGTGCACGTGCCAGGCTCCGCTCATCTCTGTGCCACCCTGGCCAGCTGCAGTTCCTTTTCCTCTGCATCAAGGCTGGATTTTCTGAGGGAGTTTGTAAGCAGAATAGGAGGTGGGGGCCAAGGCTGCCTGCTCACACTCTCCCATTCACTGGCCAGTGCATTCCTGTGTCAAGAGCAGGCGTCTAAAACCAGCACCACGTGCCAGGAAAACGCTGAAAGTTGTTGCAAACACCCAATTCATGGATATGGGGTGGATACAGAACCCTACGGACAACCAGAGTCCTGATTCCTTCCACAGCAGTAGGGAAGGTGGGATCTGCTGGTGATAAGAGCTGATTTCCAAGGATGACCGAGACATGTGGGAGACATGGTGAGAGTTGAACCCGGCAGCTCCAGCTATACACACACATCCCTCCTTCCCAGTGCAGGCCCCAGCCAAATCCCTGGGTCTTGGGGATGCCAGGATGCCAGGATGCTGCAATTCCAGCTGGGCACAGCTCAGCTGGGCACCAGCAGGAGGCGAAGGCAGCGCGTCACAGCTGGAGCTGCCAGGGTCTGCAATGTACTCGCCAGGCGATGGGGCTGTTGCGCCCAGAGATGTGCGCAGGATCCGCTCCCTGTGTTTGCCTGGGGCTGCGCACAGGGCCCTCCCCAGCTCCCCAGCTGCTTTGCTCGCCTGGAACAAGCTCCGCTCTCACTCTGGTTTGCTGCCACCCCAGGGCCCTGCATCTCCCCCATCCAGGCTCGCAAGGAGCCCGCGTGCTGCAAAGCCCAGCACTAACCAGGCAGCCTCGATGTCTCAAAGTCCAGGACTGCAGCAGAAGCGGTGCCAAGGATCAAGGAGGGAAGCAACCCCTCAATGCAGCCTTTGCATGAGCCCCTTGCTTGTGCTGCAGCCCCACAGTGCAGCCTGCAGTGTCCCATGCCCCCTCAGGGCAGAGCCCCGGGCCCCCCTGCGCTGGCTCCGCTCCCGTGCTCCCGCGCCAGCCAGCGCCGCTGCTGCCGCTGCCTGGATTTCCATCCAGCCCCATCTGGAGCTCATTGGCGCCCGGGGCCGCTGGCGCTGAGCACTGGCGCTGCGAGGTGCCAACACATGGGAATGATTAGGGGGTTGCTAGAGCAGAGAGGAGGGGGGTAAGGGGGGCTCTGCAGAGGGGCTGTGCAGGGCTGCTAAAGGCACAGCAAGTGAGATGCCCCAGGCAAGAGGCTGCAGCTGCCCGGGGGCATATCCTCATGGCTCTCCTGAGGGACCAGGAGGCTGCAGTTTGGCAGAGACTTGTCTTTTTGGGGTGTCCTTCCTCTAAAGATGCCTTAGTTTGCTGGGATACGCAAGGCTTATACACAAGGGCCATGCTCTTCTGGAAGGGCTGGGCAAGGCGAGGGTCCCTTTCTACTCAGCAGCTCCCTGAGAAGTTGGAGCGAAGGTGCCCTGATTATCGACCAGCCACGCGTGTCCTGCAAAGGCCATGTGTCCCCAAGCTGCCATCTCTCCCCTCTTGGCACCTCGCACCTCTCCCCTGCTCCTGCATGACGTGCAGAGAGGTCTGGCCCAGGCAGTGCCAACATGATCCCTTTATTGGGATCACTGCTCCGTCCTGCCCCGGCCAGGGGCAGGGGGATGAGGAGCCCGTCTGCCTGCTGGTGGGGCTAGTGGACACCAAGGGGACAGGTTGGTGGGCAGGGCTCAGCTCTGCTCTGTGCTGATGCCCACAGAGCAGCTCCCCTGGCACCCTGTGCCCACAGTCCCCTCCACGCAGCGCTGAGCAGTGAAGCGGGGCTGGCTCGGTGCCCCGTCTCCGTGTTGTACCGGCCACGGCGACTGTCCACGCTGAGTCCATGGTGTGTCCGGCCGCTTCCCGGGGGCACGGGCAGCCCTCAGAGCACAGCTCCGCTCCCTGGGCTCCATCCTGCGCCCCAACGCTGCTGGGCTGTAGGCAATGTCCAAAGCCAAGCCCTGCTCCGGGTGTCAGGAAGCCCTGCTGGGGCCAACAGTGGTGTCAAGTCCCGTATGAGGGTGAGTAGGTGCTCAGGCGGGGAGGCCAGGCCTCACTACAGGATCTGAGCCTCTGCAGAAAGAGGGAGAGGAGGCACAGGGCGTCAGAGCAGGGACAGCTCCGTATCAGCCCTGTCCTGCACATGTGATCCCAGCCCCAGCTCGGCACTCACTCGGCAGAGCCTTCAAGCGGGTGGCAGCAACCAAGAAGTTGTGGGGTTTGCTCTCGTCCTTGCCCTGTTTCCTCACTCGGAACCTGCGGACAGAGCAGTGAGGTTGAGAAGCCCAAGCAGCCCTCCCGGGGCACAGGAACAGCAGTGCCTGCACAGGATCCCTGGAATCTCCCAGCCCAAGGGCTCCTGGGATCCCCTGGGATCTCACAGCACATCCCATCCAGCTGTGCCCAGTGGGAGAGCTCCAGATGGCACAAGAGTCCTGCCACTAGAAAGGGTCTGGGACAAGGGCAGGGACCAACAGCACAACCACAGCACCGGCAGGGAGGGGGGTTGGATGACAGGAGACTTGTCAGAGCGGGACTGGATCCAGTGGGACAGCACCCATGGGCAGGATTTGGGCAGAAAAAGGCAGATGATGGGGTCTCAGTGCTGACTGCGGAGCATATGACATGGGGAGTTGGATGGCACATGACCAGTGGCAGCATTTTGGGGGGATAGAGTAAGGTCCACCAGGCATGGGCTCCTCAGGAAGACCCCAGCAGGGTGGCAACGCGGCCAAGCCTCCCCATGCTGCTTCCTCTCCCTGGTTTCTGCCTGGAGCAGCTCCAACAGTGGAGTCCAACAGCGTCCCTCGCACTGAACCACAACCTACCAGACGAGGATGGTGATGACCAGAATGGCAGCCAGGATGAAGAAGGCGAAGATGCTGAGGGAGACCAGGATGGCCGTCTTCTCCAGGGGGTCGCTGCGATCTAGGACACGCAGGCAGAGACAGACCCATCACAGGCAAGGAGTGTCACACCCCTGCACCCTGCAGGGACCCTGCAGCCCGGAGCAGCTGGGCAGGCTGGTGCTGGGTTGGACCCTGTCCTCCTTTGGGGCATGCACCCACCCTGGAGAGCTGCTGGACCCCAGGACATCCACACACCCCATAGCCCTCCATGCCACAGAGAAAGGGGCAGCAAGGACTTGCAAACTCCATGCAGAAACCTCCCCAGCCAAGTCCCTTGAAGCCACAAAGGGGCTCTAGTACCTGCTCCTCTGCAGGTTGCACAACAAAATAGAGAGAGGCAGGCATGGGGTCTCAGAAGATGGGAGCCCTCCTCTCCTGCTCTCAACCATGGACATGGGCAGGAAGCCAGCAGAGCATGGGCTGTCCCCACTCCTGCCCAGGAGCTCCCGGCTCTACTCACTGATGGGCTCAGGATTGGGAGCCTGCGAGGGCTCCTCAGCCAGGCTCTCCAGGCTGGTGTCTGTAGTGGTTTCTTCACTCACCACGGTGGCAGGGTCTGGAAAGGCACAGTGTGGACATCAGTGAAAATGAGTCACTCTGCTTCGGCAGCCCTGAGAGCTGGGCATGGTCAGAGGGCTTCAGGAGCTGGGGTTTGTCCTGGGTGGTACTTGAGGAAGGAGAGATGTTGGAGGGAAGGGGCTGGAGGGGGGCAGTGGGGACGGAGGGGACAGCCCCTGTCCCGCACCTCTGACCGGCGTCGCCCGCACCTCCGCGCTCCACTCGCTCCAGTTTCCTGCATCCAGGAAATCCTTGGCGCTGACCTGGACCACGTGCTCCAACCCTGCGAAGGCATCTGTGATCACCTCGGAGAGGTTCACCGTCTCCACCTGCATGGCACAGAGGGGAGCCGCTGGGCACACAGAGACACCTCTGGCCATCCCCAGGATTGGGTGACCTCCCCAGTCCAGCTTGCACCCATCACGTGTCCCCAGGCAGACACAGACCCTACACTGCCCTCCCAGTGCCACGTGGCTCTGCATTCGTGTCCCCTCTGCTTACCACGGACCAGGAGCGGTGGATGACGGGCCGGTACTGGAGCCGAAACTTGAGCTGGAAGTGGGGCTCCTTGGGCCAGGACGCGGGGTACCTCCAGCTCACCTGGAGCCGCCGCGGCGCCCGCGGCACGGGCTCCACCACGAGGCCTTCTGGAGGGTCCGGCTTGACTGTGCAGGAGAAGACACGGAGGCTCCGTCACGCTGTGATGGGATCTCCTCCGGTGGGAGGGCGGCCCCGTGGGCATGGAGAGGTGGCCGCAGGGATGGAGGGCACTCACTGATGGCCTGCATGGTGATGTCCAGGAGGCGGAAGCTGGAGCCCAGCGGGTTCACCTCGGTGACGTTCATGCGGTAGGAGCTCCAGAACTCGGACTTGTGAACGGTGCAGGTGCCGGCGCGGGCTGGATCCTGCAGGCACGGCCCCACGTGCCCATTCCTGTTCCAAGCCACCACCTTGTCCGACGGCGTGACAAGGTGGTGGCTGCCCCGCCGTGCCAACTCCTCTGCCACCATTTCCTGGCATCCCTCAGGAGGTGCCAAGAGGGGAAGCCCCAGGCAGGGGCAGGGCAGGTTCCCTGCTCGCAGGAGAGCTCGGGGTGATGCTAGGGCAAAAATAGATCCCCCCACCCCACCATACCCCAGCTCTTCCCTCTCAGCGTGGCCAAAGGGCCCCTCATTCCAGTCCCCAAAAGTGCCTTTCTGGAAGGTCCGTCCCTGAGGGAATCTCTCCCCTCTCCCCCTTGGCTTAAGCAGCTTGTTCCCCCCACTGGGATCCCCATCCCTGGACTTTGGTGACCCCACTGACGACCCTGGCAGGGCCACGGGGCTGGGTCAGTCCTACCTCCGCTTCTCGTCTCCTGTCAGCGACTTCTTCCTGGCCACAAAGAGAGGGGAGAGCAGACGGTGAGCCAAGGGGGACAGGGGAGAGCGTGAACCCAACCCCACCGTGATGTGGACAAAGAACAAGGTACTGCAGCACCCTGGCCATGGGGGCTGCTCTGTTCCTGCTAGCTAGCCCCAGGAGCGGGATTTTGTGGGGACACTTGCACCCCAGGAGCCACAGGGCACCCAGGGGTGCTCCCCAGTGCACGGGAGCTGGGTGGGCTCACCCAGGTGCCCAGGGAGCTGGCGAGATGGGGAGGCAGTTTGTGCATCTTGGCACGGACATGAGCCTAACCAGCCCTCGGCGCTTGCCCTGCCTCAGTTTCCCCTCTCCATCCCGACGCCTGTGGCCTGCTCCATCACACTCCAGCAGAAGGCTGCAAACAAAAGCAGCCCAGGAGGGCTGCCAAGGCCTCCTGTTATTTTCCACTCCCCGTCAGCTGGCTTTGTTCGCTCCCTCCGCTCCAAAACAACTCTGCTGCTTCCCAGCGCCAGTCCTGCGTGGCTCCAACTCCCTGCACCGAGCAGCCCCGCAGCTCCTGCGCCCGGCATTGGCAGTGGAGTCCCCTTGGAGCCAGGAGAGCCTGGCTCCCGAGTGCACGTGCCCTGGAGCGGGCACCACTGCTCAGAGCGCCGCTCTGCACGTTTTACGGGCTCCGGCTGCCTTCAAAGCAAGCCTGCAATTTGGCCCGCTGACTTAATTAGAAGCAGGGAGGCTTCCCCGACTCCTTTCATCCCCGGGCGGCCGACGTGCTTGAGAGCTTGCAGACCCGCTGCTTTGCTGCACCGCTTCGGGTGCTGGCAGAGACGTCCCCGGGGAGGCAGGGTGCCCGTGCCAGCCCCTCAGGCTGCTCGCGGGCCTCCCTTTAAATACTCCCCACATCCTCAATGCAAGGGTTGAAGCGCAGCCATGGAGCTGGGACACAGCTCCCGCTGCAGAGCTGGGCTGTGGGTCCCGTAGGACTGCGGTTCTGTCTGGCTGGAAGGGCTCACCCCATCCAGCCTCCTGCAGCCCTCACCTATAGGTGGTGATGTATCTGGTGGGGAGGAAGGTCTCGAGGCTGGAGGTCCAGGAGCAGGAGAAATTCTCATAGTCGGAAGCTCTGCAGGACACAAAGGGCACCCCGGGCAGGTCTGGGGGCCGGGGAGAGGGCAGTGTTATTGAGGGCACCCCCTTCCCCAGGCTGCACAAGTCCCCCATGAGCAGCCCGAGGCTGGTGCTGTGCGTGCCCGTCCCACCGGGCGAGCCGCTACTCACGGCCCAGGCGCAGGGCCACGGCGTGCAGCAGGGCGCCGTCCTCGCCGTGGCAGCTGTAGGAGCCGGCGGCGGCGAGGCCGGCCCGTGGCAGGAGCAGGGCACCGTGGTGCCGCACCGCGGAGCCCGCCGGCAGCGCCGCTGCCCCGGCGCGCCGCCACTGCACCGGCGAGCTGCAGGGAGAGAATGGGCAGGAGGCTGCAGCGCGGCGCCCAGGCAGCACCGAGCACGGCCCCGGAGCGGGACGAGGCTGCCCAGGGCTCTGCAGTGCCCTGGGCGTCATTGGAGCCCGCCAATCAAAGGCACCTACCCGGGATGGGCGCCGGCGCACGGCAGGGTCACGTCCGTCCCCAGCTGGCCGTACTGCACACCTGAGGGGACACGTGAGTGCCGCCGTCAGCTCCGTGCCCCGGCACTGCCGTGGGGACATGGCAGGGACCAGTCCCCGATGGGGATGCCCAATGCCACGCGGCGGCGTTTTGGGGATGTCTCTTGGGCACGTGCTGGCCCTGCACGAGAAGGCTGAGAGGGGATCTTATTAACATGTATAAATACATGAAGGGAGATTGTAAGGAAGAGGGGGGCCAAGCTTTTTTCAGTGGTGGCCAGTGATAGGACAAGGGGTAATGGGTGCAAGCTGAAGCACAGGAGGTTCC
>JAUBOD010000009.1:808680-822441 GCA_032353885.1 Nothura maculosa
CCCAATGGATCCCTTGCTGTCGCACGAGGCTCCCTGCATCCCTGCAGCTCCGTGGGTCGGAGCACAGAGCAGCCTCCAACCCCGGCACGCCGATGACTGCTCAGGGTCCACACATGGGAATGGGAAATGTCCAAAGCACAGAGCTGGGCTCTGTGTCCTGCAATGAGGTTCTGTGAGATACCATATACATTTTTTCAAACCTATCTGGAGAGAGCTCTGCTGTGACACAGCATGGGGACGGCCACCAGCCACGCTGAGCAGGACCTGCAGCCTCTCCCTGTCCCCACAGCCTACGCTCATCTGTAGCCCTTGGCCTCGGGTTATGAAATTATTTCAGGATTACATTTCCTGCTCTGCGTTTGCTCCACACCGACGGCGGGAGGTGGAGAACATGCGACCCAGAAGAGTCACCAGGGAGGGGACATTCCATGGCCTGGAGAGGCAGCGCCCGGGGCCAGGCTCCCTGAGGTCCCACCACGCTGCATCTCGCCTCTCCACAGGCTCTATCCCCTTTCTACTCACTGGGTTTTTTGTCCTGAGCAGCTAACAAGGGGACAAGACCCCATGCCCAATATCACAGTGAGATTAAAACTCCTAATGAGGTGCCCACCCTTAGGAATAGCCCCCAAGGAGACCCCAAAGGAGGGCACCAAGTTACCCTTGGGGCTGCGTTTCTTCCACACTGCCTTCCATGGGCAGCTCTGCGTCCAGCCCGGCTTCCTCGGCAGGACACCAGCTTCCACACAGGGATAAAAACAGGAAAGACACGTGCTGCCCTGCAAGGCTCCTGCGCGGGGGCATCACCAGCCCCGGGCACTGCCACCCTGGCCGCTTTGCCGCCCTCTCTTCCTCTTTGAAGCATCCTCAGGGGAAGTATTTCCTCCGGGAAAACACGGAACGCTCGATTTAAATTGACCTCAGGCAAGCGGCAGCTCCTGCGCTCGCCCGGAGCGGGGGGAATCGACGCGAGGCATTTCATTTCCAATTCAAACAATTACTTTAAAAGCCTGGTTTGAAATTAAAGGTCCGACCTGTCATAACATTTCAGTTTTTGCCAATAGCTCTTCAGACAGACCTTCCCCATGCCCGGCTGCTGGGGCAGCCGCTCGCAAGGTGGGCTTTGCTGCTCGGAGGCTCCCCATGGGTGAAAGGGGTTCAAAACATCCCCAGTTCTGTCTTTTCAGGCTCCCAGGATGGCCGAGAGGATAAAACCGGTTGCAAAGACCCAGCAGACACCGTGCTCACCAGGTAGCATGGAGAAAAACCCCACCAAGCCAGCGCTGCCCATGCTAGAAAGTGAAATTCCCTGCTAGGATGGGGAGCAAATTACCACCGTGACAGGCGCCAGGCCGGCAATGGGATGGGAAGAGGATATGAGTCACTCAGCAGAGGCATTTGCAGGGTTATTCTCACCTGAAATTAGTTTGTGGACAGCTAGAGATCACACCGAGCATCGGCCCAAAAGCTCAGCCCCACGCTCCCAAGCTATCCAGTTTTCCAAGGGCAAGACCTGTTGCCAATGGGAGGCTGTAGACATGGAGCAAGGCAGAGCAGGGCAGCGAGCCCAGGAGTCCTCGCTCCCGGCGTCCCTCCCACCAGGAGATGGGAAACCCATTAAATGCACCGAGTAATGAAGCTTCCCCTGCTTCTCCCCAGGGGCAATTTCAGAGTCGGCTTGAGGAAATTGCTCCCGATATCCAGCCTAAAATTTTCCTTTGTTGATTTGCAGTTTAGCAGCGGAAAGGTGGGAGAATTGAGACGAGTGGGGCCGCTTCAGGGGAATGAGCACGGCAATGCATGGAGCTGCGCTGGAAATGGAGCAGGGCTTGGGAGGAGACCCATCATCCTCACAGTTGAGGATGGAAGGATGGAAAAGTTCTATTAACTTTCCCAACAGAGCAACACAAAGACTGTTCCCTCTTTTTTTAATCTTTTTTTAATGCCTTGCCCAGTCCAGCTATTTGATTGGGCCCAGAGCTCTGCAAAAATATGAAGGTGTTTCTTCTCTTTCTTTTTTGAAGTGCTGCACGGGGAATAAAATCTCGAGCTTTATGGCCAGATTTTGTTGTTTCATCCAAGGGCAAATGTTTTGCTGCTTTGCCTATTGGACACGGTTTCTTATTCTGCCTGGCAAAAACCTCCAAAACTCATTTGGGCCACGAGCCAGGTCAAGATGTGCGCGGCAGCAAGTTGCTACTAGCTTGAGTTGGAAAATTAGAGCTTCTCTGGGTGAGAAATGAGACCTAGGAGCTCTTTCAGGAGAGCAGAGCTCACCAGAGCATGCCTGGGTCATGGCAGATGGTGAGCAAGGGGTATATGAAGGAAGCACTTGCAAGCAGGATGAGCCACATGGAGACATCAGCTCTGGAAATCTAGTCCGAGGAAGATGTAATAGGAGCATGCTTGGGTGCAAGAATGCCACCCAAATAGCATTGCCTCAGCCCAGCACAAACCTCCCATCAATGACAGCGGGTGCAATTGCTCTGCTTCCTATCAGGATGCAAGGGCTCTCACACTGACAGCCGTGGACCTCTGCAGGGTCATGCAAGTAGAGGGACATCAGGAGCTAGACCACGTAGACGCAGCACATCACCAGCAGATGTTTGCCTTAATAGCACACTATTTTCTTAAATGTTAGATGGTTACGAGGCACTAGAAGGGCATTTTTTTCAGCATGTTTTTACAGGCTTGCAAAGGAAAAGCAGTTGTGTACGCTCAGGAAATGTCAGGCTCTGTTTCCCCAGGACCTGCCATCTGTCAGCGCGCTGGTTTCACCGCACCCTGTCCATGCAGAAGGGAGAGGAGGGCAAACTCGGACGTGCCGCCCTGGAAAGAGCTGTGTGCAGCAGAGACGAAGCTGGATGCCAAGAAAGCGAGGGGCTGGGCAGTGGTAGCTGCCCAAAATCCATCTTCATCTCTGCTTCCCGCAGCTCTTCCCAGGTGGCATGTCCCAGTGTGTCCTCCTTTTCCTTCTGCCAAGAGAAACATGCAACGCACAGAAGCTGAGAGACATCTGGAGAGCCCTGGCAGCCTCGGGACATGCACGCGGCACCATGCGAGCTCCAGCAGGCAGCAGAGCCGCTCTTGCTGCTGCCATCCCAAGTGCAAGGAGATCTGCTCGTACAACCTGTTCTCCCAGCTGTGGAGCTCCCCTTGCAGCACCCTTAGGTGTCACAAGAAATGCCAGGGATAAAGCATCAGCACTGCCTCAAGAACTGAACATGCCTCACCTTCCCCTTCTTGAAAGGAGTCTAATAACAACCACGAGCCACTGCAAAGTCCAGATGAGAGGAATTTGCAAAAAAAAAAGAGGGGAATAAGTTATCCTCTGGCACAGGTGACCTTTCCCAAGGCAAAGCCTGGCAATGCCCTAGTGTTTCCCAGCCAGCATCTCCCATCCAGGAGTTTTGAACCTCTCCATATGATGTGGCCAGCTCCACGAGGGGATATAGAAGCTATTAAGCCCACAGACAGTGGCATGCAACAGCTCAGTCCCTGCCACTGAAGCACAGCAGTAGTGCCAACCTGCAGCAGGACCAGGCTTTACACTTAAACACACAAAAACTTAAAGACCAAAACTGCCCCAGGGAGCTTTGCAATCCAGATGTGGCTGGAGAGGGGACACTGCAGCAGCAGAGCTCAGCTCCCCTTTGCATTTCCCCCAGCCCCACAAGCAGAAACCCTTCGCAAACCCTCTGGCCCCCCAGTTCTCTACTGACCTTGAGCGAAAAGCTCCTGCTCGCTGTGGCTTCAATAGTGACAGGCTGTGAAAACTCAAACAGAACCAGACCACAACATTAAAAATAAAAATAAAAGGCTGCAGAATTTAGCAGCAGGGGAAAAAAAGCCGAGCAAAGAGGAATGAAATGGAGAGAGACATTCTCCATCTACTTCCTAAATGTTGGATAAGGGAGCGCATTGCACGGTACATTGCAAGTTTGGGATGTGGCAAGATACCAACTGCATTTTATGTGTTGCAAAACCACCTCCTCTGTGGCAGCTGAGATTTCGAGTGTAAGCTTTGACCTTGGTAATACTTTTTACATATTGAGTCACTGCCGACTCTGGAAATAACAGGGGAAAATGCTGGGATTTTTAAGATTTTTAATGCGTGGCCGGATTCTCTAAGAACTGGGACATCCCCAGCTGACAGCCCGCCTCTCCAGCCCTCTGCCACTCCTAATCAAAGGCAAAAGACGGCGGAGTTTGAAAAGATCTAAGGCGACACAAAGCATCAGCATGGAAGAGGGAAAAAAGAGGAAGGCGAGGATTCAAAAACCTGCCTTTTTGCTTCATTCTGCCTGCATTTGATCACAGGCTTGGGGTGATCAAACTACAGCACCAGTGGCCTCCTCCTTGTGTACTCAGTGAGAACGTGAAGATGCAAGAGATGGTTGATGGGATGACTCTGTTTTGGTACCCATCTCCCAGGGAGGGTGTTCAATTCTTGTGAGCTTATGGAAAAACCCAAATGGATTCATGTCTTTACCTGTGAATGCCATCAGCCCCAAAACTCTTTGGGGAAAGAGAGGTTGGCCTCAATGGAGAGTCCTTCCCATTACAGAAAGTAAAGCTAGAGGCCAAAAGGAAAGGAGAAAGTCCCTCTTTATATGTGATACCTCACTTAAACTGTCTCTTCAGACTCTCCTTCATCCTAAAGGCTCCCCCCCGAGATGCTTTAATAGATAAATAACTCAATTCCCCATTCTTCCCGCTTCTCCTGGCAAGGGAATAACTGTCTTTGATAGCCTTGATTTGCTAAATAAAACACTCCTTGAAGGCTCCCCGCAATATTTGCGCAGAAAATTGACATTCTTCCTCCTTCCCGCCAGCCCCGACACCGTTTGTTTGTGAGTTAATAACTTGGACGCTCGGCTGAGCTATTGATCCCTTTCAGCACAATCACTCTTTTGGGGCCAAAATACACAAAAATAAAATAATGAGCACACAATGCAAAGCCCTGATGACCTTTCAGTGGGCGTCGTGGTGCTGGCAGAGCACAGGAGTCCGGGTTTGTTGGAGACACCAGCTGGCTACGTGGCATGATGCCGCCTGCAGAAGTCCATGGAATTGGCTGGATTTCCTTCTCCCTTCCTGCATGCCTGCCTGGGCCTTCCCTATGGGAGCAATGTCCTTCCTTGTGGGTGGAAAAGTAGTGTTCATGATGCAATATTCCCAATTAACTTCAAATCATCAGCACCCATGAGGGCTTCATAACAGATAGATGGTCCACACGGGTGGCTGGTCCAGAGACCACCAGTGCATGGGTACCAGCACCATCAGCTATAGAAAGAGGGATGTTTCCGAGTCCCAACTACCCAGCTGAGGGGGGATCTTTGGCACTGAACCCTTCCCTACAAGCAGGGCACGATGCAGGAAGCCTGCTCTCATGTGCACCAGTTCCATCCCCTCTCGCTCTACTGTTGCTTTCTCCCTTTCCCATCCATCCCTCTCATCCCTCTCCTCCCCTTGTAAAACCAGCAGACATCTCCAAATCAATAGCTTTATGCCTCAAAGTGCCACTTCTGACAAAAAAGAAAAAGCAAAGTGTTTTGCAGGAATGCAGCTATCTGGAGGAAATCTGAGGCAACGTTATCAAAGCATTTTGTTCCGATTTTGCTATTTCGGCTTTTGTGACATTACACCAGGGCCTAGCATGCCAGAAGAGAACAAAGCTGCTTGGCTTCATCCAGGCCATTTTGTTAACAGTTGCTCAGGAGTAGATCTCCCTCCAATATCCACCAGTAATGAAATCTGATGAAAAGAAACAATTAACATCCCGGCAATGTCCTCGTCCTCCTCAACTGCTCCCGTATTGCCAGGGCGTTCCACGGATGCTCCCGCGGGATCGCCGCCGATGCACCGACTTTGTGTTTTTTGCTTTGCAATCTGCTCACATGCCTTTAGCTAATTGCTCCTCAGGCTGCTCTTTTCAGGGGGAGATTTTCATGGCAAACAATCAATTTTCCCAAGTTGCATTTTCCTTCAAGCCTTTGATGTCTGGGAAAATAACAGGCAACCTCAACACACGGCCGAGGATCAGGCGAGAGCTGGGAAGCACTAAGCGGAAATGCATTTAGTCGTCTGGGTCAAAAACCATTTCCTTTGTTAAATGATTATTATTGTTCCAAGAGGATTTCAGTGGGAATTGAGGGTGCTTAGATAGATGGATTCACAGGTTCGCTGAGCTTCTATAAGGGGCTCTATATCCTCCACCATAATTCTACATCATAACGGCCAACACCAATAACTCTTCTATGACTCCCAACAGATATTCCTGTGCCTTCCAAAGCAATAACTTCTCAATGAACTCCAGACTTGCCAAATCGACTGTTTTCCCCCCGCGGACGCCTGCTTTTTGGCCCTTCTCACAGCCCCCGTGGGAATCTTGACCCGTTTACCTCTCCTCCTGCTTCCAAGCGCGGCGCGTGGGGAGATGAGATCAGAAAGCGATCTGCATCGTATGTCAGGGAATAGCTCTGGCACTAAAAGGCTGCAGTCATCTCCCATTTTCCTGACTGCTCTCATCAGCCGAGGATCCAGCCCTGCATTCCCTGCGCCTGCACGAGCTGTAATTCCACAGGAACATTCCTCCCTCCCTAAGCCTCCGTTCCTCAAACTACTCATTTCTTCCCACTCATACCTGAAAATTGTTATGAGTCTTTTGCAGGTCTCCCCTGGAGAAATTACTTAGGTTATTCGCTAGGGCTAGAGAACAAACACTTAAGGAAGAAATAAATTGCTGTGCACTTCTCGGGTCGCCAAACCCCCCATTTCAGCCCTAAGAGCAGTACCAGAGGACGGCCAGCCCAGCACGGCTGCCTTGCTAGGAGCACACTCGATCTTAATGACGTGTTAATTAAGCCAGCACTAGAGTTGCCTGGTACCTAATTGTTTTTGTTTCTATCACAGCCACCTCAAAAGTCTCCTCCCCCTCTTCTTACATCGCAAATTCCATCAATATCTGGGGAAAATAAATGTACAAAACAAAAAGCTCTGCTCTTTTCCATGGAATCTTTCTCTGGAAGATAAAGGTTTCAACAGGTGTTTGAATCAAAAAGGAACATACACAAGGCAGGGAGAAAGATGCGCATCAGAAGTTGCTCTTTTTTGGTTAAAAAAAGAAAAAACTCTTTTAAGGACTGTCTTTTCTCCTCACCCCATCACTCCAAGACTTTTTCACCACCACGAGGAAAAGGAGCTGCAGAAAACACTTAGCACTTTGAGAGGCTCAGAGCTCCCTACCAGGCTGGATATATCCAACAAGTGCAGCTAAAGCAAATATCTAAAGATACTTATGGGCACCAGCCAAGGCCCGGGGAACGACTGGGGCTTTCAAGGATGCCATCACGCTCCCACTATCCAATTACGAGGAAATAATTAAGCTGACGATGGACCTACCGACTACCATGGAGAAACGTGGAAGGGAGCCACCTGCTCAGCGCAGGGATGGGTTTCTGCTGCCCATTTGTAACCAAATGCTCCATGTTGCGTCAAATGGGCACAAGGATATTTCTCTTTCCCCTGTGTTTTTCAACAGAAATTGCCTCACAGCCCTTTTCTGCATGCTCCTAAAACTGCTTGGAAGCTTCAGAAGAAAACAGGACTGGAAAACATTCCCGTTTCCCTGCCTTGCGCTGGAATTTTTCACTTCCACATTCAGCTTTACTATCCTCTTACTGTTCCTTTCCCCCAGTTAACCCTTAATTTTGGAGGAAAAAAAAAAAAAAAAGAAAAAGGAAGGAGAGAGGCAGGGAGTCTTCCAAGGGAACTGAGGCACAGGAACCACAGTTTATTTGGTGACTCCAGCATTTTTATGCTTTGGCCAGGCAGATACTGCACAACTACACATACTGCTTGCTGAATATCTGTCTGTCCATCATCCCTGACGACCACAGGGCTGAGGAGCCCTCCTGCCCAGCTGAGGATCAGCTCTGGATACGGTTTTGCTGGCGCTCCATGACTTTGGAGGTGCTGCTGGAGAAGGAGGAATCCTGAAGCTTCTCCAGAAGCGAGGTGGTTTAGGGTGAAACCCAAAGATCAATCTCTGAGCCACAGGAAAGAAATCTCCAGTTGGAATGAGAGACTTTCCCAGGCTACTCCCCAGAATAAGCACCAGGTGCTGATCAGCGCCCCTCAAGTGAAGATTTGGGGTTGCTCCAAACTAGAGGAGCAGCCATCTGGCCCCCAACACCACCGAGGGCATCCAGGGTCCCAATCTCCTCCTCCTGAGCCCCTCTCACATTTCACTACCACAGAAAATGAAACGCAAGAAGATGAATTGAGCAAAACTGTTTCCCCAGGGCCAACAAAGATCCCTTCCATCTTCTCTGTGCAGAACACAAGCTCTGCTGCAAACCAGTGCCATGAGAGGCAGTGGGACAGGAGTAGCACCAGGCTCTCTTCCCACACCCTTGGTCTCTGCTTGCTGCCTGGTGATGGAAATTGGAGCCGTCCTTCAGCAAGCTGCTCGGTTGAAGGAGAGGTTAACAGCCATGGACTGGGCTGTAAATCTACAGCCTTCCCAACTGCTGGCAACTGCTGTAGCCCCACAGCATGGGCTCGTGGAGGAAAGAAAGGTCAGGCTTGCTTGTTCTCCATGCCCAGCAGGGTAGAAAAGGATAGAAAATAATGAAAAAGACTTCCTGTTCCTGCAAACTAAGAAGCTTCTTCTGCCCCACAGCATGGTAGCTACGGAAGGGCCTGTATCTTTGGAAGTGTCTTAAGAAGTCTCAGTGAGGACAATATGCCCTAAAGTTCCCTCACAGCCAAGGGACAAATGTTCCTCATGAGCAAAGCAAAGGACTCTTGCTGCAGATAACCCCGTGTTAAAATCAGAGGAGCCTCTTGACCATAGTTAGGTAATTAAGCTGGATGGTGGGAATATCTCAACCATCTTCGATCTGCATTCTGCTAAGCTAATGTCATGCACAAGAGGAAAAACTCAACTGTTTTTTCATGACACCCAATAATGGCGTTAGCAAAGTTTGCGAAAATCCAAACGCAAAGAGCGAGAGAAGCCTAAAAAAGGAACCAGCGGTGAAAAGAGGCAAGTTCTCCACTGTTTAATTAGCCCAAATGTCTTGTGAACAGGGACTCTTCATCCATCAAGAACGTAAGGGGCCAGAAACTCACACTGTAACGCAAACAGAATGTCCCTTAAAATCAACTGGAACTTTTGGCCAAGGGAAAATCGGTTGGGATTTCCAAATATGGCCCAGGGGAACATCTGCCCAAGCATTCTTAGGAAGCATCTTGGAGCCTGCACTGTCTCCCAAGAATAAAAACTTCAAATCCAGCACGACAAAAGAGCCATCGCATGACAAGAGCTATCACACAAGAGCACAAATTAAGCAATCAATCAAAAGTGAAATACTCCACAAAACAATAGAGCGCGGTGCACATCATACCCAGCAATGGGTGAGCAAACCTGACCTGCCAGGGCCTCTCTTCACGCATGGACTATTGTGTTCTCTTCTCTGCAAACAGCAGAGCGACTGGGTTTTTTTCTTCCTTTTTTTCTTTTTTTTTCCTTATTTTTATCAAAGCTTGGGGAGAAGGAATCTTTATTGGAGACAGCACAGGTATCTATAGCCAAGCAAAAGCGCTTTTTCTTTTTCCACTTGGCCATTACTTGACTTAATGGTTCTTCTGCAGCAACGTGATAGGGCAAAAACCAGACATAAAATTTGCCAGATAACTAGAAACAAATTAAAAGTTGATACCCTCTCTTCCAAGTCCATGAGGAATTCCTGCCTTAAAAATCTGAGATCCTGGGTATCAGTGTTGCTTAACATAATGATGTCCCTTGGGCAAAAGGAGAAGGAAGAAGAGTTAAAATCTCATAAGTCTCCTTGTCTTGTATCCATTTTAGTTGTATCTGGTTTCAGAGAGGTGCAACACAAGAAAACTGCCTCTACCCATCCGAGAATCCAAATTATAGCACATTATTTTGGAGAGCAGCTGCCCTGCTTTGATGCTGCCACTCTGACAACAAGAAGATGCAGCTCCCCAGCACCCAAGGGCCCAAATATGTTTGCAAACAGATTGGGAAAATGGCTGTGTGTTTGCAAGCACATATGAAAAATCAGGTCCCGTTGGCAGGCAGCTCTCCGACAGCGAGCAGGGCCAAATCCCATGAATAAATTGCTTGGAGCGAGTAGCTTGACGCGCCATTATTCATAACTAATGCAGCCCTAGTAAACAGAAAATGGAGGCCAAATCTGCCTGTATAGACACCAATGACCTCATCTGTTTTCATCCTATTTATTGAACAAAATAGGAGCAAAAGAGAGTTACCACTGACCTCCAAAGGGAGGCACAGGAGGAAAACATCTCCTCGGGCTGCAGAGGAACAAATATTTTCCACAGATACCAGGTGAGCTGGAAGTCCAGACAGCAGAGAATGGGCCTGAATCCAGGGTTGGAACTTCATCTCCCCAGTGCAAAGACACACGTAAAGCTGGAGGAAGAGGCACCAGCAGAGGCAGCTGTGGGACAGGGATGTCCGTGCTGATAGGGACTGTCTGCCAAAGGTGACTCTTGGAAAGCCCAGTGTCTGATTATAAAATGACAGGAAAATCCAGGTTGGAAGGGACCTTAGGAGGTCTCCAAACCAACCTCCTGCTCAAGATGCTCAGCTATGTGGTAGACCAAGTTGCCCTGAGCTTTTGGGGAGCAGGCAAACTGCAGTGCAGATCTAGGCCCCTTCCATCCTATATATTGTGTGAATTGGAAAATAAGAACTTTGGACTTTTTTTCTTTTCAAAAAAAGAAAGTCCAATAAAATGGAGCGGAAACAACTGGTCACTGTTTCCCCCAACATAAATACAGGCTACCCAGGGCCAGAAGGTTACAGCAACTCTCACTTGCCTTCATACGGCACCCTAATGCCCAGCAGAAATCACTGCCACAGCAGTAAAGGCAAATTAAAAAATACCCTAGACTGCAGAAGGGAATAGATATCACCATGAAATGCAGAACTCTGGGGGCAATCATGTTATTTCTGCTGTTTCTTATGTTCATGAAATATTATATTTAATTTGGAAAAAAAAACCATGAGAAATTATGAACACGGTTGTAATAATTCTTCCCCAAATATCACAAGGCTTAAAGATATCTCAGCTGCTTGCAGTTCCCACTGCAAAGAGTCTTGTTCAGCACCTTGAGGGTTTGACCTTTGGAAGAAAACGGAAAAAAAGGCACCATTGACCTGAAGACTGCTCCATTTATCTTGAACCCAAAGGGAAATATTTCTGTATGTGACAGGGAAAATTTATTATACTGTTTGAAAGTTACAGCCTAGTCAAAAATTGCTCTGATTTGAATCATTGACTTTTCAAAATAAATACTATTCTTTCATCAATAAGCCCAAAATACAAGCCAACCACAAAACCCTTTGGATAAAGGAAACATAAAAATGATATCTTTACACATTAATAACATCTATTGATCTAACTGTAAGCGTATGTTCGCATACATCATTTTACCATATTGCACATCAATAACAGTCTACACTTTTTCTATTATCTATGCTGTTCCCAAGAAAGAAATATTCAAAGTATTTTCCTAAAGAGGCTCTTGCCATTTCAATGCACAATGGTTGTCGTTGAAAGCACTAACGAAAAGGCCATGTTTAGTTATACAAGGCCAATATTAACCATTTCTAAGATGAATGGGTAGGAGTAGGACTGTTGTCAAATAGGAATGTTTTCATCAGTAATAAAAATAACAGCATTTTTTATGCTCCCTTCTCTCTTAATTATGCCTTGCAATCTGTATTTATTAAGCAGCTGAAGCTGCTTTGGCAATATCAGACAATTAGACAATATCGTTAGGCTAATGACAACTGTGAAAGGCAGCACTTGGGCAGCCCGGTGCATCCGTAAACCCCAAGCAGCACCCACTGGAAGGAGCACTCAGATGTAATTGTACACATTGTCATGATCTAAATTAGATGTCTCTGGCCAGCAAAGCAATAGTTGCATTCACAGCACCAACAAACAAAATATGTGGTTATATGTAAAGATGGAGCCTGATGAAATACCCGATGGTGCAAATCAGCGTGGGTGCGCGGACCTGGAATACTCTGATCAGTTCTGGATATCCCGTGTCAAATAAAGCAAGGGAAAGGAGCCTCCCCAGGCAATAAAACTGACGAGATGGAGAGAGGTCGCGTATGAGTGAAAAGCTGAGAGTTTAGTTTTGGAAGGAGATGGATAAACAGGAAGGAGGCAATGTGCAGAGCAGGGCAAGCAAGCCGGCCTGCTCGCCTGCAAGTACCTCAAGGGCAGAAGAGGGTCCTGCAGCCTAATGCTGCATCCAGCTGGGAAAACTCATCCCATTCTCTGGAGAACATGGGTTCCTGGTGCAGCAGAAGTGAAGGGCAGCCCATTCCACAGGAGGCTTCTGGTTCCCCTTTGCAAAGACGATGGTGTTGGAGGATCCAAGCCATGAGGATGCTGCTCCCCAGGCATCTACCTGCTGCTTCCAGGTCTGGACAACACAGCTGCCCAGTGACTGGCAGGCCAATGCAAACCCTTGCACTTTTCTCCATCTCTCCCCTCTCCATGTTTTCCGAGGCCCGGTGATTTCCCAGCTGATGAACACATTACCACCTCATTCGGCAGCGCCTGGGAGGCGCTCACGTTTCAGGCCCGGCGAGAAAAAGATGAAGTATGAAAATCCCTTTCCTTTCCAATCCAGTCCTCCCAGCACCGGCCAAGGAGCTAAAACACAACGCCTCGGAAAAAACAGAGAAAACACCGGATGCGAGAGGCCGTACCAAACTCGCGCTATGTGCAGGTGTCAGGCAAAAAGGTCTCCTGTCTCCCACGCCAGACTGCTATCTCTGTCCTACAAATTCTTCCCATAATGGACATGGAGTTGACAAAAGCCTGAATGCAGCAGGAAGAGCTTGGAAAGGACCTTCTCTTGGCTCGCACTCCCCAATGACCTGGGGAATGACCTGTAAGAAGAGCCCTGTTATTCCAGGCTAAAACTCTAGCATCCTCTCTCCACAGCGGGATATGCAGATGCCATGGGTGATGTCAGGCAGATATGATACCTCCTGCTATGGCTACACTCAGCCTCCAACTTTTTCATGGTCAAGGACTTCTTGAGCCAAGGGCATTTTGTCTATTCAGTCTACTTAGACCCTCTTTGCAAGCTCTTGTCCAATCTCTCCAGAATCTATTTTACATCCCAGTGCCTTTTGGCAACGAGTCCCCCAGGTCTCCAGCCCAGAGCACGGAGAAGCACCACCTCACAATTGCAATGAACTCAGCTCTTCCAGCTCCATTTGATGCTCCTAGTTCCTGAGATGTGAGTTGTTAAACTGGGAGCCCAGTTCTTGTGCTTGTACAGGGGAGCTTCCACCTCCTCCAGCAGCTCAGCATTGTGCAACCCTGCCTTATATCCCTCTCAGTCACCTCTTCTCACAAAGCAAAGGTCCATTCTGATCTGCCTACCGAGGTCTTGTACCAGTTCTACCACCGTGGGGCCTCTTTTGGGGACACTATTTAAGAAAGAGTGAGACAAATATCCAATGCAGATGGATACAGAGAGCATTAACCCTGCTCTGGCAGAACTCAATACAGCAGACAACTTCTGCCTTAAGCTAGCCCAAGATCCTTGAAGCAACAACTCTACAGCATGAGCTTGATACTCCCTAGGAAAGGTCACAAGGCTCCTCTCTGCAAGACTTTTTGGAAATGGAAGGAGTTTGTAGCAATTATGGCAGTGATCCTTCCTCAAGTATCC
>JAUBOD010000009.1:865042-878165 GCA_032353885.1 Nothura maculosa
TGCAGGTGGAACCTCCTGTGCTTCAGCTGCACCCATTACCCCTTGTCCTATCACTGGCCACCACCGAAAAAAGCTTGCCCCCCTCTTCCTTACAATCTCCCTTCATGTATTTATACATGTTAATAAGATCCTCTCTCAGCTTTCTCTTCTCCAACTTCCACCCCAAGCTCAAACACCCAAAAGTGTTTCCCTGGTTGAATTCAGCATGGACAGGAGAAAACACAGAACCCCAAACCAGCTTCCCATACACGCTTCTCTTGCTGCTTTTCTGACAATTCCCATCCACACCATCAATAATAATAAATCTACAAAACATCCACATTGCTCGGCAGCATTCAGGACAAGCCCAGAGGGGTTGTAAGCAAAAGTCAATGGCCTAACTTATTCAAGGAGCTAGTCGGGGCACCTGGCCAAGCTGCTGCTTGCTAATATGCACGGATTTGTGCTATTAATTTGCACAGCAGTAGCACCCGGAATCCCCAGTGCACAGAGGACATTCCCAGGGCTGCGCAGAGCTCATCCCATCACAGGTGGGATAACCACACACTCCAAGTCAGATGGTCACGGGGAGCTCGGCATGGGGTGTGCTGAGCTCTGCAGAAGAACAAGGGAAAGTCTGGCCCCAATTTTCCATTTGCAAAACACACAAAGCCCCAAACTTTCAGCACAGGAAACATCCACCAAAGTCCTTAAGCTTTCAGGCTGAATTCCCCTTTGCAGTGGCCTGTAGTTCTCATTTCTCATCCTCTCTGTTTATAGTTTCCTTACATTCCATTTTTTTCGTCCTTGTTCGCTTTTGACAGCTCCTTCAAGTTTCATCTTTTGTGAACTAAACTGGATCTTTAAGGCTCCAGTTACTCGTTCATTAGCACGGATGCATTAATTAAAAAGCAGTAACAAAAATGTAATTTTTTCCACCATTAGACACTTTCAAGCTTTTCTATTTCATCACATGCTGCAAATTCTGACCTACCTTGGACCTTTTTATTTAGAGTGTGCCAAGTAATTCTCTACCTCCTGTAGATAGAGGGTTCCAGGGAGGAGCTCTCATCCGTAACAAAGCCAGCAAGCAAAGTGATCCTTTGTTTTGCTGAAAATTAATTCAAGTCCACTTCATAAAAAGAAGCTCCACCTAACGAGCTGGCTACAGCAAATAGATAGCAGACACTTTGAAGAGATGCACTACAAGTTTTCCTTGCTTTGCAAAATTTGAGTGGGTTTACAGGACCCACATGGGAAACCAAACTCTCATCTGCCTGCAGGGCCCTGGCCAGCAAGAGTCTCCTACCGAGGCTGGGATTAGGAAGCCAGGGAAAGAGGAGGAGGAGGAGGGAAAAAACCACTACACACCAGAGACTGCTGCCAGGATCAACAGCATCCCATGGATTCCCAGCTATCCGGAAGCCAAGTAACTCAGGACCTGCAGAGTGTTTGGTTTGGGCCATGTTCAGCTGCATCCATCCCATTCTCAGGGGATGAGACAGCTCTGCTTTGCAGTTGGGACCCAACATGCAGGTGTTAGCACTCAGAAGCTCATGTCACCCCATGCAACCAGAGCTATTTGTGAGGTGTCTCATATGATGCTCACAGGTAGAGCTCATTCTGCTAGAAGCTCATTTGGCACAAGCCAGTGGCAAAGGGATAGGACTGCAACACCCTGCCTGTCCCCCAGCACCATTAACAGCCTGAGGATCCAGATGAGCCACAAAGCACAGGGGAAAAGGGGGAATTTGAGGCTCTACCCCAAACCACCTGTGGGAAAGGAACAGAGAGGCTTGAGAGCATCGCAAGACATTGAACAGGTCACCAGCAAGGATGTGGGAGCAGTGAGGACAGAGCACAGAGCTCTGAATGCCAGAGCACAGCAAGAGCACGTGGGCTCTAAGACACCACATGCCTTAATCCCTCCTAGGGAAGGGAGCTTCTTCCAGCTGAGACCGCTAATTCTGGTGCCTGAATTTCCACCTACTTACTCAGCAGAAAGCAGATCCTCCCGAGCAATCATCACTATTTCATCCCAACCCTCAGATCCAAGGCCATGCCATAAACAAAACCTCGCTGCGCTGCCTCAGCTGCGAGCCGGGAGTCACAAGGGCACTTGGCTGCTCTCCCCACCTCGCTGTGTCCCAAGGGTCTCCTTCACCAAGGCTCCTCTCCGGGTTTAATCACCATCACTGCTGAGCTATGTGCATGCTGATGGAGCCAGACACTGCAACCCACTCGCCAGCCTAAATGAGCACCATATATCCTAGAGCAGAGCTCCTGGTGTCCTCTGTGGCTCCTATAGTAAAGGAGGACACCCAAGGGCAGCATCACAATTAAGCAAGGTGGAAGTCCTGCATTCTTCAGGAAACATCCCAAACAGCACGGACACGGGATTTGCTCACGCTGTAGCCTAGTGAGCCCGTTCCTGGCTGCCACCTTCTGTGCTGGTGTTCACACTTGCAAAAGAGGCTGCGAAACCAGCACAGTTTCCAAAAAAGAATTAGGAGAACAAGTTGTGATCTGGAGAGCCTGCTGTGCGCAGAGAAACAAGCACTCCGCTGGTTTAGCTAAGCCAAGAGATGATCAGAAGAGGATTTAATCAAATGTGAAAGTCTCAGCAGAGGGAAGAGGTTTCTGCTGGGGACTCCCTTCCAAAGCTGATGAGGCAGAAGGCCCCACAGCTCTGCACTCGCTCAGGGTTCCTGACAAAGCCCCTTCTTTCCCAAATACCGCTCATTGTTCCCACTGCTTGCACTGGAAAGGCCCAGGATTAGCTCCTATATTGCAAAGAGAGATGTGTGCAGGAATAGCCTGGTGGGACCCCAGCCTGCCCATTCTGGGCCAGGCCCAGCAGAGCCTGCGGGTTCCCCTCCTCCTGCAGGCAGCAAGTCCCAGACTTGGGTCAGATCTGGAAAACAGACAAGCCATGGAGATGCCACTGAAGCCCTGCTCCAGGCCAGCCAGGAGATGCAGCAGAAGCCACAGAGTGTGGCAATGCACTGGGCATCTTCCAAGCAGTCCACCCAGGGGGTCGCTGCATCTGCCATTAGCTCCATTTAACACACAAGACTTTTTGCAAAGGAGATAGCCCATGTTCTCCCTAAAAACAGTCAGGCTGCTGGTCACCTGGAAAAGAATAACAGATCATGATGTTTTCAAAATGCAAGTTAGCTATTGCTACTGGAGCAGGAAGAAGGACAGATAAGCAATCCTGAAGGGTTCAGGACAGGCATCCTCTGTGCTTCTTCAGCACTTGGAAGCTGCACCATCCCTTCATTCCTGCTTGTATATTTAAGCCATCCTCACCCAGGAACTGCAGACCCTTGTGCAAAATCCACCTGCACTTTACTCCCCCAAATCACACCGGTCTCTTCATTCTTTCAACAAGGCTGCCTAGGATGTCTCCTTGAGATGGGCAATAAATGGCACAGAGGAACAACTGCCAGAACAGGCTGCAATCACAGATCAGGGCTGCACCCCAGAGCTCAGGGTCAAGGGACACATGGCAGGAGCATGGGGACATCACACTGCTCCCCAGGGCCTGCAATGATGCACTGGGCAGCAGATCTCATCCCTCCAAGAGCTGCACTCAACTGCTCCTTAGTACATCTCCAGTTGCACCAGGCTCCTTAGTACATCTCCAGTTCCACTCTTATTTAAAAAATTGTTTTTTTTAAAAAAAAATAGTGAAGTAGAAGCTTCAATGGCTGAAGTTCAATCACTAATTCCCCTAATGCCTTTAGGAGTGTTTACTGCTGTAAGGCACACAGTTGGGATGCTTGCAGAGTGCCCTCCAGCTTTCCTCAATAGCTATTTTTATACAGGCATCTTTTGTTGAGATCTCCCCCACACACTTCCCTCCCTTTTGGCTTTTTTAATCTCGCTACAGACAGGTATAAGAAAAATCAGCATCTCAGCCAATTGAGAAGGAAAAAATGGGTGAGAAACCCATTCTAGCTAATAGGCCCATTTTCTCCCTTGCAGCGCTATAAAGGGAACCTTTGTCACTGCTTCCAGGGCAGACTCCTCACATCTCCCTACTCCGGCTTGCAGAGTTCCCTACTCATCCAGTTCCCTCCAGGCACAGCCCACCCTCCTCACCCCTCTCCTGCATTCCTATATGCTGCGTTCCTATATCCATTGGAAGTTAGCAAATCCCCCCCACACAAATGCACGAGTTCACTTCTGCTCATTGCCCATTTCACAACCTTTCACCACCGCATTTTGCATCCTGAATTTGTTTCTTGGTTCTCTCCTTAATGCAATCCTCCAGAGCCATTTCACACTTGCCTGAGCCTCTGTCATTTGCTAGTCCATTTTCTACTTCAGGTTTTCCACATATTAAATCATTGGTCTAAAAAAAATGCAATTCTGGCAAATATTCCAAAGAATGCAAAGCTGCCAACTATATTCCTGCTTAAGGTACTTCTTCCAAAGCACTCGAGATAAAGGCCCCTTTCAGGCTCTAAGACTGAGGAGCTTCAGAGAGCCCTCAGTGCTGTCACAGCTTCCCATCCCTCTGGAGCATCTCGGCTCAAACATCACTGCACAAACACAGCTCGTGGTCATTATGCCCCAAATGGGCATGTATGGGGGAAAAGCAAGCAGCCCTAAAGCATCCACTGAAAAGGATTTGTTTTGTTTTTGCATGAACTCTACCCACCTTTCACCTTCCAGGGCTTCCTCCTCTGGCCATAAGTAACAAAAACAGATAATTGAAGGAAAACATCATTTCCCAGAGCACTTCTGATCTGTGCTATCCAGGCTCATTACGAGATGTGAGGCTTGTTTGGAGCTGGTAAAGACCAGAACAAACAGGAAAGGCTACAGCAGAGCCAGGGGAAGAGCTGCCGAGAACACCACAAGCCAAACTGTGTCCCTTAATAGCTCTGCCTTGTGCTGGTCTGAGCACATCAACAGCATCGGGTCACGCCGAGAGCCTGCTTTGCCTGCTGAAGCTAATGCAGGAGACTGGAGTCACCCTGGCAGTGCTGGAGCACGAAAGGCAGAGCTCAACTCCCGTATTTCCATGGGAAATGGCAAAAAAAGTTTTCTTCCCTCAATCTTGTCTGTAAACTTTGGGGTCACATTTAGCCATTGCACACAGACAAGTGAGCTCTTCTCTGCTAATAAGCTCTGGGTGCTTTATCTGGATGTCATGAACTCCCAGAAGGTGACTGGATAGGTATGTGCCCCCCATTGCCACCCTAAAGCTTCCCCTTGCCTACAGGATCTCAGGGACCCGACTTCTTCAGGCAATTGCCAGCAGGCTTTATGCTTTGCACTGGCAAAATTCAGGTAGAGCAGAGGGCATTAGAAGACTCACAGAAGTCAGTTAAATGAAAGGATTTTGAAGAAAACTGTTTTGCACTGGCAGCATGTTCCAAGCCGGTCCTACTGTCCTTGATGTTTTATAAATCCAAAGTGCTCAAAACTCAAAGATCAAACTCACAGAATCATCAAGGTTGGACGGGACCTCTAGAGATATCTAGTCCAACCTTCCTGTTCAAGCAGGGATACCCAGAGCACGTGGCACAGGGTATCCCAGGTGGGTTTTGAAACCCATCCAGGTGGGTTTTGAAAACCTCCAAAGATCCTGTTCTTTTTACAGTCCACACACCAGTCAAGGTGGCAGCAGCACTGGCAGACCCAGGCACATGGGCAGCAGCACATGGGACTCTGGTGATGGTGTTTTTCTTCCCAAGGGTGGGATACACAACCAGTGTAGCACTATCCTAGAGTGCACATAAGTCCAACCAGTTGACAGTCCTGTAGCCCCAGGGCTCTTCCTCACCACCTGCATTAACTCTTGCTAAATGCACTTCCAGAGCAGAGGACCCTGGTCCTTTGTGCTCCAGGGAAAGGAAAGGGACAGTTCCTACTTCTTTGAAGATAGATCTGGAGTCACCACCAGTCTAAGGTGTCACCAACCTCTGCAATAAGAGCAGAGCAGGGGCAGTTGAGCCTCAGCTGCTGAGCAGCACTTAGGACAGAGAGAAAGAGCAATGGAAACAGTGCAGCAAAATGCTGTGTCCCCTCTCACCACCTCCTTGCTCTCTGGTCCCTTGAGGCTCCTCACTATGAGCTGAGCAGGGACACCGCTTAATTCCAGGTGAGGAAGAATAATTTCCCTCTTCCTGGTGCCTGAGCTCCCTCCCATATTCAGTTCATCCCATTAGTGGCTGGAAACTCTCTGGTTCAGCATCTTCCAAGCATGATTTATAGTACCCCTCCCCAGTAAACTAAGATCTGGAGGGTGTCCAGGACCACAGGAAATGGGCCTGCCTTGGCAGAGGCAAAAGAGAGGAAGAAACTGGACATGGAACTAGACGAGCTCTTCCTTTATTTGGCACCCCAACCCCTGCTTTTCAAAACCTTGTGATTTATCCCTCTCTTGACCATCCCCGCACAAACCGGATCCATTATAGAAATTAAAGTGAGCTATTGCCAACAGCTGGCACCGCTCACAGCCCTGGGCCCATCCCCTCCAAGCAGAGGGCAGGCAGCTCACAGCCTGCTAGGTGCCAAGAGAAGCTCCTGCACTGCACCCCAAGAGGCCACCACACTTCAAGGCTGCTCAATGCACAGCTCTGAGGACAACTGAGGAGCCTGATGCAACCTGGTTTCTGGCAGCAGCTCAGGGCAACCACTGACTTTGTGCCACCGCAGAGACCCCCTTGACACTTGCACATCCAAGGTGTTAGAGATCTTGGGAGGCTTCAGGACTGAGAGGTTGAGGGGGGCTGAAATCTCCTCCCCTCCTTTTCACAGCTATCCCCTCACTGCCCCCATTACAAAGAAGCAGAGAAAAGATTCATCTCATGCTTAGAATCATAGAAGGTTGCGGGGATGTCTGGAAGATGCAACCTGCCAAAGGACCCTAGCCTGAAAGAAAGGCTCCAGCTTCAAGCAGTGCATGACTGAGCCAAGGGTATCCATGAGAGGTAGTTTATGCTTGAGGTCATCTGAATGACAAGCAAGTGACTGTCCCCAAGAAATCCCTCGTGCATTTCAAGGCACTAGCATGAGAGTATTCCATCCCCAAGATTTATGATCCCAGCCAGTGTCCACTCTGGAGAAAAGCACAGAAATACCTGCCTCCCAGGGAAGCAGGCAGCTGTAAGGAGGGCTCAAAGCTTGGGAATCAGGGATTAGCCTCTCCCAAGCAAGATGAGCTCAGCCAGGCATTGCTGGCTGGCACGAGCAGCCAGAAATACAACCATGTTTGGAGATGTTTTCCAGGTGCTGTTGGGTCCCATCCCAGCCCCATGCAGCAGGGTGGAATTCCCTAGGCCAGCATTTCTCAGCCCGTGGCATTCAAGGCATCAGAAAGCAGCTCCCAAACACAGCTGCAGAGGCAAAACACCTCACACCCACACGCAGCAGCTCTTGCACACCAGCAGATAAGAGGAAAGAGCAAGTCTAAGTTGGGGGGAGAGGGGAAAAAAAAAAGTGTTTAACATTGCACAAAATCCCAGTGTTTGCTAAGACAGGCAAGGGGGCCCTTAACTGTCAAGGAATGTTGCCCCAAAAGCTCAGATCCCCAAGAATGCTGCCCCCAAAAGCTCATATCCAAGGGCAGGAGAGCAAGAAGCCTCATATCCAACGCTCCCATGGCAGAGCAGACACAGCCACATACACTGGGGCAGGGACAGCAGGGCATCTTCATGGATTACAGCACCAAAACAGAAGCTTGTCCCACCTGGTGTGGGGTCCAGCTCTTCCACAGCTGACCCAGATCAGCTGAGTAGGACCAGCAGCTTTGGAGAATAAGAATTCCAGTATTTCCTCTTCCTTCCCTCCTCCTCCTGCCAAACACATTTCACAGAAACAAACTTTTTTCCTGGTGCTTTCCATCACTTGAGTGGAAAAAAGTTGAAGTGACCATCTGGATGGTCACAGCACTGTCACGCCGATAACCAGCCTAATCCTTCTGATTAGGAGAGGCTTTAGGACAAGAGCAGAGATTTCCTTCCTCCTGTGGCATTTAAAGTAGCTCCTGTTTCATGCTTTGCCACAAGGAAATATTCAGCCAGACTATCCTCAGCCTAGCCTGGAAGAGATAGGGCACTAAATGCTTACTTGGGGCCAGATCTCAAACTGTTAAGCCCTTTTCCTAAGCATCCCTGTGGAAGGCTCATGCCTGGTTGTGCAGTGACTGCTGATTTAAAGATACACAAGACAGAACCTTCCTGCAAAGCAGCCCAGAGGGCCTTGGGTTGGCACCAACATCACCTGGAGTTGAGTCCCTACCTGCTGTTCATTTCCCATCTCGAGTGTCCTGCTGTTCTGCTCTTCTCTGCATCAGTCCTAACGCCCATGTTCCCTCACAAGGAGGCCCACTAGGACAACAGACTGGTTGTATGTTATAGAAGCATTTAAGAAGGGAAGGAGAAGAGAGCATCAACTAGCTCCTTTGCAGCTTAATATCATTTATTTTGGTAGACCCTTGACATCACGGGAAAAATGCTTGGTCCAAGAGAATTGAGTGCAGTGGGGCTGTCCAGCAGCCATCAACATCTCAGACATACAGCCCTCCCCTACAGTTGTCACCAGCAGGAAGGCACATGGAGCGGGCACAGGTTGAGTATTCAGGTCTGTCATGAGGTGACATAACACTCTTCCTCCTAGGCTTGCCAGCCTGGCAGGGAAAGAACCTCTGGATCATATACTTCCTAAAGGGATCAGGGCATTTTAAAGGAAGGGTGCAGGGAATATGAAAGAATATATATATATTTCCCCCTTCTTTTAGCTCATCTATCAGCTCTGCTTGGGCAGAGCTTGCAGGTCACACAGGCCACTCTGTCCAAACCAGAACAGTGAGCTGTGATTTATAAGTGACCATCAACAACTCAGAGTTGAAGCATGCAAGTTGCCCTGCACTGCAAGAGATTGTGTTAGAGATAAGAGAAAGCCCCCAAACACCTCAGTCAGCTGCAATAACATGTGAGACTTGGTGAAATGCAAGGAATACACTTTAAACTAGCTGCAGCCTGGATCTTCAGACCCTTCCTCACCCCAGGGAGCACCACTCAGCAGGTACTTGCTTTTTCCTGGGGAGGAGAGAGCTACAGACACCCAGCTTTCAGTTAACTCAGTACCCCGATAGCCAGGGCAGCTGCAGGCTGGACACACATGGGGATTAATCCGACCTAGGAGCACCAGAGAACAAGAGGGGCAACTTCCACTTTGCTCTCCATGCCTGTAGCTCAGTCCCACAGGCCTGGAGCAGCTAGAACCTTGCCTCATAGGGAAGGATGACCAAAATGCCATCCCCAAGTACCTCATACATCCTTGCCCATTAATGTTCAGGCCAATGGTCCTTCACAGAAGGACAAGCAAGCAGTAGAGAGCCACATTTGCAGCAGGAAGCTTGCAGATCAGACTACAAATGCAACCTTGGCCACGCTGCTCTGACTAGCAAGCCCCTTTGACATGCAGAAATAGACTCGTTGCCTCCCAAGGACCCATGTACAGCCTCCAATTTAGAGCTTATGTGACAGGAATCCTAGCCACCACCAGGATAGCATGCAAGAAGTTAAGGATATGACAGGTCCCCCTGGAGTAAGTGTCACGTTAGCACATGACAAGAGTAATTAGCACAACACCACTGATGCATTCGAAGGGGATGATCCATCTCGTGAACACAGCCTCCTTGGGACCCTAGCAGAGCTCCTTGCCATGCAAAAAGTCACCCTGCAATCTCTTGCTTCTGATCAAACAGGCACTGTGGGTTCACCCCAGCTGATGCCTCCAGTTTTTCTTCCTTTAATTAAAGCTGTGCAGAGAAATTTATCAAGTATTTTTGAGGCACAGATGTTGACATTTTGCTTGCCCAGTATCACAGCCCTCACGTTAATGCCAGAATGCCACTGAGCAGAGCTCTAAGATGACAAGCTGGGCAAAGTCCCAGCTAGATACTGCTGGGATGAGCCTTGCAGTGCATGAGTGGCATGTGCTGACCCCATGAGCAGCCTGCACCAGCTGCAGGAGGCATCTGCAGCCCTCCTGCAGGAACAAGCCAGGCTTCCAGCTGCCATGTGTGAGCCCTGGAGATGCAGGAGTGACATCTGCAGCAAGCAGAAACCAGCACCTGCCTGAAGAGACCTGAGGAGGACACAGCACCAAGGCCAGGCTGCACAGCATCATGCAGGACTCCTCAGAGGGCACTTTGCAGCAATGGAGCTTCATGCATGAAGAAACAGGCCTTGTGCTGGTGGGACAGAGGTGGGAGTCTCACTCACAGCATCAAGTCTCATGAGCGAGACAATGACCAAGTACAGCCAGTGAGCAGCAGCATCCCACCTCTGAAGGCATCAGCTCTTCAGGAGGTGCAGAGCTGTGAAAAGATGCTGCAAAACTTGATTTTTGAACCTATGCAACCAGATAAATTCATAGGAGAATGAAAAAACAAAAATATCACCTCTGACTGAAGACAGGGGCTGGAGGAACATCAGTGCATCCTCACCTCGTTCTTAGGCTTTGTGTCCACTACTGACCTCCCTCCAAAGCTGGACCCCAAGATATTTGGCTGTATTGGATCAGGCCACTTACAGGGAATAAACTGACCCAAAGAACGCTGTAAAGAAGCACTGTGGTGGATATTTTGATTCACATTTCCAAAGGCTTTTGACAGGAGAGGGAGAAAAAGAGGGGGGGAAAAAAGAACATTTTAAGCATTCCTTTCGGCCAGCACGCATCCCAGCCCATGGAACCCCTCCTGGGGCAAGGCACGAGAAAGAACAATCCCGCTTTCAGATCAAGAGCTGCTTTGTCACCCTGCTGCAAGCAGTCTGACCTTCAGCGTCACCAGTGGGCTGGTATCACAACTGCTCTGGTGGGCCTGGGAGCAAGTCCAGGGCTTGGGAAGCACTGGCTGCCAACCCCAGCATCTCAGCACGGACAGCAGCAGCCCAGAGACTAAAAGCTCGGCTTTGGAAACACTCATTTCAGCCCAGTACATTTCCTCCAAAGCCAGACCCGGAGAAGGTCACCCAGGCCAACATTTCCATCTACAAAAATATCTGCGCCAAGAACAAACAGAACAGAGCCAGGCCAGCCTATGCCAGGATGTCCAGAGGGTCTAAGCCTTTGAAATTGAAGCTCGGTCTCAATTTCATCAACAGTATCTTCACATTTCTTCAGCACACATCAGGTTTCCCCTCTGCTGCTCTGAGGACAGAGCCTCCAAATACCTCCACATCCATTCTTGGCTCGGCCTCCAGTTGCCACCCCTGGAAAATCTGGAGCATTCTGCTCTTTGCATAATTACAAAGGTATTAATAACCAAGCAGAGCACTTGCTAATGACACATCACCGAGACAGCTGACCCAGACACAGGGCAAGAGCCAGGGCAGCTTTTGCCCATCTAGTCAACAAACATAACGGGCAGTGTTTTGAGCACTGCTTTCTAGCAATAGAACAAGCTGTACTGCCACCCACATATCCCCAGCAGAATAATAATAATAAAAATTGGTTGCTATGGGTCCCCTTACACAAAGCCAAGACAGTGGTGAGATCTCTGGGGCAAGGGCTTCCCTGTGGACCCTCTCTAGGCAGCTCTTGGCTTGGAGATGTCCTGCTCTACAACAAGTATCATCTGCTACTAGCAATTTTCTGCACTGCCTAACCAGCCAGCCTGGAGGAGAACCCCAAATGTTCTTCCTTCTCCCAAAGAGAACCTCTCCAAACTGCCCAGACTTTAAGTGCATCTGCACACTTGGGCACAGGGCTACTCAGCAGTGCAGAAAGGTTAGGCCAGCACTGAGCCTCAAACGGGGCTCTCAAGCCAGGCTTGCAATAGCATTGCACCCAGATTTACATAGTCCATGTCAGTGCCTTGCCTAAGACCCACAGACCACAGGCCAACACCAGTCAAGCAGATATATTCCTTATGACATAATCAGCAAGGATGGAAAAACCACCACAATAGCTATTATAAGGAGCAAATGTGAGCACCAGCCAGAAGGATATCACACTTACATGGTAGAAAACAAATCTGACCAGTGTCTGGGTCACTCTGTGCAAGCCAAGCACAGGCAGAACACCAGCTTCTCCAGAGATGGGAAACAATAGAGATGCAGCAGGTCTATGCAGGAGACCTCCCTTCTTCTGCAGAGCCCTTTGGGCACATTCATACACACACACACATACATCCACTTCAAGCCTGCATGCAGCTCCTTCCAGTGCCATCCAGGCACACAAGTGTTATGACACACATTTAACTAATACAGCAACAACAGCAGCAACAAAACAACAACAATAAAGGAGTTTATGGCACACAGCTTGTGATTAAGGAGAGTTTCTTTCCTCCTTTGCTGGCAGCACACCAGCAATTAGAAAGCCCTTGATTCTCTGCAACTCCCCTGAGATCTCAGCACCTGATACCAGTAGGTCTATCCTAACACAGAAAACCATTCCCCCCCACGCCTCTATTTCAACACTCATGAGATTTTTCACACTTTATGGCTCCGAAACACTTAAAACTTGGACACCCCGAGTCCAGCTCTGCAGGTCACACCAAATCCACCGGCCTAATTGGCAGCACAGGTGGGCTGCAGCTGATACAAGCCAGGGCAAAACGACTCATTAAGAGCAGCAAAGCGAGGCCACACTCGGTGCAATTGCAGGAAAACTGCTTCCCGCATCAGCTCCATCCAGGCAGCCACCAGGAGGGCTGCAGAGGAAGGAGCTCGAGCCCTCCTTGCACTAATAAGATCTCCTGGAAACATAAACTCCGGCCAACGTAGTTGAGCAAAGGCAGGGTGGGAGGCTGGGGAGGCCCAAATTGCTTTTCCCCAACCAGCCACCTCAGCTGCCACAGGGTTAAATCCATGCATGAAGCCATTAAAGGAGGGTGGAAGTGTTTTAACATGGTCCAGCAAAATTCCTCACACTTTCAAGCCTGCAAGGAACCCCATTGGGGCTTAATAGGCTAACACTGGCCATCCCATTACAGGTCATTAACACATATAGGGCCTTGGGAAGCACCAGCATTAGGGCTCCCCAGTCCCCCTTCCAGCAGGATCAGCTCTGATCTCTCTCTCTCTCCAGCTCTGAAGAGAGAGAGACCTGGGAGTCCTGGTTGACAGCAAGTTAACCATGAGTCACCAGTGTGCCCTTGTGGCCAAGAAGGCCA
>JAUBOD010000009.1:878265-894519 GCA_032353885.1 Nothura maculosa
CCAGGGAGGTTGTGGAGTCTCCTTCTCTGGAGGTCTCCAAACCCGCCTGGATGCCGCCCTGTGCCACCTGCTCTAGGAGCAGGAAGGTTGGACCAGATGATCTCTAGAGGTCCCTTCCAACCTTATAGATTCTGTGATTCTGTGGATCAACCTCCTCATGGACTTGAATCCTGAATCCAGGATTTGGGGATGCAAACATCACACCTGGCACTGAGGAGATGCCCACAAAACCTCATTGCAGTCTCAGGAAAAAAGTGGTCGGTGATTCCCCAGAGACCCCAGTGCACCAGGGGAATTAGTGCAGCCCTCAATTTCTGCCCTATGCAGCATGGTATTTCCAGCCAAGAATAAAGTTAACACTCCTCAGGAACTTAAAAGCAGGTATATACACCAGTTATTTTCCACTGACAAGAACACAGTAACTAAGGAGCCGGTAGAAGGAAGGCCAGAGGGGAGAGGAAAAAAATAAAATAAGGCAGGAAAGGACAATTCTTAAACTCTCAGACTAGAGCACTTTGCCCTGCTCTCCAGACTCCCCTGTGCAGGGCGGCCACAGCTGCCTGCACAGCTGGGTCACAGCCCCAGGACTGCAGGCCTGAAGCTAAAAATAAGAGATGTGACCCAAGGGAACGGCTGCTGCCTTTCCCTCCTGCACATCAATAAGGCCACCAGCTCCCAGGAGTGCCCAAAATACTGATTTGCTGAATAAATTCTGTCAATTCCTGGCCATTTGCAGACTTTTTCCTGCAAAAAGTCTGTCCTTCGGGAGCAGGACAGATCCAGAGTCAGTGCCTGGCTCAGGCAGGGTCTGAGAAGCCAAGCACAGCTTAAGCAACATGCTGGAAAAGTGGGACCTGTGGATACAGACAGAAGGATCACAGCAAGGGAGGATGCCCTACAGCAACCTCATAGATGGCCAAGTAAAATAACACACAAAAAGCTCAGACAGTCCTGGAAACAACATAATTTTGCAAATCCAGCTCCTGCTGTGACAGACCTTCTTCTACCTCTAAGATTATCCAAAACCCCCATAAATAAAGAGCCTCTAGAGGTTTTTCTCCATAGACTTTTCTTTTAGGCATCCAGCCCCATCCCTGTCCCCATCTGCCCACAACAACTGTAGCTCATCGGGGTTTTGGTCCCTCACAGAAGCTCTTTCATCTTCTTACCTTTGGCCCTTGCACAGAACCAGGACCTCCCACACCTGGGTTCAGGAAACACCCCTCCAGATGCTCTCCAGTCAATCAGCCTGTCCCACTTTGCTTCTCATACATGTGGACACAATCCAGCAAGGCCCTGCAGTCACCCCAGGTTTGCACCAGTGCAGCCAGGACTCAGCTTTTTCTCAGACCACCACCAGCTCACTGCAGCAGCCTTCCTGGATCCAAATGACACTGATCCAGGCCCCCTCAGTCCTGTATCCTGGGGATTCTCATTACATTGCTCTCCTCAGAGCTCCCTCTTCTTGTGACCATCACCCTGGCAGCCCTCCATGCACATCCCATCCCAGGCTCCCCTCTCACCTCCACACCCAAAGGAGAATTCCGTTTTCCTGCCCATCACAAAGCTCCCCAGGATGCCCATGGGACAGGCTTATACTCCCAGGCAATCTGCTGCACGCTTTGCTCCCAACACACTGGGAAGGAACCCCCAGAGACACACACAAGAAGTATATTAAAAATTGTCCTTTGCTTTATGCCTCTGCAGTGACCAGGCAGCTGCAGCCCCTGGCAAAGCCCGATCATCTCCTCCAGACCTCCCCAGCAATGGAAGTCAGGTCCATGCCAGAGGCCATCTGAACTGGAGCCTGGCTGGGAGCAGAGCCCAGCAAGGCCAGGCTGTGTCCCCAAGCCAGAACAGGCTGCCTGGGGCAAGGCAGGAACATCTGCAAGATCCACAACAGACACATATCCAAACAACTGACTTACCTGCAGACAGATCCATCTAGAAGGAAGCTCCAAGGCTTCCTTCCATCCAGCCCATTCCCTATTTCAAACAGGGGATCTTAAGCCAACAGGTAGGGTTGGAGTAAGCAGCTCCAGGAAACTCTTAACCCTTTCAAGGAGATGCAAGTTGTAGCAAATTATCTGCTTGTGCCCTACAAAAGGCAGGGCAAGCCCAGCCTACAAAGGCTCCTACAGGTCTGGTAGTTCAGGCTTCCCCATGCTGATTTCTACCAGACTTAGAGGTTGAAGACCACATGAGGGCAAGTCTCCCTCCCAGTAGATCTCTCCCCTCTGGAGAGGTTATCAGGCCCCATATCACCACAGACATTCAATGGGGATGAGAACCAAGGCAGGGCAATTACAAAAACCTTGGGGAGCCAAGGTCTCCACTTCAACTCAACTTTTGCCCACCTTACATCACCAAACAGACCGTGTGTTTGGGTTCACCAACCCTACTGCCAACCCACCATGACGCTGCCCAAGGAGTTAAGAGCATTTCCTCATTTGATCCGCAACGTATTTGTTGTGTGTTCCTGCTGCTGGCAAGTCTTATTTGTACGACCATAGAAGGGTCTGCAGCCTTGCAAGAACATATCAATTAGCTGCTCAAGCCCCCGCTAGCAGCAGCAGGTCAAGCACACTCTGCTCCATCACTGCCACTTGCTCCCCACTTCAATCAGGCTCTGCAGAGGGGGAGCCTCCACGAGGAGGGTTTAGCATCACATAGCCCATTTGCTTTTGCAATTGGCTTGCCGCTGGGAGAGGAGGCAAAGAAAAGGAAAAAAAAAACACACAAGAGTTGATTTTTGTTTTAAACAGGCAGGCTAGATGTACAACAGCTTCCAAACTTTGAGCCGTTTTGATCTAGACAAGCCCCCTCTCCACCGAGTTCTGGCAGGAGACAGGCACAAAGCACCAATTAAACAAAGACAAGTTATGCTTTTTCTGTCAGACAAAAGAAAGCGGGGAGGGAGGGGAGAGAAAAAAAAAGAGTAAAAGAAAATACAGGAAAAAAAAAATCAGCCCTGAAGTCATTTTGCTTTCAAAACAACTTGTCAAGTCAGCCGCGTTTCCTCGCATCTCCCTCGGAGCGAGGGGAGCACCCGCTCGCTTGCCACGGACACGTGTTGTTGGCCAGCAGCCCACCCCATGGGGCAGTGGGCACGAGGGGCCACGCCGTGTCCTCATCCTCCCCAGGGCACCCATCAAAGCCCAGGGTGGCCAACGAGAGCAGTAAATTCCTGGCCAAGAGGCTTAACGCGATTCCCACCAGCCCTGCTGACGAGAATCTCCACTGATGGGCCATTAGGTGAAGAGAAAAATAAAGTCAAGCGGGCGGCCTTTGCAATGCACCACTGAGAACCCACTGTGCCAGTGAAGTCCCCGCGCTCCAGGAGTGTCTGCTTGGAGCAGCCACCTCTGAACCTTCGCAGAGCACCAGCCCTTGTTTGCCTGGCACCAAGCCCGACTAGAGGATTATAGAGATCCCTCCAGGCTTTGGTTTTGCATGTCATCACTGGAAGAAGATAACCAGCTCCAAGAGCAACCCACTTCCAGGTGGGGAAGGGCAAGCACTTGAACAGCGCACAGCCTCAGTGCAGGAGCATCAATTCCAGCTTCCACATCCCACCTCTCTCCAGAGTAACCACACTCTGCAGAGCCCATCCCCATGGATGGGGGCACCAGCAGAAACAAGGGGCTGCTCCTAATTCCTTATTCCCATGCCAGCTCTTAAGAGGGATAAATCCAGCAGCAAATCCACCCCTATACACCAACGTATCCCATTTCAGTAGGACACTATGTACTGATCTCTCCCAAGACAGCAGACTGTAGCACTGAGAAAAATCAGCTCCTAGTCCTTTCAGGGGCTGGATCAGCCCTCAAGTAGCATGAGCAGGGCATTAAGGGTGGTCAGGGCCAGGTGCTACAGCCAGCAACACGCACTCCTCACTCACAGCCCCGGTTCATTAGCACCAGGTCGCTCCTCTGCAGCTGGGAGCAGCCACCACGCCACTATTGCAACACTGCTCACGTCCACCGCTGTGCAAGCACTGAATTCCCTGCAAAAATAAATAAAAAAAGCTTCTGGTTTGAATGTAAAGGGAGGGGGAAAATAATGTTCACAAAGAGAATAGTAGGGTCTCTGTAAACAGAGAAGAAAAAAAGAGCAAATCTCTGAGCCTCTTGACCTTGACTGTGTCCTTATAATTACAAGACTATTTATTTTCGGTTAAATCCCAACTATTGAACAGACAGTGTCAAGTTGGTTTTCCTGAGCAAGTGATTACCCTGCCTGGCTAATCTAATGAAAATTATCAGAAGGCCACTGACCTCTTGCTGCACATGCTAAATAATGCACAAAGCTTTAGGATCAGACAGGCAAATCATAACCCTACCTTATCTTATCTGCTCCTGTACAGCTCCAGAGCTGCTCCGTTCGTGTTTAGCTGCATTAGCCAAATGCTATCTCACCAGAAACCACAGCGGAGCCAGTCCCAAGACTGCACAGCAAAAAGTTACTCCGGAAAATTTATTCTTGTAATAGGCAAGAGCTCCAGCAGCAGGAATATTTAAGGGTGTTTTTTCTTCTGTTTTTAAGCCACTGCTCAACTCCTGACCATGCACAAGGTGGTGCTTGCTCCCCTAGCACCAGGCTTTGAAAAAAGGGAGTTTTGCAGTAAAACCCATCTCCTTCAGGAAAGGAAAACAGCAAGCACAGCAGCTAGAAAAACAGGAGCTAGAGAAGCAAGAATTAAGAAAGGATACCCCAATAATAGAAGTTATGAGGCACTCCCCACAGTCACAGCTTGCACAGCACATGCTTGCTACAGATAGAGGATTGGATTAGCTATGGGTGACTTCAGGCCCAAAGCAAGTTTCCAGCAAGGAAGCCACAAATGAGGAAGAGACACTACAGGAGCAAGCTCATCACAACATTTCAGCCTTCCCATTAGGAAACCACAGCTACAACACTCCAAAAATGTACCCCACTACCCTGCCTGCCCACATGCTCCCAGGTCCAGCCTCCTGCAGCATCACCCCTTTGCACAACCATCACTTTTTGGCCCCAAACCCTGCAGAGCTCCCCACTCACCTCTGGCCACTTCCACAGCCAGAAGCTTCATCCTGCAACTTCACAGCTCTGGAGAGCATTTCCCAGGGGCTCAGCAGATCCAAACCCTTCCCTTCTGGCAAACCTCCTCCCATCCTGGCTATCATGGGACTTAATTCCCTTTGCTCCAGCTGGAGAGGTGCTAAATGAGACACAGGTGGGCACCATCTCTCATCATTTGAAAAGGCCAAGTCCTCTCTTAACAAACTGTTAGGCACACAGCTGGGGCAAATAATCTCTGCTGGGCAGGGAGAAACTGCAGCAAACACCAAGGTGGATTTAGGCATAGCAGAAGAGTGAGGGAGATGAATTATGGAGATGGGCAGGAAATAGCACAAGCTTGAACTTTGGGGGAAATACCAGCTAACACATGCAAGGAGAAGGATCTACAGCAGAGATGTTCAAAAGAAAGCAGAAATTTGGGGGAAAATAATGTCCATCAGCAGAGATTATTGGTAGGAGGCAACAGGCAGTCAGGGCTTTGAAATAGTGCAAACAAGACAGGGGCTCTACCTATGACAGATGTCACCTTTGAAAAACACTGGGTTATTCTGCCTATGTGATGCTGCCCTTTGCACAAGGGAGCCTTCAGAAAGAGATGTCCCTGGATCACAGGAAGCTCGGGCATGGGAGTGATTGAAAAGGTTAACTGGCCAGGACTTGGCAGAATGAGGGGTCCTTGGTTCCTCATCCCACTTCAAGGAATCCATTGCTGTTTTGTCCAAGCTACCTCTGAAGAAGTTAGACAGCAGACCACTAATTAAATTCCTCCATCTCCTTAGCCTGGGTGACAGGAGCAGCCTCTGGCTTCTTGGTGGTTGTCTTCGGTGCTGTAATCACTTGTGACACAGCCTTGCTCCCTCCACGGATGCTGACTCTGCCCTTGAAAGCCAAGACACATTTCAGTTAGTGTTTCTGATAAAAAGCAGCTGCTTGAGATGCTCCGTGGGCATCGTATGGTGGATGCTGGGCCCTGCAAGATGAACCCTCAAGCCAAGGACCATCAGTTGAGTTAAACCAGCGCTGTTCTACTGAGTGATGCTGTCTAGTATCTTCTTAACAGCCATCTGGCCTGCGAAATGCTGCTGTTGGGGGGGAAATGAGAGCTGAAATGGCTCCAAAAACACATGGGAGATCCTACGCACAGTCATGAAGAGGGAGGCAAGAGCCTGGCAAAACCTGCAAAATACTGGTGTCTGACCAGACTACACCACTATAGACTATATGGGTCTGGCTGGGGAAAAGGTGGATTTGAACCCATATTGAACAAAGCCCTCAAAACCACATTGGAAACCAAACTCAAACCTGGCCACCAAGAGAGTGCTCTAGCTTTGGTGCCTACAGCCACCCTGACTGTGTGTCCCCATTGCTCCAAAGAGGATGTGATCCCCTCATTCCCCTCAGCTTGGCTCACACCCCGCAGCATGTTTGCCCCAAGGGGACTATGACACAGCAGAGCTTGCAAATCCATGTTCCATGCAGGTCTCTTCCCCCAACCTGACTTCCAGATGGAGATATGCATCCGTGCTTGTCCCCGGGGCAGACAGCAGCAGCAGAGGCCTCCGCTGCCACCCAGCACAGCAAGGAGAGCAATTTCCTCACCACGCATGGACAAGCACTCGCCTTCCTTGCTGCTGGGGAAGACATGGAGCAGTGGCACTCATCCTGGTTATCCCATAGGCACCCAGCCTGGGATCTGTGCAAAGCACCGACCAGCTCAATGCATGCACGCTGCTCACCAAGAGCCACTTAGCAAGGGTAGGCCAAAGGGGTCCATGGGGTCATATATGAGATCTGATGTTGTCCTCTCTCCCCCTGCACCTCTTCCCCAGCCCTATTTTCACGGGCTGCTGGTGCACACAAATGAGCATCCCCTGCCAGCTGATCCCAGCGGCGCGACAAGGGGAAGCTGGAATCTGTTTCCCTTCGCACAGCCACAAGCAGGGCTGCTCTGCAGCCCCCACGCTTTATTGCTAGTGACAGCGGAGACAGGAGGAGCCCAGCTGGATCCCTCCAAGGCAGGCAGGGAGCAGGGGGAGCCAGCGCCGGGCCAGCACTTAGGGAACAAAACCGCATCTTGCTCTTGACAACTAAGCAAATTTAATCTGGAACTGGCAAGAGGGAATAAATTTAAAGATTTCAAATGTCATTTTGGGGGATTCAGTTACCAGAAGGACTGGAGAGAGAAAGGGAACCAGATAAGCACATAGGCTTGTGCAGTGAGCCAGATGCCCGGCTTTGCTCTATGCGGGGTGCTTGCTAAGTGCCCTGCAGTTGGCATGAGCTGTCAGCAACTTGGAAAAAATGGTTTTCTTCCACCAGCTCAGATCTGGCACCTCAGGGAAATCCCAAAGCCACTCCAGGTCACAGTTTCCCCTCTTTTAAAACCTTGATGGCTCCCTGCACCCCTGAGACCATGGCAAGATTGAAGGCTGCCCAAGGGGAGCAACCTTGGGGACCTCCCCAGTGCAAGACTGGCTCTGTTCTGTGCACAGACACCCCTGCCTGAACAAAGCAGCATTGCTGGTCTGGCTGCAGGTGAAGACCTGCCAAAACTAGGAAAGATAGATATTGCACGCTCTTAAAATCAAGCATCCAGCCTGGCAGTGGAAGAAGAGCTCCTCCTTCGCAGAGGAGCAAGCTGGGGTGAACATGAAGTCACTCACTCTAAGCAGAGAGGAATAAGAGGCAACAGATGTGTCTGTATACAGAAAACAAACAAACAAACAAAGCAAAACACTGTGCAGAGTGGGGACACGGAGCATCTGTGAGACTGCCCCAGGCCTCGCCCTGTCTAAACAAGCCCCAAGGACTTGGTGTATCTTCCCACCGCTGGGATCATGCCCTGAGCTGGAGCCCAGCAGGCTGGATGTGCAGATGGGAAACGCTCTTTTTTATCCATAGCAGCTTCCTGGACTTCTAAGGCAGGGATGCCGTCACTGGAAATCCCCAGGTGCGTGCCAGAGGTGTCCTGCAGCGCTCCCGCTTCCCAGAACCCGGGCCACGTGCTCCGCAGGCACAATCCCTGAAACTGCAGCCAAAAGGGGAGAGCCGGCCCAAGCGCTCTGGGCGTTGGGACACGCAGACATTCCCCCATCGAAAGGACAGGGTGGCCCGAAACACAACTGGTAGCTCCAGGCGTCACAACAGACCTGAGGCAAAGCCAAAAATATTATATATATATTTATATATATGCATACATAGCTACACATCCATACATTGCCCAGGTAATACCAGTGATGACTCCGCCGCTGATTTCAGCAATGCTTGGTGCCCTGGCCCAAATCCCTCATGCCGGAGCCAGAGCAGCCTCTGCTCTTCCCAGAACCAGCGGGATAAAAGCGCAGGCACCTCCATCCGAGCGGGACTTGCTGAGCTCCGGCAGGGAGCGGATTCGCATCCCGCCGCTGCGCTCAGGTAGCAGGCAGCGCTCAGCGTCTGTGCAACACGTGCGCGAATCCAGCGTGCCAGGGCTTTGCTACGGGAGGAAACCAGCCCAGGAAGAGCCCATCAACCCCTGACCACGCAGCCTGATCCCCCCACCTCCAGAATTACCCTAAAAAATAGCTTCCCATCCATCCGTGATTGTGCCCGGGAAAGAGAACGGGATGGGCACAGGTTTGCAAATGGAGCATGCTAAGACCCCTTTGCCGGGCCTCATTCCCAGGGAATGCTGAAAACCCACCCAAACCCACCCTTGTGGGAGCAAACGCTCCAAAACGCCCTCCGTTCGGGCACCTCCCGCAGCAAACCCATCTTCCCCCAACCAGTAGTTATTTGCGGGTACTTTTTTTTTCCCAGAACACTATTATTTCCAGAGCTCGTTTCTAGGCAAGAGCCCCAGAGGAATGGACAGAGCTTTTTTGATCAAATCTCAGAGCAGCAGCTGCATTTTGTTCTCCCTCCTTCCTTTTAATGTATTTATTTTTTAAGCCTGCAACTCAGAGGGAAGGGAAGTGATGCACAAAAGGAGGCTAAATCACTCCTTGGCGATGTCTGGAATAGGCTGCGTGCCCTTTGCATCCCAGAGCCTCATCCGAACCGCAGGAGAGGATATGTCTTCATTCCCGCCAGCATTATTTTTAGGCCGTGGATGAAATGAGTGCAGTGCAGTGCTTTGCAGCGAGAGGCCTCAATGGACATCCAGAAAGAGGCAATTCCTGCAGCAATGATGAGAGGCCGAAAAGCAGCTGCCTTTTTCCTCCTCCACACCCATATCCTGGCATGGCCCCAGAAGCTCTGCAAGGCCACCCTTGCAAAACATTGCAACCTCAAAACATTGCAAGGGTGCACTGGAAGCATTGGAGAGATTGGGAAGACCACTGGGAAGCATGAGAAGGAAGGGAAGACCAGGCTGCAACTTGGTGAGCACGGTGCATCCACTGCTTTAACAGCCATGTGATTAGAATCAGGCACATGCCCTCGCCAGCCTAGGGGCTGTGCCTGGTTACACATCTGCTTTGGGGTCTCTGTGATCCCACCTGCAAGCACAGAGCTGGTCAGTGGCACCGTCACAGAGCACAATGCTCAAGGCATCGGTGAAACCCGGGTCTGAGCTGGTGCTGCTCCAAGGAGCATCTTTCCTTCCCAGGAAACAAGCGGGAATAACAGCATCTGAATCCTCCCAGCGTTGTCACTCGTCTGAGCAGCCCATTGCTAGTCCTCAAGCTGTCATGTCCCTCCGGTGGCCCTTGGGTGCTGAACTCCAGCCCTGCTGGCCATTGAGAAGCTCCAGCAGTGGTGGCAACCTCAGCCCTGTGGGACAGGGATGTCTTAAATGACCCATACTGGGAGCTGTGCCTCCTCCTGACTCTGCTTCAGACCTGGGACCTGGTCCAGCGTGGGGACAAGGTTGCCCTCCAGCCTCTCGGCTCACCTGCACCCCTTGGGGTGCTCCCCGAGCAGCCTCCCTTGCCCAGAAGGGGTTGCAGACTATTTAACCCCAGCCAGGTCCGCGCTAGGACGTTTCTGTGGCTCCCCGTGTAACGCAACACTCGGCGAGGTCACGATTCCCCCGCCAGCTGCTGCCAGCTCTGCAGCGCGGCCGCATTACAGTGTCATTCCAGCGCCAGCCTCCCCGGCCTCCCTCCTCCTCCTCCCTCCGCCAGGCAGGGAGCAACCGCAAGCAATATCCACAGGGAAAAAGGAAAGGAAATTTCCTTTTGGCAAGCACTTGTGCTCATTCCGCCAGTTGCTACACCTTCCTTTCCTTCTGGGATGTTATGGAGGTGACTGAAAGCTGCCGGCAGCACTGGAGAGCATCGCCAGCCACCTGAACGACTGGATCCAGCACCGACACTAGAGCAGTCTCTGAAGGGAGAGCAGCAGCCCGGCAGTGCCCAACTCTGCTCCCAAATAGCCAAGAGCCACGAGCAGCATCCCTACTGCATGGGGACTTGGAGACATCTCTGACACGTTAGGGCTAACAAGGACCCCAACTTCACATCACCTAATTAGGAAGCACCCTCGGAGTAGACGTGGTCTCCTCTTCAACCCGTCAGCGTCTTCAGACAGTCCCAAGTTGGCTTAAACGCAGTGTCAGCTCTTCCTTCTGGACCTTCTCCTACTTCACCAAGCGTTTCAAAACAAATAACCCCCCTGATCAGCATCCTCCCTCCGTGCGGTCCACCAGAGTCTCACAAAACATCTGGAGAACCTTGGTTGCATGCAGACACGCACTGAGCTGGACACCAACAGCCCATCTCCCCCTTCCAGTTGCCCTCGTGTTACTTCCAGCAATGCTTTTCCAACTGTTTAGAAGTTCATATGTCAGAACATCATCAAGCATCAACATTTCAGACCAAAAGCTTGGCTTCTGCTGGCAAGAAGCAATGAGTAAACTGAAGGTGTCCTGTTTCTCACTATTGCCAGGATTTAAGTAGGGAATCAATGGCAGGGGGGGAAAAATGCTTGCAAACCTGCTAAACAGATATTAACAATCAAAATTCAGAGAAAAAATATTAATTCTGTTATGACAACAGCATCTCTTTATTTGCCTTTTGCAAAGTTTGTTGTAACAGGAGAGAGATCCGGGTACATTAATATACATGTGTGCATTCACAGCTGGAATAATTGATTGTAAGGACAGAAGACATTATTACAGCTGAATTTATACAGACATCTATGAACACATCTTAAAAAGATTCATTCTTATGCACCCTGCCCACCTATGTGCATGGCCATATATATTATATACAAACACCCATTTATATGCATGGAGATAGACGGATAGATCACGAGGTGGATAGATATCTCCACACATGCACACACACCATGTTCCCCATAGATCAATCTCAAAAGTTTTCACTGCTTTGGGAAAAAAACATGACCCTGAGGAGAGACATCACGTACGAATTTAACATCCAGCAGAAAAAATGAAACCTTAATGTGCTTCATTTTAAACTCCAGCGCTGGATCTAATCTAATCCCCGTTCTGCACTAGGGCTCTGGAGAGCAATTAGCGCCTTGCTGGGTGATCCCGGCACCCGCGGGACTCTGTCCCTCTGCTCCCGGCTTCAGGCAACTTCCATCCACTCCCTATGGATCATGCAGAGCGTCTGCCAGGCGCGATTCCACCTCCCATCAATGCCACCTCCCGTCGCAGGGGCAGGAGCGGCGCAGGCGGCGGGACACCCAGAGCAGCCTGTGGCCTAAGCCTGGCTTTAACACTTGGACTCGTGGAAACCGTGCAGGGGAACTTGGAAGGGCTGGGACGGTCAAGAGCGGCTTCGCATCCCGCTCCTTGGCCAGGCCAGCGAAGGAGATTCCAGCAGATCTCGTGCCCCCTAGTGTCATCCCGGCGAACTGGGCCAGCACCGGCACCAGGACCAGCTGCAGGGACGCGGCCGCACGCAGCCCTGCTTGCATTCGAGTGGCCCAAACCGTGCACCTACCTAACCCATGGTGGGACAACACATCGTGTCCACCGCTCCGGGGAACGCAGCCTAATGCCGCTTCCCATGGGGATGCCCTTAGGATGCCCAAACACGGCACGAGCGGGTCCCCTGGAGCGCCCGCGCGCAGTGGGAGCCCTGCAGGTACCTGCACGCCCAGCGCTGTGTCCGCCACGCTCCTGAGGAGCTCCAGCCAGCGATTCCCAAGCAGCGGATCACCCGAGCGGTGTCCCTGGAGAGGGGCCAAGGGGAGGAGGCAGGGAGCATCTGCAGTGGCCACTGTCCAGAATTGAGCTCCTCCTAAAAATAGATGGTCCCTGGAAGGGCATGGCCTTTCCAGCTCACAGGAAAGCTCGGCGCTAGGAGCTTAGGGTTCCGGATGACAGAACTTCAAAGTGCACAAGGGCAGAGCAGCGGCGGCTCCGCGGGAAGCCCCCATTTCATGGGCTGTGTGAGGCCAGCATTGAGTCCTGGCCGCTGCATGAAAAGCAGAGAGCCCGGGATCCAGCATCCATGCGGAGGCTGGCCCAGCGAATATATCCAGCATCTCCTGGGAAAGGGAACACACTGGCTGCAAGGCTCAGCGGGAGCAAAGCTGACCCACAGGCGTGCCAAAACTGCGCACTTAGGCCAGGCTAAAAGAAAACAAATCACGCCTCCCAGGCCTCAGTTTCCCCATCTATAGATGCATCTTGCCTCCTCTCTTACTTCATGCATCTCACCTATCTCAACCCTCAGCTCTCGGGAGAGAGGGGAGAGACCAAACCCACTGCCCCCACACACAGCACCGAGCCCCATCCGGCGCACGCTAGCCAACCTCGGCAACCCATCCCCAAAATTTGGAGGAATTCTCCCCAGGGCACTGACCTGAGCGCTCTGCTTTCTTCTGCAACACCGAGCAGGGACTATAGCTTCGGCTAATGGGGAAGTAACTGAGTTCAGTGCTGACAAAGCATCACAAGCCCCAGCGGGGCGGGAGGGGAGGAGGTGTCCTTCCCTCGCGCCGCCGTGCTCCGTATACATCATGTTTAGGGCCAGGCATACGTCACCGGCACAAAATGGACAAATTGGAGGGATTTCAGGAAAGCGAGCGACAAAAATGATCAGGCGGTGGCAGGGATTGATTTACAAGGGGAGACTTAAAAGGGCTGCAATCCGTCTAGCTGCGCCAAGCGCGCACCGGCAGAAGGAGTCGGATGCTAATCCGTGAGTGGGGTGAAGGCAAGAGGGGAAGGGAGAATCTAGCATCTCGAGCAGTGGGGAGAGGAAATGAAGGGAAACTCTGGGCTGAGCAAGGTATGCATAAAAAAAGAGAAAAAAAGGCAAAACAAAACTCCTAGTTGTGCGAGTTTTAATCTCTGTAGCAAAATATGCACCAAGTCCCCCAAACTCTGGCCACCTGGAGCTAATGTCCTTGGGGGCAGCCCTGCCGAGGGTGCTTGGGAAGCTGTGTACCCCTCGCACACATGCACATGCATCCCAACCCGTTCCCAAGGGAGCGGCAGGGCCTCCGCGTTACCCCCCCACCCGGAGCCTTCGTGCCGGCCCAAAAGCGGCAGCCGGAGCCCCTGGCAGCAGCGAGAAGGTCCCTACACCGGACAGGGGTTTGCACTGGAGCAGCTCCGTGCAAAGTTGTCGGGGCGAGCGCGGCGCCGGGATTTGCACACACGGAGCACACAGAGCACATTACTCAGCAGCTCCAGCCGGCCGGGCGCAATGGCAGCAGCGGTGGTGGTGACGAGCGGCGCAGCCGGGCTCGCTCCCAATGGTGCAGCTGGGCTCGCTCTGAACAGTGCAACCCAGCTCACTCCAACTGGGGCACCTGGGCTCGCTCCGAACAGTGCAATCCAGCTCACTCCAAACGGTGCAGCTGGGCTCGCTCTGAACAGTCCAACCCAGCTCACCCCAAATGGCGCAGCCAGGCTCGCTCCGAGTGGCGCAGCCGGGCTCACTCCCAATGGTGCAACCCAGCTCGCTCCAAGCGGTGCAGCTGGGCTCGCTCCGAGTGGCGCAGCCGAGCTCGCTCCAAATGGTGCAGCCGGGCTTGTTCCAAATGGTGCAGCCGGGCTCACTCCAAACAGTGCAGCCAGGCTCGCTCCGAGTGGTGCAACCCGGCTCGCTCCGAACGGCGCAGCTGGGCTCGCTCCAAGCGCTACAACTCGGTTCACTCCGAATGGTGCAGCCGGGCTCGCTCTGAACGGCGCAGCCGGGCTCACTCCAAATGGTGCAGCCGGCCCCTGCCTTGCAGCGAGGCCAGCGCCCTGCGCCCCTCCTGCTTGCAGCCAAAATCAGCCCGGCTTTGCGCCTGCAAAACTCCCGCCGATGGCTTTGGGGAGCTGACCGCACCATGGAGGGGCTGAGCGTGGCTGACCCGTTATTTGTAGGTGAATGTGCACTGTGAGCTGCACAGCCCCTTCCTCTGCCCGCCCAGGGCTTGGGGAGCACCGTCAGTGATGGAGGGGGCTCAGCACCCTGGCAGGATCAGGCCCTCCCGGTGCAAGCTGAACCAGAAGATAATGCGCAATCGGGAGACTCTGCCCTGGCCTGTTCTGATAACCGGCTCCGATGGGTTAGTTCTCCAAAGGGTTGTTGCAAAGAGTCAGTGCTCCCCTTGGCACTGCCTTGGGAACACTGCCCTCGCCCGCTGGAGGTATTGCTGCCCCTTGGCCACCTCGCACGGGGATGGAGCGGGAGCACCACTGGCTGTTCCCGTATTTTTGCTGGCTTTGGCAGCCAGGCAGTGAGACTAGCGGCTCTCCCGCCGCTCCCCACGCCACACAGACCGCGAGGGCTGCGCGTGGGTCCCACTGCCTGCAAAGGGAACAACACACGGAGCAGCATGGCCAGAGCTAACCCAGCAGAACCCTCCTTGCAGCAGGCAGAAGTTCCTGAGCAGAGAGCAGTGCGAGGGAAGGACAGTCCCAAGGAAAACTGCTCCAAGAAAACCCCAGCGCGCACATGGAGCAACAAGAGACAGAAATCAGACCGCTTTGCTGGCAGTCCCACTTTCCGCAACCTGTGCTGCAGATCCCGTATGCTTGTCACTAAGTGTGGAGTGGAGAAGAACGGGAAGAATTGTGCATCGGCTTCCTGGGAGAAAGAAGTGCCACTTTTAATACCAAAACAAAAGTTTAACAGCTGGAGGAGCCAGTGGAAGCCGAAACATGCAGCCCAGGTCCCAGCCCCGATGAAGGCAGCGGGAATTAGCTCCCCCCGCCCCGGGTTGCATTCCCGCTCCGGCTTTAAGCTTGCAGTGGGGAAGGCACCGGGCTCGGGAAATGTCAGGGAGTCAGTGTGGCGCAGGGAAGGGTGTGCATTATGCAATCCTGGAGAGCGGGATGAACTGCCCGGCCCTGGCAGCCCGGCTCCGAGCAGAGGAGTTTCTTATAAAACCTTCCCCCGCCTCCCCTCGCTCCGTAACGATAAATACAGAAATAAATAAAAATAAAACAGCCCCGACCGGGCTGCCTGTGGCAGAGAAAGAGCACACGGCGCCTTCACAGAAAATGGGGATAAAAGGGAAAAGAGAAGCCGCTCTCCCGCTCCCAAACGGCCACCCCGCAGCCGGCGCCCACGTCGCGCGGCCGGGTCCCCTCCCGCCTTCAACCTGGCCCCACTCGCGATACGGTCTCGGCGGGGGGACTGCACGGGGGTCCACAAACTGCCCCCCCGGGGGACAAACTGCCCCCCTGCCGGGGGGACAAAGCGCCCCGGGGATGGCGGGGGGACCTGCGGGGGCCACGACAACTTTCTGCCCATCGTTCCCCGCCCCGGGAACGGCCGGACACGGGAGCTGGAAGCAAAGTTGTCCCCGCGGGGGAGGCGGCGGGCGCGGACACGCGTGGGGAGCCGCCAAGGGCACGGAGCGTTCCCGCCGCTCATCCCCGCGCCGCCTCCCGCGTCGCGCGCGGACACGGCGGTCAGAGCCGCGCACACGGCCGCCCCCCGGGGACACCCACCCGCGACACCCACTCACCCACCCACGCGCCCACCCAGCGCCGCGTACTCACGGCGCCCGCGTGGCCGCTGCCGGCGCCGCCCCCGCGCAGCCACCGGCGGCTTCTGCACCGGCTCGGGGGCTATAAGCTCTTTTAAACTCCAGCGCATAACCCATGTGACCGCAGAAGCCACTGGCAGCGAGCGCCGGGGAGCCAGCGATGAGCTCAGCCCCGCGCCCCCCGCCACGCGGCCGCCCCCACGCGCGGCCGCCCCACGCGCCGCCCCCCCCACACCCGCCCTCCCCGGGGGACAGCGATCGCGCGCCCCCCCGTGTGCGCTCCCCCCTGCACTGACCTCCCCCGTC
>JAUBOD010000009.1:895724-905790 GCA_032353885.1 Nothura maculosa
AAATAAAATAAAGTAAAATAAAATAAAATATAAAATAAAATAAAATATAAAATAAAATAAAGTAAAATAAAATAAAATAAAATAAAATGCCACCTTTGGGCAAGCCTGCCAAAGCCATTCGGTTTCGTTCCAACTATATAAAAGTGGATCAAATAAAAGATACCCCTCTCCGAGCAGCACTGGCCTCGCACGGATGCAGGGATACAGTCGAGGGAAGGGGGCTGGGTGGAAGCCAGGTTTTTCCTAGCTTTTCAGCGATGCTGCTAAAAAGCTGCCATTAATTGGATGGAAATAATGATGTTATGCCTCAAATGAAGGTCCGCAATAAATTATCTGCTTATTGTTATTTGTTTTTGCCCGTGAGGAATAACAAGCACAGAAGGGTTCAGAGGGGGTTTGCAGGAGGCAACACTGGGTCTTGAGCACTTCAAAGGCAGGAGGGAAACAAAGTGCAGAGCTGATTTACCTGTATTTACTCAGCAGCTCTTAGCAGAGCTAGGGAAGAAGTTGTGCCCTCGTATCCAGAGCCACTGAATCAGGCTGACATGGCCACAAAATGGAAGAGAAAAAGAAAAAATTGTTTCCCTCTTCTTCACCCTTCCAGCCAGGAGCAGCGTTTTGGGATTATGGCCAGCATTGCATGTGAAAAAGAGCAAGGAAAAGCTGTGGAAGAAGTGGAGGCTCTTGAATGCTCCTGGGAAAGGTGTCAGGAGCGCAGGCAGCTGTCGTCAGGGGATGGGGCTGGAAAATACCTGAGCACAGAAGAGCAGGAGGAGGGTGCAGGGACCCAAGTCTCTGCTAGCTTAGAAGCCGTCATTGGACGCACCTCAAGCTGCTTTTCCCAGCCACAATCTCCTTGGGCAGCCCTGGGACTTGGTGTCCTATGGTCCTCTTGCTGCTGGGACCCCTGGAGCCACCCCTAGTCCAGCCACTGGGGACCATTTGAGGGGTATCCCCAATAAAACCCACTACTGTCCTTATTACAGGCCACCCACCTACCTCCTCAGTGGTCCTTGGGGCAGAGCAAGGGCTGATTCACAGCTGCTTTTTTCCAGGAACACACAGGGGAGCTCCAGGGATGTTGTTTTCCTGTTTGCACCCAACTCCTCCAAATTAAAGGTCTTTAAGGGGAGAACCTGACCCCAGTGTCCTTCCAGACCCCCGTGGCAAACATGCAACAAAATCACCCCCAGATTGTCCATCCATTGAGTGGAATGATTACCCGTGAATCATTCATCCAAAGGAAAAAGTCCAAATTCCTGTCGTGGAACTACTTGCAGGCAACACGTGCATGAGTCCCAGTGCTCCAAAGCTGGTGCCCTGCTGAGTAACCACAGGTCTGAGCCACCCACTCTACAGCAGGAGCAGAGCGAACAGGGGACATTCCCACACACAGCAGAAGGAACCATGCGGGGCTGCCCGCCAATCTCTGCCCAATGTGCTGGCACCTGGTGAAGCCTCTCGGTGCTGCTGCTGCGGGTAGGATTTCGATGACAAAGTCCCTCCTGACGCGTGTTATAAATAACACCCGTCTCATTAGCCACTAAGCACACAGGCCATCGCTGCCAGCTCCTCGTTCCAGAGGGGCTGTGACCGGTGTGACTCTTCCCAAGCCCTGCAGCAGCCTGCTCAGGTGGTGACCACCAGTGATATTATCTGATCCTGGTGGTTGCCTCCCTCATCTCTTCCCCCATTCAGTCAATAACCATCAAGAATGGTCCTGATGGCTGCATTCTGGCGGGGAGATAAGGGCTGAGCATACAGCGGCCAAAATTCAGCTGAAATGAAGGAATAACTACAAGACGACAATGAGTACATGACTACAAGTCAATCATCTCATCCTATGAATCCTGTGCCCTGTGCTCTGGCTGTCCCTGCTGCAGCAGTGGGGTTAGACTAGGTGATCTCTAGAGGTCCCTTCTAACCTCAACCGTTCTGTGATTCTGTAAATATGGGACAGCCTGAGAGCCCATCGAGCTCTCCTTGCATGGCAGAGGGCTGCATGCCAGGATCTCCCGCTGAGCAGGGACACCTCTCAAGGACACTCCTCAGGGTTAAGAGTTCCTTGTCACAACAGATCCGTGGTGAGAGATACAGCACACTCTCTGGATTTATAAACTTTACTGACATAACTGTGCACAGAAATCTTTAGTCTTAAACCATTGACCTGGTCTGGGATGAGGATTGGATCCAGCCGCTCCTGGACTCCTCTCAGAAGGAGTTTGGAAAGCAAGAGGGTCCAATCTAAACACCATGACTCAATGAGAAGGTCTCCTTGGCAATTTTGTGTATATTTAATACCCCATGCAGTAAATAATAAGTCATAGAATCTTATTAAACCATTGTCCATGTCAGTAAAACCTGTTACTGTTTCTTTCACACGAGTGAAGTGCATTGTGTCACTCATCCCCACCACCACTCCTTCTGTGACAGGGTTTCAGTGCAGAAATATAGTGGAAGATATATTTAAAATATATTTTTGCATATATCTTTCTCAATGAGCAAAAGCAGGAGATGGGACTGGGAAAGACTTCCTGCAAGATCTTTCTTTTTCTTCCTGGGATTTTGCCAGCTCCTCACCATCTCAAGCAGGAGCTGAGACTCCAGAGCTGCACAGGCTCCAATGGCTTTTACAGACCATCGAGGTGCCCTGGACAGTGTTGGTGCTCGCACTGGGATGCACTGGGATCCCCAAGCTCCGGTTGAGCCAGGGTTCGCACTGTGGATTAGCACCTGGAAACACCCAACGTTTGCTGCGGCGAAACTCCTCGCCCCACTTTTGAGACTGGCTTCTATCATGAATTCTCAGCATCATGTAGAAGGCAGAAGCCGAGGATTAGAGCAGCTTGAAGTTTTTAGTTTGAAAGAGGAAAAAAAGAGGAAGATCTGCTTTTTTTCCCTTTTTTTTTCCTCTTTTTTTTGTGAGTGTGTGTGTGAGGAATACTTGCAATCCCCTGCCCCCATGATTTTCCATTTTATTTATTTAATTATTTCACTTAATTCTCTCTTTCTCTTCCTTTAGCTGTGCTGCACAGTCTCCCAGTAACAGCACATTTGGGGCAAATACAAATAGTGCACTTAAAAATTCTGGGAAACGTCACGCGAAATTGAAGATGACTCGGTTTCGAATGCTGCAAGTCAGAAACACCTGGGAAACATCAGCATCACGTTGGGGGAACCAGGGAGGGAGAGAAGGGAGAGCTCCCCATGTCCCCACCGTGGCCCAGCGAGCTCCTGCGTCCTTGTGTGGAGATCCATGGGGGAAATCACTGTCCCAAACCTGATGTCTGCACAGATGCCACCACCATGCGGGACCTGAGGCTCAGGGCACAAGGGGAAGCACCATAATTTGTTATAGATAATTCATGTGCAAGCCTATTCCAACCTTGGGCTCATGACATGGGATTTACTCCCTAGTGTGGCCATCAAGGATGGTATCTTTGATACCATCCCAGTCTTCCTCCTGCCTGGCTACATCAAAGGCCAAAATTGGACCATTACTCCTTCTTCTTTCTCACAACCCGTCAAAACCGAATGGAGTTAAGCACTCCTCCCCATTTACACTATTTTCAGATGTTTCCCTGAAACTCTTAAAAACTGCAACTTTCTCTCTACAGATTCACTGAGGTCTCGCTCCAAACTGAGACACGGATGCTCTCTTTTGCACAAACACCAGAATGGGACATTATGACGAGCTGCGTAACTTTTTGTTTGTCATCTCAAAGCAGAAAGGGCACCGTCATGTTTCCATTCTCAAAAAAATCAGTCTTGAGAATCTCCTTTTAAAAAAGAAAAAGCAATTATTCTCCTGAAAAATCCCAAAGAGCTTCAGTTTAAAGTCTTTTTTTTATAGCCCCAGTGAACCTGAATTGACAAGAGAAAGAATGGATGTCTTCTCATGGGGTTTGCTTGACATCACCTCCTTGGGGAACACCTTGCTGTCTTCCACCACAATGTATTGACACCACGGAGGACACTGCGGAAACGCTGCCCCTTGGGGCATTCAGCAACTGTCTGCTGAGAAGACCTAGCGGTGCAAATATTCTCCCTGCAACACAAAATTACCCGAAGCAAAAGTGTTCAGCTGTGAATTCCTGAAAGGTGTTGAAAAATCTTACAGAGCGCAGAAAAGCCCATGAAATTTCCGTAGGTAGTTGGGCCAAAATCACAAAAGACTCCCCAAATTTCTAAATATCATCCAGGTGGAGATGCAAGCTCCCTAGAGAAACATGAAATTTTACATCTCTCTCGATATGTTGATGCAAAACAGCAAGTTAGCCAAAATGCAAATGCTCTAAACTTTGATTCTCTGACAACCACCCTAGCAAACCTTGGGACCAGAGGGGCAAAATCACTGTTGTCTGCAGAGCCCTTTTGTTTCTACTGAAGGCAGAAGCTGCTGCAGAAGGTTTGGGTGGTTTTGAAGCTGGAGCAGGCTGCAGTTGAAGCATCCATGCTCTGGGTGTCCCATAAGGACCCACATTGTCCCTGTTCTCTCCCAAACTGCAAAAATGCTGCAAGGGCCGTGCAACTATTTCCTGCTTGGCACACACGCTGCCTAGTGAGCCCAAAGTTTGGACTAGCATTAAGGACTACCTGGGGAGGACACAGGTGACAAAAGGAGTTTTTTCCCTGCAGGGTCTCAAGGGAGGGATGGAGAGACCAAGGAGAAAGCCCTTTTGCTCCTGGCGCCTGCTCTGTGCTGCGGGATGGTTCTCCTTGCTTGCAGTGCCATCTCCCGGCAGGGCCTGCTCGTGGATGCTCCGGAGCGCGCGCGGATGCTCCGGATTTGACGGAGAGCTTGCGGGAGAGCACACGGGTGCAGCTTTGGTTTGGGCAGCCTTCAGTGTGGGCTGCGTCTCCCAGGGTTGGGTGTGCAGGGTTTGCATCTTCCCTAAACCTGCAGAGCCTGAGAGGGACAAAAAAATGGGAATAAAAGAAAAAAAAAAAGGCAAACAAGGCAGCCTTTCTCTGCAAGGATGGGATGAGGAGACCCTTGCTGGGGGTGGTGCCGGGACAGAAGGGACGGGGGATGCTGCAGATGGGAGGTCGTGTGATGCTTTCTGAGTGGGAAGGACTGCACCTGCTGCAGCATTTGGGACTTGGCCTCTCAACAGTGCCCCAGTGTCCCTCATGGCTCTGTTTTCGTCCCACTCGGCCATGCTTTGCTTCTCTTTGACAAGCTGAAAAGAACAGGGGTGAGAGCGCCTCACCTAGCAGTGAAGATGGAGCTCCTTCCCCTTCTCATCCCGCTCAATATTTTGCCTTTTCTTCCTTCTTTCCTTTCCACATCCAGCAGGCTCTGGGATCCCACAGGTGGGTGGAAGAACAGGGCTTCACTGGTGCACGTGCTTGGCATCTGCTTATGCAAAGTCTTGGTAAAGCAGCTTAACCTCCAGGCGTGGGGCATGGAGGAAAGGGGGAGACTCAGCTCTTTCCTGACCGCTCTCTATGAAAACAGGATATTTCCCTCAAAGAAGCTCAGAAGTCTTCGGCTTGATTCAGGAATCTTCAAGCTGGAAGGAAGGTATTTGTTGAGCAAGAGACTGGGCTAGGTGGTCAAAATGGCTTTGCCCATCCTTAATATTTATAACCACCATTTAGAGGGTTGTATGCTCTGCTTCGGTCAGACAGTTCAGAGCAAAAGACCTTTGAATTTCAATTTCTTTCCCATTCAGTTAAATCCCGGCTCAATTTTTTCCGAACAAGTCTATCATATCCCTCCTGCCAACCAGGTGCTTTAATCTCTGACAGCGTCTCCTGCTGCCCCTCTGGCTGAGGCTGCTTGAGCCTCCTCTGAACAAATCCAGGTGCAAGGGACCATCTCAGGGTACATAGTCCCCCTTACCAGCTTGTCCCCAACCCCACGGTGACCCTACCATGACCAGAAAAAAGTCTGTGGCTTGGGGGGCTGCTTTGCCAAAAAGAATGGAAAATTAAAAATGTTTTAAATGTTTTTCCTTTATATATATATATAAAGGGGGGGGTCCTTTATATATATATATAGATATATATATTTAAGAATAAGAGTTATAGGGAAATAAGAGGCCTCCTTTTGAAATAAAAATCCAGCCTCTGTTTTGATGGGAAGAATGGTCCCCTGTGGCTTCAGAGACCAGGTTACATTCCCTTCCATCCTGCATTCAGCAAGGGGCCTAACGGGACAAACGCTTCAGCCTCACTCAGCAGCTCCCTCATCATCAGGATATTCCTTCGCCTTTCAACCTGGACATGGGCAGTAGCCGTTCTCCACCGTGAGCAAACCCCAAGGTGAGCTGAGGACATGGCAAGTGGTGGCGAATTAAAGCCTTATTTCTCACGTATCCACCACGCAGACAACATTTGTGGGAAAAACATGGGAAGCAGGGACATCAAAGGAGTGCGTGCCGAGAGCCTTCCTCCACTCACACTCCTCTCAGCAAGAAGCAGCTCCTGATAATATTCCTGGAGCGGCTGGTTCAGCAGCCCCGACAGCAGCCTGAAGCGGAGCAGCAAATGCAGCCCCAGCAGGAGACCGTTTAGGTTATTATTTTAATTAATTGCACATGTAGCTAAACTGAAAGAAAAATAGAGACGTGACACCCAATTATTCAAATCAGCTCCCGCCAGTCGCCCATTGCTGCTGCTGCTACCATGGCCCTGGCGAGGAGCTGTGTCCTCTGCTGCCTTTGCTGCCGCATTGGGGGCACCCAGACATGCCACCAGTTGGCATCTGGAGGCTGCCGAGATGTCACTTGAGACTTTTCCTGCTGTGCAAAAGCGGTGTGGAGCAACAAACCCACCAGCACGTGTCCACACAGGGCAGCACTGCGTGGAGCTGGTGTGTCGGTCCCTCCTGAGGCTGTTTGTCCCAAAAACTGGATCCTCTGGGATGCAGCTCCAGACAAGCCTCTCGGGGTCCATGGGAGACACATGGAGAAATGAAGCCCATGGCCAGAAGAGGGATTTGGATAGGGCAAGTGGTGGCTCCTGGGGGAAAGTGCTACAGATCAATGGCCAGTGCCAAGGGGATGCTAAGCCAGCTCTGGGACTCAGCAGGAGTTTGGGAAGCTGAAGCAGAGAGCCTCAGATTGGAAAAAAGTACATTTTCTCCTTTAGTGAAGAAAAAAGAAGTGTATCGGCTACTATTTCTCTCCAGAGGTCTAGCTGATTAACAAGTCCAATTAAACTCAAAGCCGTTCTTCCCAATTTGCATCTTGCCTTTGAAGTACTCCTTGTATCTGAGACCCGGAGAAGACCTGTGGTGTCTGCAGACTGGCTGCTTTCATCCAACTGTGCTAGTTAGCCTCACTGAAGATGCTCAGTCTCCCAGAAATGCTCATTTTGCCGATTCACTTCCATGGTCATGGGAGCCCCGTGCAGAGCGCTTAGCATCTCAAGGCATCACAGCTACCCCATGGCAGCTCAGCATCACCTGCCGTGTCCCAATCCGCAGGGAACACATTTCCCTTCCTCATGGGGAAATGGCTGCAGTGATTTAACCTCAATCCCAGACCCCTCGCTCCTCCTGTCTTCTTCTCTGTTAAAAGAAATCTTAAAAACAGTGGTTTTATCTGTTTTATAATCAGTTCTCTGTTGACCAGGACCAAATTCATCTCCAAAACCGTGAGGATCCCTTTTCCTTCCAGCTTTGCAGGGGCATTTTCCCTGCCCTGGATTTCACCCAGCAGCCTTGTGGCTTCCTCGGGAGCTGGAAAGCCAAGCTTAAGACAAGAATTTCTGTCATAAATCTCACTGGAGTGACCTCAGTTCAAAATTAACCTGGCCAAATCAAGGCTTAAAGTGCAGTTCCAGGGCTACTTCCATGTACACTCCTTTTCTCCTTTCCTTTAGGCATTTAAAAGACAGCTGGAAACACGAGAAATCTCATTGGTAGCTCTCCCACTGCTGCCTTTTGATACCTTTTACCTGAAAGGTATTAATTGGGAAACACAGAGCGGGGAAAAATCACTTTGGATTTTAGGTTTCTACTTTATTGCGATTCGCTCACACTGCGTTATGTAATATATGCCATGCCCACAATTTACACGATGAATTTTAATAAAACAAAAAACACTGAGGAAGTGTCACTTCAATTTTCCGGCGCGGCCCTGAGGAATGTTTACTTGACCAGGAATTTACATTTTTCATTCCCATTTGGAACAACAACAACAAGGAGGCCGGTGTTTCCCACGGAGCCAGCGGCTCTCCTAGACTGAGAGCAGCACTAAAGGCAAAGAGAGACCAATATCCACACAGTTCCCTGTCTAAATATTCCCTTTGCCCTAGCAGCCCACAGCATCAAAGGAGACGGCTCCTCTAAGGCTCAGGAAGAGCGAAAACCCTGAAAAAGCCCCGTCGTGCCCCAAATCCATCCCTCTTTGGAGAACGCTCCCCCTGGGCAATCAGACTTCAAATAATCCTCCCTCTTCCCCCAGCTCCGGAGAAGCCCTAATGACACCTTGTACGTGAACTTAATGTGTTTTAAACTATCTCCATGCCTGGCCACATACTTGGAATGTCCCCTAAGGACTGCTAAAAAGTCACAAGCAGGAAAAAAAATAATAATAATAAGACAAAAGCTTTAGTCTGGGTCCTGGGGCTGTGGCGGCGGTGGGAGGATTTCACAGCACATAGAGTTACCTCTAGTGCACCCGGCTGGGATCCTGCTAGGCACAGAGGAGCACAGGGACACCCGCCTGGGGTTGAACTTTTCACCATATTTTTTTTCTTGTTAGTGATTTTTTTCTTCTTGTGAGTGATTTTTTTTCCTTTTTTTTTTTTTTTTAAAAAAAAAAGCCCTTCAGGAAATGATTTAGGAGCAGCGTGCATGGTCAGCTAATGGGCTGCAGCTGAGGCCATACTGGGGACACTGGGGCCGCTTCCCGCTCCTCCTGCACGCTTGTCCATGAGGACTCTCCTCTTGCCCCATGGCACGCTCAGCGGTGCTCCAAACTCCCCCAGAAAACATCCCAGATTCTCCAGCCAGCAGCTCCTTTCCTTGGGAATTGCTGAGAAATAGGGACTACAGCAGCCGTGCCCTTCCCTGCGGCCCTCGCCACGTGTCCATGCACATGTCGCCTTGGCTGGGCTCAACGTGTTCCACATCGAGCTGGCCACGACGGGCCGGGATTGCTGCCCAACAGCCGGCATGACTTGCACATCTGCGAGCGTTGGACAGAGCAAACTGGGTTGAGAACAGGTGACTCTGAGGCTGGGCCACCTTATGACTTCTTCGGGTGCACTAGCATGGGCTTTCCTTCCTAGGAGAAGTGAGCAGAAGTGGAGCGGGAAGGTTGGACTAGATGATCTCTAGAGGTCCCTTCCAACCTTGAAGATTCTGTGATTCTGTGATAAGCATCCATAGGGTGGCAGTGGCTTCTGTGGAGGACCATCTATAGGGGAAACTGAACGAGCTTCTGAGCCTCGGGTTGCCCTGCCTTCTCCTTCTCCAATGCACCCTTGCTTTGAATCATCTCCCTCATTTTCTGGCAGAATTGGGAAGTCAAAGAGCGTCTCACAGCATGGATGGTGTATCCCAGACTCCCTGTGCACACATAGACACCTAAATTTGAGGGGCTGAATTTGGTCTGGCCAAACAAGTCCTTGTCACATCCTTGCAGTGAGGTTTCTTCTGAGTCTCCCAGGTAAATAAAGATGGTTGAGTAAAGGGAGATCTCTTTTGGTCGTTTCCACCAAATTAAAATCACGCTGGCTTCCATTAGCTTGTCACGGGGATCTATTTATTTATTTGCTTCCAACACACCAGCTTCTAAAAGCTGTTCAGTTTGCGTTTCCCCTTGTTTCACTCCAGCCTAATGAAAAACATATTGCTGTTAAGGCATGGGATGCCCTCAGCAGGGTTGAGGGGCAGAGGCAGCCCTGGAGCCAGGCCTTGGCCTCACTTACCTCTCCTTCCTGGAGGAGCAAGGCAGGGAGGGATGGGATCATCCCTCTGTGCTCCTGCACAGCGGCTCAGTTCCTTGAACAAGGACTCAGGGAGCTTCTCCGGGCTGCACAAGAACAATGGGAAGGGAAGGGAAAGGAGAGGAGAGGAGAGGAGAGGAGAGGAGAGGAGAGGAGAGGA
>JAUBOD010000009.1:938011-948448 GCA_032353885.1 Nothura maculosa
TGGCTACTTTGGGGTTGATTTGAAAAACCTGCTCTCTTCAAGCAAGCCATGAACACTAGGATGGCGGAGACTCAGTATAGAGGAAAGGCAGGAAAACGTTGACTCCCCTCTTAGGCAGTTGTGGTTTGGCAATGTTGGGATAAGCATTAGAACGAAAGAGTATGTAGTGAAGGGGAATTTTCTCTGCCTATTTGTCATGAATTCACAAATTCCTCCCTAGTAGGGGAAACACACAAGGCAATCGGTTGGGAGAAGTCTTTGAGGGCAGCATGTTGGCATTAGGAGCCAATACTTGATGGGAATTGCCTGCTCAGTTCTGTGAAGCAATGAGCAGCAAGGATCAGCCACAGACAACCTCCAATCTTCTCTGTATTGGAGACAAGAGGACTGGGGACAAGTGCCTCGGCCAACAGGCAGCACTTCAGGGATCCACATGGCTTCTGCAATCCCAAAGGCCCTCTGAGGAGGGCAAGGGAGAAATATATTACAGTAATTCTTCTTTTATATATATTTTAAACCTAAAAAGAGGTTCCCCCTGTGCAGATGTTAATAGGCATGTCTTAGAAGCAGAGTGGAGAGCCCATTGAGATGCAGGGAATTTAAGGCAGACAGTGCATTTGCGGTAATTGGTTTTCACCTCCTGCAGAACTGATCCGTGGAATTACAGCAGTCCTGCCCAGCGCTCGAGACTGGGCACTGATGTGGGACATGCACTGTGAAAGCCATTCCGTTTTGATGTCAGGACCTCAAGTGATGGATAATCTTTTACATTCTTGTAAATTGCTGACGTGGTTAATTGCTCCATGTATTTAAAAAAGAAATAGTCCACCTTATTTCCCCCTTTAACTTTTCCAGCTTCGGCTTCCAGCCATTGGATCTCATTCTGCTTTGTCTGCTCAATTAAAGAACGCTGTAATATCAAATACCATCTTCCTGTGTAGATACCTACAGGTCAAATTACTTTCTACCCTTCACTCTGGTAAGCTAAATAGACTAACTTTATTTAAGTTCATTTCAAAGGCTTTTTTGATGCCTCTAATTATTTTTACAGCTTTTTTGTTCATTCATTCACTTTTTAACTTCCTTATAAAACCTGACCAGAAAACTGAAACATGACGATATAGTAAAGATCTTGCCAAAGTCTTATATAACAAGAAAAGTTAATATCTTGTCTCAGTTCTGACTGTAACCTTCTCCCATGCCCCTAAACGTAAGGAACTGCAAATCTAATTTGGTTATAAAAATGTATTTATATTCTCCTATTCTTGAATTTGATTTATATTTGTTTTCATAACTGAAATGTTGAAGAACACTATTTTCTATTTAAAAAAGATTTTTATGGTTGTCTAAAAGCTTTTTAAAAATCTGTGATGAAGCTTAAACAAAAACATAAAAAACAAATGTCCAAACAAACAGAAACTTAAAAAAGAATCAAAATAAGTAGATGAAAGATGCAGAGGATTAATCAAAATCTGGAAAAAAAAGCTTATCTGTATATGCATATATGCATATATTGTCAATCCTCTTTATATGAACAGATTCAAACTAGTGAAATTTAGTCCAGATTTCAGCAGTTTCACCCTTGTTTTAAAATGGGACCACATTCTGGGGTTGGATGGGTCTCTGATTCGAAGAGATCCTGGAGGATCCACCTTCAGGATCCCAAAGAGATCCAGGATCCTGATGCCCCCAGAGCATCCCAACCCATTTACTTGGATCCCACCCCACAAAAGAAGTGGAAACGCAAAGCTGCCAAAGCCTTGGAAAGAGTTAAGAAAGTGAATGTGATAAAGGGCACTTCTGGACATAATTTAGTTGGATTTTTCTAAAGGCTTTTTGATGGAGTCCGTCACAGGAGGCTCTTAAGGAAAATAAATATCCACAGGGTAAGGGCCGGCATCCTGTTGTGGGTCAAAAACTGCTCGAGCGACGGGATACAAAGGGCTGGAGTGAATGAATGGTCCTTGGAGCAGAGGGAGGCTAATCGGGGGGGCTCCAGGGACCAGCCTGGGGAAGGGTGTTACTGAAAATATTTATTAATGGTTTGGAGAAGGGGGGGATGGAGCAGGAGGTGAAATCTGTCCAGGTGGCACAAAACTATTTAGGGTTTTATTTGTTAATGAAAGAAGCAAAGAATCTGATGAAAGGAGGAAAGAAATATGAAGTATTGTGAGAAATTCTAGAAAGTTTACTCAAACTGGGAGAGGGAACAGCTGGTGAACTCTGAGTGAGATCAATGCAAGGCCGAGCAGTCATGGAAACCCGTCTGCTCTTCACGTGGGCTCTGCAAGGAGGGACTCCCAGCTAGCAGGCTCCTCTTAGAAGAAAACAGGCTTTCTGCAGGGCCTCCTGCTGAAGGAAGAGAGAGTTAGGTCAAGACACATTGGCCTAAGCAATACTGCAAATGTCCAGTGTCAAGTTGGGAGGTGGAGATCTTAACCTGGCTTCAGGAACAGGTCTCTTCTCATCTAAACAATAATGGTGGGAGAGTACAGGGGGAGTGAAATATCTGAAGAAAATTGTTAGAAATGTTGCTGTCATTCTGCCATGCTCATAAGGATGTGGTATGAGCTGCAGTGAGGTCCGAAAGGTAAATGAGTCCCCGATGTCACCGCAAGACCAAGGAGAACTTGCCAAGGGGTATCAAGGTGAGGAAAGTTCTACCTCCAACTCATGCAATTGATCATAAACGTGCTCTGAAACAAGGCACGTCAGTCGTCCCTTAGACATCTCAGAGCATCTGCTGCAGGTTGTAGGGAAGATGGACAGTTGACAGATAGAAGTTCTGCATGTTCTGAACCAGTATCAAGGGCCAGCTTGCCCTGCTAGCAAAACAACAGAGTTCCTTGCTGAGAAGAATTGTTCCCATATTACCAATGGATGTCCACACAGCCCTGCTTCTACTAATGGGAAAGCTTTGAGCAATAACTTCCAAGTTTGCAACAGGCTGAAATTCAGGGCTGCCCTGGTATTTTCTCAGCTCAAAGGGACTCGGCTTTTTCAGCTACAGCTGAAGCCGTTGAGATCAGTTTTTTACCAATTTTTCTCTCCCTTGCCCTGCCTTTGCAAGTTAAATTTCTCAATAGTTAACATCTGGGGCTTTGCATTGCCTATGAAAGTAGCCATATTTTCTTGATGATGCCTGGCTGGAAGGGAATCAGCATTTAGTTTTCAGTGTCCAAGGCTCTCCTGAATATGCATTGCCTTTTCCTAAGTGGTTCTGTTGTCAGGCGTGTTTTCTGTGGCCATTCATCATCCTTCACATTTTGCAGTTAGCTCAGCCCTGTGTTGAGAGAAGCCAGCAACAATGCTCCTCATTCCAAGTTTGGTCTAAGATGCGAGATGATGTCTGGAAGCTTCTTTGCTACAGGTATGGCATAAACAGCAAATAATAACCTCACCCTGGGCTTCCCAATGCTGTTCCTCATCCACCACCATGGGCACCAACATTTGTTCCTTCAGAAATATTCCAAAGCTCTGCAGCTAGAGCTCCTCACAGCACGGCATCCCTCACATCCACACCTACTGACATGTCATTTGCTGTTGTTGCTGAGTTTGCTTTGACATGAAACCTCTCAACTCAGTGAGTTCCCAACTGGCAAATGACTGCCCCTTGGCAACACTGAAATTCAAGTGCACATGTGATTGCTACAGCATCTCAGCGTTTGTGAGTGCTTAATCTTGCAATGCCCTTGCAAGGCTGACAAGTAAAATGAACCTCATTTTATAGATGGGGAACTTACACCCACCTGAAACCTGAACAGACTTGCTCCCGGGCATCAACAGCACTCCTGATGGAGGAGAGAATCAAAAGCAAATCATATCCTTTTTTATTTGTGCTACAACTCCTCCTCAGCCTCACAATGCTCAAAATGTTTTAAATTCACTAATAATAAAAAAACACCCTCCCATTGCTGCACTGGAAAACATGTAATTAATTCTTATATTTTACCTCTTGTTACTTCCCACATGACAAAGTCCAAACAGGCTGCAGGATGAATGAGCATTTTCACCCAAACACAGTAGGAACACAGTGGCAGTCAATTTTAAACAGTTAATTCATATCTCCAGCAATATGCAGAGCTCTCTTTTGAACAGTTTTCCTGCTATACCACCGCTTCTCTAACAACTTGCATGAGTCTCTTCCTTTACCCTCAAAAGCCTTCAAAGTATCCTCAGAAGTTACCATTTCTTCCATGACATATTGCTGTGAGAAATGGCTTTCCAGGTTTAGTCGTATTATGCGATAACCAAAATCAAGTAGTAATAAGATTGTTTAAACTATAGTTATGCTCTTTAAGTGCATCTTCAGGCATCAAGGCTTTCAAAACTCTTTTCTCTCCCAGGTCTCTTGATTCCAGTTGATTGTCTAGCCAGCTGGGGGGCTACAGAGCAATCAAATTTTGGTGGATTTTTTGGAAGTGACCATTAGACTCAGCCCTCTGCTGCCTTCCATGTTGTACAGACCTTTCATCCCCATCAGAGTTCCTTTAAAACACTGATAGACATTCTGAAATCTTATGGCCAGATGGGAACATTGGATCAGCTCTTCTAACCTTTAGTCTAACATGGGCAATGGAATTTCATCCAATTATGCCAGCACGGAGCACAGTAACATGTAATCATTGCAGATTGTTGAAAAATACTATTCACTTTTCCACGGATATGTATGCTATATACCACATAAATATGCTAATAGACACACATTTGTTTATGTGAAAAAAAAGATAATTGTAGGAGGTTCAGAATGGTTAAACCACCTTATCAGTCTAGGACATAGAAAAGGATTTCCAAAATGAAAAGTATCTTTTCTCTCTTGTTGAAAGTCCTGAAAAAAATACCTAGGATTTAATATCTCAAGAAAATGCTCGTTCTGTTTAAAAAGAGGGAGTATGAATCGGCTCCAGCTGCACTTCTGCTCTGCAGCACTGGGGGTCTGATTCAGGCTCTGGCTGGAGGTGCTCAGCACTAGGGGAGATGTCCAAGGGGTCCCACCTGGACCATCCTAGAGCTACTACAGGCTAAGGTGCAATCTCGAGCCCACTCAGGGAAGCACAATTCTCCAATGTGTCCTTCTTATGGTGTAGACCATTGGTTTCTCTCTTTCTCTGCATTTTAAGCCCCTTCTCAATGGAGTCTATAAAAGCCTGAGTTACTTCTTTTTTTCTGCAGGACCCCTGGAGGGGATGTGAGACTCCACATAAGCTTTTGTGGTCTTGTCCCACCGTGGTCTTAGGGTAAACTGAGTCTGAGGACCCTGTATGAATGTGGTTGGGAATTCAGCCATACTGTGAAGGTAAATGGATTGGCAATTACTGCAATTAAATCTTCTCCTTTACACATGGAAAGGCTTCAGGAAGCTGAGACGAGCCTGGCAGTGATGCATGTGCACAGGTTGGAAACAGGAGAGGTGCTAAGAAAAGAATGACCTACTCAGAACCTGCCCACTGGCCTTTTCCTCAATACCCAACCTGAACCTCTCCCTACACATCTTGGAGCCGTTTCCTCTTGTCCTATCAGTACTCATTTTGGAGAAGAGATCTACATGGATGGAGGTGATTCTTTGGAGCAGAGGCAACGAGGACCAAGACACTATCCAAATCTCTCCTTGTCTCCCTGTAGCACCCTGCTGTCCTGTCATGTGCAAGACCATGCAGACATTTGCATGTTTAATGGTATGAGCTGCAGCTTCAATGTGCAACACTTGCAGACCACCTAAGAATTGCTTTCTCCTACTCATATTTTCCATGTCTGGAGATGATGTTCTGTGTTACCCTGCATATGTCTCAGTGAATCCCAAAATCTAGGTGTCTGCAATGAGCAGACACAAATTTCTTCCTGCAAATCCTGGCTGGGACTACAGCCCCCTATGATTAGCATGGACACAGTGACTCTTATCACTGTAGATCTATGGGAAAATCTCTATTAGTGGAAAGAGTGGACAGCAAATTACTTTTTCCTTGGCTTGCAATACCAGTGAATGACATTATTGTTATTAATAACATACTCTGCCATGCAGGAGCCCAGGGGTCAGAGCCTGCTCTAGCAAAGAGAATCTCAGAGCTGATGGCAGGTGTCAGCAGACAGGGAGCCCGTGTAAATGAAGTCCAGACAGGTTAAAAAAGAAGGAAAGCAGGCACAGCCAGGCCCAAAGAGAAGAAAAGATTATTTCAGCAGGCAGGTGGGGAGAGCAAAAGGGGGAAGCAGAACAGATTCCTCATAAAAGGAACTAGGTCCCCTTTCTTCCAGTTCCCTCTTTTCCTCAGTTTCCTCTTGGCTTCAGCTTCGGTTGATTAACCACTTCGCAGCTTCCATCTGAATTTCCATAGGGATGGTTTTCCCTCACGGCCCTCTCTCATTTCTCTGGTGCCCCTTGTCCACCCTTCATCCACCACCACTACTGGGCTACCTCAGCCAAGTGCTCCCAGGAAGAAAACACCAGACTAAAGCTCTCCATGCTGCCCTGTGCCCTCATTTACTCCACATGGGAGCAGGGCTAAGGCATGGCAGGGACACGGGACCCCTCGAGCAAGCTGCCTTGCTTTCCCCGTGCCTCAGTTTCCCCAGGTGTGCAATGGCAGCAGCAGCACAGCCTCCTGGCGAGGCAGCCAGACCAGCCTGGCTGCTCTTTGCAAATTGCTTTCTAATCCCCGGAGAGAATGGCAAAGTGTGATTAATAAGACTATTTATTTTGCAGGCTTGCAGGAGGTAAAGGTGGAAGTGCTGAGATATATATTTGATTTGGCAAATTAACACATCATAAGACATAACCATAAAAAATGTGCGGTCTCCTAAAATTGCTTTACTGCCCCCCCATCCCTACTGGATGAGCTCTAATGAAAGAATAAGGCAAGAGAGCTGCCAAGATAATCTCTGCTGTTATACACTGCACAGTTGCAGGGATGCAAACTGCCAAAATCACACATTTTGCAGTGTTTAGGACAGATCTCCCCATCAGCGAGTGAGGCTGCATGGCCCCCTTGTTTCCAGGTGCTCATGGAATGCAGCGAGTGCTGCCTGTTGTGGAGCAAACTCTTCTGCATTCCACTCAGCTTTCTATGAATAGATCACTGCAGCTGGGCTGGATCAACCATTCATGGAAATCCTGATGCACCTACTAACCTGGGACAGCTCTCTTCCTCAGGGGTTGGTGTCATCTTGTTTATTATCTATTGCTTATTACTATTGACTGTATCCTTACGCTCCTGCTGGGCATCCTGGAGGAGCCAGAGGCAGGTCCTCCCTCACCAGAGCTGGACACGGAAAAGTGATTCATTTGAGCCAGATTTGTCCCCTCTGGACTTTCCTTCTTAGCAGTAGAAACAAACCTTGTCTGTGCTTTGTCTTATGGGATGAGGTTGATTGTGGGACATAGATCAAGGTTATTTCTCCCCATAGATGAGAAAGGGAACATGCCATGAAGAACAAGTTTAGATTTCTTTTCCATTTGCAAGCTAGTGTTTCAGTATTAGTTTCTGGAACAGAGGGCCTCACCAAGGAGCGGGCATCTCTCCAGATCACTGGTCTTACACCTTACTGTGGCTGGCATGAGGCTTTTCAGATCTGGGTTTGAGAAAACCCAGATCTGTGAGATTTTGGTCTTAGAAGAAGGTCTTATAACTTGAGCTACAAAAACTGACACAGTCTTCCAGGGAAGTTCTTAGCAAATATCCATGTCCCTCCTCAAGTATCTGCTTCTTGTCCCCTCAAGGTGGTCACCAACCCAGGTCCACCTTGTATCTCAGTGATGGAGAGAGCTGCCTTTGAGCCCAGTCTGCCACGTTTGCCAGGCTGCCTTAGAGTAGCAGCTTCGCTTTACAGACAGCATCATATAGGTGATAATAAAATGTCAACTTAATTCTGAATCAGTGTGCTGCAGCAACCTGAAAACAAGTAGAACTCCCATCCTGGCGAACATCGAAGGCTAATTGGGGCACAAGTGGATGGGAAACGGTGCTAATAACAATGAAATGCAGAGCCTGTCTATAATGCCCTGTGCTGCTGCCAGCAAGGAAGTGAATTTTCAATTCAGCTGAGAGTTTCTCTGGCTCACGGTGACCTTTAGAGCACCCACGTCCTCGCCTGCCATTCCCAGCGGAGCTGCTAGTGCAGCTTGCTCTCCCTTCTCATCTTTTCTATTTTTTTAACAGAAAAAAAAAAGGGTATTCAGGTTTTAGGGGAGTAACTTTCATCACTTGGATGGAGAGGAAACGGTCAGATCACAAAGCAGGCTACAGTATATGGCCCTGGGGACAGGCTGCTCTTTGGTAACGCTTCTTCCAGCGGCCTTTCTCCTCAGAAACCTAAGAGCAGGAAGGTCTGCGAAGCTGATCCCATCAGACCCCACGGAGAGACTTAGCCTAAACATGTGAAGGATGAGAGCTGCAGAGCAAAGGGAGCGCAGGGAGAGGGTTTGTAGCAACAGCTTGAAATAGGAGAGAAGATTAGATACAGGACAAGAACATAAAGGAAGTCAGAGAAATAACATCATCTCATTTACCACTCGAGCATGCAATGTTTGTCATATTAAAATAAAAACAGTGGGGGATTATTCCACATGGAGACCTCTTTATCTGACTGCATTAATGCAGGATAGACACACGTGTGCATGCAAGCACTCACACACACACACTCATTCCCGAAGGATTACCTTAAGAATGGGAAGGGAACGAGGCACAGAAGCTTTCATCCACACTGGCAGAATAATAAACAAGTGCCTTGACACCTTTCTGCTGCCTGCAAAACTGGACGTCATCTGTTTCCCTATCCTGCCCTCTGTATGAGAGTGGCTCTGAAGGAGAAGGGCTGTCCCCTTGTACATCCATAGGACAGCTTGACATCAAAAGCCTTTGGATTTGGAAAGCATCACACAGGATGGTGGCAAGAAGTTGCACCCTTGCAGAACTGACCCTGTTTTGCCCAATATGATGGTTTCAGTCAGCTCCAGTGCCTGTCTGCTCCAGAACGCAGGGTGGTAAGCTGGAAAAAGGAAAAGGAAAAAGGTCACTTATGGACAGAACCTAGCGTAGAGCAGCTCAAGTGGAAGCTGGACTGTATGTAAATGTAAATGTGTTTACATTTTACCTAATTTAAACACATAACTACCAACAGTCTTGAGGCCACAATGAGAGACGATGTCTAAACCCTTTTAAAAGCACTTGAGGCCAAGCAAGGGGATGGTCTAAGAATCTGTCAAAAACTCTCCAAAACTCAAATCATCTTCAGGGGGAAATTAGCAAGCGCTGCTGCTGGCTGGATCCAATTTATTAAGGTCTCCGAGCAGGCAATCATGAAGAAAAGAGATAAATAATCTTCAGAGAGAACAATTGCAGATCAGTTTGACATAATCAGGAGACCAGTTTTTCAGTGCTGAGGGGTGGGGATGTTGGGCATCAAAAATAAAAGCCAGGACAATACGTCTCTCTCCGTTCTACAGTGCTGCTGCAATTGATTGTTAATTGTCCTCTTTGAAGATTATTTATCTCTTTCCCTCAGGATCGGTTCCTCCTCCCTCTCTGCTCCTTCCCTTAAAAATGAATGACCTTAAGGAATTTTGAAGGGATGACTCGCATAGCAGCAGCTGCCATGCAGTGTCATTAGGAGCACCCAAGCAGCTGGATGGAGAAAGAAGTTACCCATTAGGGTGACAATTTTGCCTGGTTAGGAGGAAAGGGCAGAGGCATCAGAGAACTGATAGATGGGAAACCAAGCTGCATTTACTTCTCTCTGACTCTCAGTGCACTTGGGTTAGGGGCTGTGTGATTTATGGAGCGAGGCTCGGAGCCCTCACGGTGCTCATGCAGTAATGCCAGCCACACAAGGGTTCTTGCAAAGACTGCCCCCCAAAATTGCACTGTTTATCAGCTTAAGCTGAATCTGACAGTAAGCCTGGCATTGGGATATGAATGTAGAGGGGTATCCGATCTTTAAAGATTTTATTAAAGATTATTTTTCAGAGATTTATTATATTCCAAAAATCTTATTTTGTGTGAAGGACAGGATTAGGGATGGAGACTCAAGATCTTTTAAACCCTTTCCCCACCAAGCACTGGGAATGGGAAGATGCCTGGGATGAGATCACTGGTAGTCAGTGCTTTTAGGAGGTAGGAGGCAGATTGACCCCAGAACATCCCCTGCTTGTTGGTCTGATCTGTACCTCAATCCTTCAGGGAGAGAACAGGGCACTGCATGACACAGTTCAGGTCTTTGGGGTAGTATTTGCACCTGGATGTCTACGGAGTGAGTGGAACCATGTTGGGAACAAGCTCAGTAGGAGGTTCCCACATTGGCTTGGCCAAAGGGACTCAGTTGAGCTCTGTGCAGTTAAGTTCCACAGGAACTTAAGAAAACATTTCCTCATTGTGAGGGTCACAGAGCCCTGGAACAGGCTGCCCAGAGAGGTTGTGGAGTCTCCTTCTTTGGAGATCTTTAAAACCC
>JAUBOD010000009.1:973500-991222 GCA_032353885.1 Nothura maculosa
TGACACTAGCCATGTATCCTACAAAGATGCCTCAAAATCTCAATTTTGTCTCCTCTTTCTCTGCTCACCCAGGCACCTTGAGAGTTTCTCTTTACTTAGAAGTGTGCTAGCGTAACTCCTGAGATCTCACTGTGCCAGAACTATTAGAAATGTTCTTTTGCAGACAAACTCTAAGAAAAGGACTTATGACATGAGATGGGGGTGACCTCCCATCCGACACAGAGGGTAGGATTCATCCCACATATTTTGGGCTGTATTAATGCTGGTTCTGATCTTTACTGCAGCTGCCCCGTGTTTCTTTTAAAGCTAGTGAAAAGAAATGTGAACCTTCATGGTAAGGATCTTCCTTTCTCCATACAAGTGTTAGATAGATAGGGTGTCCCTGCATTTAAAGGTAACCCACAAACAAGAAAGGTTCCAGGTGCTAAATGTAAAGGAGATACCGAGCAGCCAAGTCTAGTAGATGAAGTCACTGAGTAGCTACTCACTCTGAGCAAACCCAGCGCTGTAGAAAGACACAGCTGACTTTGGTGTCCAAAGTAGAATGTGGCTTTTGACCACTGGACAGTCCTTTTCTGTCTTTGATGCGAATTGCAGTGTCAATGCAAGTGAGGCGGCTGTGAAGGAGCAGATTGCAGTGAAGTGAGCAATCAGGACACAGGAGTTGCTGTTCCTCCACAACACCCCTTCCCCATAGGTGAGTTTTTCTGATGACCCAGAGTTTATACCTCTGTTGATGGGTGGAGAGGTGACATCAAGAAAAAACAACAAATTGATAGGGTCTGCTGTACTATCCCACCCTTGGGACATCTTGCCATGTCTCGAACTTGCCTAGACAAGTTTGGCAAATGTGCTTAGTGTTTAAAGCAGAGATTCTGCAGCAACCTCTGTGAGGAGCATTGGACTTGGCCAGAGGTCTTGCTCTCTGTGGTGCATCCCACGGGCAGCTGAAGTAGCACAGTCATCCAGCAGCTGGAGACAGGACTTACTGATTGGGAGACCTTGGAGAGAATTGAGTGCCTGGCTGTGTGGGACACAGTTGAGCACCAGTCTCTCCAAGTGGGAAGAGAAGAGAAGGAAAAAGACGATGGTTGCACCACAACCAGGAGACATGGAGTGGGGATGGGGGAAATACAAGGCAAGAAAAAAAGGCCAACTCCAGGAGAACCTGAGCAAGCAGGGAATACCGGAGAGCATCCATCTCACCTCAGCTGTAAACAAGGACCTGAGGATGCTGTCCAGAAGGTCTAAACCTGAAGACAGGCTGTGGGGAGGCCACAGAACACCCAGCCCCAATACCTGGTGTCTTGAGAAGTATTCACTGCCAGGCAGATGCAGAGGAAGGTGATAAAAACACTTCAGATGGGGATTTCTGGTCACAATCCAGGCTGCAATTTCTTAATTGCAACTAGAGCAAAGCTAGATCCCTAGCACTGTTCTTTCTTCCAGAGACCAGTCCATACACAAGCAGCTTGCAACGGCTCGGCTGCCTATCGCCTCTGCCTTGGCTGCATGGATAAGCATCAGCCTCCAGGCCCCAGAGAGGCTGAGCCAGCCCTAAATCCACTTCAAAGCAGAAAAGAACATTACGGCCTGTGCGTGAGGGTCTTAGCTTCTCACACGGCTCCTCCACTCCGGATTTTATGGCGTGAAGCGCACAGCTCTTCTGACGGCAGCTCAGCTGCATTTTTCTTGGCGAGCTCGTTCCCACCGGACATCATTCATGTGCTCTTTAGAGTGGAAAGGAAAAGGAGCAAGAAGTGGCCCCCTTGAAGTTCTGCTCAGCTGGGCTGCTCTTGTTCCTGACAAACACATCTAGTTTTTTTATAACTCCCCGGGCTCGCGTTTTGGGAGCGCGGCCGGCTGCTTTTGCAGGGGGTGTGCGGAGGGGCTGCGTGTCCGTGTTTGGTGGTAGGAAAGGTGTGTTTGTGGTCCGTGCTCCTGCGGCAACACAGGGGGGCTGTGGGGAATGGCGGGGCTGGATGCAGGGACTGCTTTACGATGTGCGTGTGTGTGCTGGAAAGAGACGGAAAGCAGAGCTCAGTAGAAGGGGGAAGATAAATGAATTCTCACAAGTGAGGAGAGGAGATATTCCAGATTCAGGTCTGAGGAGCACTCATTCCTGTTTCCAGCTATTTTCCCTATTCCAGAGAGTCTCCACCAGACTGCCTCTCAAGAGGGATGCACATGCTATGACTATACCTATGCTAGAAGATAAAATAGGCCAGGAACTGTTCCCTTACTCGAGGCCTGCAGCTCCTGCATGGTTTGTCTCTATATAACTGAGTTCTCCTATTTCTTAAATTGGGTGGTCATGTCTATACTCAAACCCTACCTATTGAGAATGGTCCCTGTCCACTGCTCACCCTCTATTGGTACCATAAGCATGTGTGCTCTCCATGATATGTTCACCACCATGGACACTGCCTTCCACATCTCCCCAAAGCCTTGGGCTGCTTGCAGTCCAGAAGCTTGCTGCCTTGGAACAGGGGAGAGCAGCACCTCCAAGGAGAAGGGCAAAGCAGTTGCATGGGGCTACAGCAGAACTGGGTGCCTTTGACAGTGCGGAAGTATCCAAAAATATTGGAATTCACATACCTCTAGTTCCCCAATCCATTTCTTTCCAGGCATTCCCCTTCTCCCTGGGCTATTCTGGAAATGCCATGACACACTGTACTGAGAAGCCCATTTCAGGGTAAAATAAGTGTTAAAGACAAAAGACATATTATTCTCTTGTTATCCTAGACTTTGGGCATCAATTGCTCATTAGTTGCAGGCATTATTCCAAGAGGTTTTCCAGCCAGGCTGAGTGTCCCAGAAACCCAAGCCTTGAATGAAGCAATATGTGTATTCTTCCTTGTGATGAACAGTTCTTTGGATTCTTTACAAAAAAAAAGGGCCAGATGAAGCTTGGAGAAGTGCTCTTTCAGGGAACCATCCTGCCCTGGTACTGCAATCATGTGATCTTATACACTTTGGTCCTGATTCATTTCTGTTTTCCTAAGATGAAATCAATAGCATAAGTAAATATTTGCCTTGGACTGAAGAGCGCAGATGAAAGGGATGTGAATGTCACCTCACTGCACTTCCCTCTCTGCATTTCGAGCTGGCCTCCGAGGGCAGAACCAACTGGTTTTAGGGATGCAATGGAGTAGCAGCAGAGAGATGAGAGATTGTGTGAAACAAGAGACAGCCCACGTGCCCAGTAGCACTTATTTCAATGTCCCTCTCCCCGCAGCCCTCCTAGCAATTTGGTGAACTTGGTGCATGCAGAGGCCACCTGCCTGCAACTGGAACAGAGGCACCTCTGGGGACAACACAAAGCAGTTGCTTCACCTCCTAGGTGACACTGATGAAGAGAAATAGGGAGGGAAGACCCTGCAACCAACTGAATTTCCAAGCAAGCTTATTGAGGCAGGATGCAATAATCCAGCTGGATTTTTTTCATGGCACAGAAGCCAGGCCAGCAGTCTATAATGAGCTCTCATAACCCAACAGTCCCTTCGACTTCAACAAGGCTACTGGCACGGGAGAGGATATTTGGCATACAATCCTTGCACTTTTATGATCCCGTTTAAAGATAGTAAGAAAATATTTCAAGTTGAGTGAGATGTGGGGCAAAGGCAGCAAAACCTGTCCTGCTCATGTTCTCCAAAGATTGCCATTTGATAAAGACGCTGTGTTGCAAGAAAAAAAAGATTACCAAAACCGTGCATGGAATCAAGTTTCCTTCATCCCTTTCCTCTTCAACAATAATATCATCCCCATTCCAGTCTCCTAGGACTAGCTAATTCATGGATACCCAGTACTATTTCCATCAGAGATCAAAAGTACAAGTGTGTGGGAGACATGAAGATGTGAGAGATCGTGTATCACAAATTAATCAGTCTCCACTGGATATCTGTCAGAGGATATCAGTTTACCCTTCTCCATTCAGAATGAGCATGGATAGAGCAAAGCCCACATTGCCATCCAGTTCCAAAGCCACCTTGATTTGCTTTCTTCTGCAGTTTGGGAGCAGACTAAATGCTTCTAGACCTGATCTCCCCTGTGCCTGCTCACATAAAAGTTTCCATATATAATGGAAACTTAAACTATAATTAAAAGAGGTTTGCTGTGGCTTGCTAAGTGACCTGTTAACTCAGAAGTATTGAGGTTCAAAGGGATCTCTGGAGATCGAGTCCAACCCTTGGGCTCAGAGCAGGGTCAACTAGAGCAACACATCTCCGTGTGGATGAGGAATGTGAGGAATGAGAACAAAAAGAGTGATTTCCTGAATGATAGATAATGAAAAGCAAAAGTTTCTGTAGGAAAGCAGCATAATTGATGTATTTGTCATTTTGAAAAAAAATGGGGAGGTAAAGCTCACTGTGGTCAAAACAGTATATTCCAACACTTGCTCAGGGTTAGGAGTTCCTTTACATTTCAAAATTAGTTTTCTATCTGAAAAAAATGAGCAAGCAAGAGGGAAGTAAAATAAAAAAAGAATTTACAAAGGGTTCCTAAAATGATGTTTAAATAAGGTCAATATGAAATATTTACCTTGCTCTAAATCATTTTTTCTGAGGTCATGATGTCAGTCCATTTATCAAGGTTCTGACACCTCTCCTCAATGCGGGCAGGAAAACATGACAAAATCTTGACAGTTTTCCTGAGACAGGAAAAACGGTTTGTACCCGATTGTAACTGAGCCACTAAAACCCAGTTCTGGTGTCCACATTTTTAAAAGGACACAGAAAACTTGAAAGAGAGTGATAAAAGGTGAAAACTAATTTGAACAATAGACAAGAATATGTTGGAGTGAGAGACTTAAATCACCAAAGCTATTCAGCTAATCACAAAGAAGATGAAAGGGAAACTAGATAATAATGTCTAAGCGCTCTCAGAAGTAGAAACTACAGAGTAGCAAAGAGATCTTTAATCTGACACAGAATGCTCTAAGAAAACCCTTTGTCTGGAAGTTAAAACTAGGTAAATTTCTACAAGAAGTGATCTGTTAAACTCTGGAATGGACTGGTGTGGTGAGATGTGGATCCTCCACCAGTGATAGTCCTAGGCTCGTTCTTGGCCGCAAGTTCCCAGGATTTAGACAGGAGTAGGAGGATGTGGAGCCGATGAGCTCTGCAAGGGCAAACGGAATGGAGTCTGTTTGGATCCTAAATCCACCTGGCTCTAGGAACCCAAATTAATGGAAAGGGTGTCCGTGGCTGTAAGGCAGCCTGGCACAAGTGGGTAGTCATCTGAGCAAGCTTTTTGTACACCTTCCTTGCTTTGCTTCAGCCTTCACTTTCTTCAGCGCATATCTCCACGATTGAACTCCTCAGCGAGCCTGAAGCATGCTGAAGGCTGCAAACGGGCTGTGAGGATGAGGAAAGAGGAAAAATTCTTCACAGAAACAGGTTTGATATCAGCCTTTTAAACCAATTCCCTAAGGAAGCAAGGCAGGGGCTGTTTCAGTGTCTTTCAAACGCTTTGGATAATTTTATCCAACCCTGACACAGATGTAAATCTCCCAGCAGTGTTGGGTTCCTGCAAAGGTTAGTGACAATAGATGATTCAGCAGGGCAGAGAATTCATACTGCTGTCCCAGGTGAGGGATAAGTTCTTTCATGAACATCATCTTCGGACAGTGGAAATTTGGGAAGAGGGAACTTGGCACCATGAGACCTTCTGCCCATGAACCTGCTGGGGTTCATATCCTGGCAACAGGACATTTCCAATGCCTGTTATAACCTTTCATCAAGTCCAGAAGTGTTTCTGCTAGTCACTGTGACCTGATCTGTGGATTCAAATGGATAAAACTCTCTTCAAAGCTGTGAAAGAAAATCCCTCTGCTCTCTCTCGCCAGCCTTTGCTCTGTCCCACTTCCAGAAACCAGCGTTCCCCATTCCAGCACAGACATGCAAGCAGTGAAGCAGTGTGGGCAGAGGGAATGTCTTCCCTGAGCTTGCACAGTATTTTGGACAAGGAGGCCACGACCCCCCTCCAATTAAACTCATTTGGCATTAACCACACACATCTAGCAAGCACAAAGTGGGAGCAAGCCTGGCGCTCTGAGAGCTGATGCTCTGCAGTCTGCTGCTGACTTGCTGCATTGCGCTGAACAAAAGCTTTTGTTTCCCCTTTGTGTCCTGTTTTCCATACCTGTAAAATCAGGGTAGCAGATGTTTCTTTGCAAAGAAAGTTGGGGTTTGTGTCATTAAAAACACACTGTAAAAGTCCTTGTTGTTAAATGAGCAATGCATCATTATGGCATCTTTGGATCTTGTCCTTTTTCTCCTTTCCAGTCCTTCTTTTTGCAGGGGTCTATGTGAGTAAGGGGTATTTAAGGACTCCTCCGGTAAGCAGGAATAGAGGAATGGGATGAGAGTAAGCACAGAGAGAGGAACAACGTTTGACAAGAGTAAAGCATAAGAGGCAGTTCACAAACTGCCATATACTGCCAGTACATGCCCTTAGCGCAGGGACTTGACCTATTCATCTTTGAGATACTTCCCATGGATCAAAAGGCAGCTGGAGAGAAGCTGATCAGGCCATGCACAGCCCTGAGCTGGCTCTTCTGGGCATTGAGAAATGTGGGAGCTAACCCAAGGAAGGAGGCAGCCCTTGTCATGGTCAGCAGTAGAGGCATGCAGAGTAGAGGCTCCAGCGCATGAGCATGTGCACAAGAGAACCCTGTCCAAAAGTATTTGACAGGCAGTCCCTCACCAGGAAAGGTTGGCAGCTCTGGCATGGACAGCGGTATGGACAATGATGAAAATACAAGCTCTGAGGAGCTCAGGTTCAGAAGTCCAGTTGGAAGAAGTCACTTGCAGCCAAATCCCCCATTCCTTGTTTTTTCAGTTCCCTTTTAAGGGAACTATGGGTGAGGAGAGGTTGCAGTGTTGGTCTGCAGGTAGGGCTTTTCTTTTAGCATACTTTCTTTGCAACCTCAGGTTAACATGTTCAGGGGACTACTTCCCATTCACTGCACATTATTTTGAGCACCCATGCTGGAATCTAGGAGTTTCTTTGGCAGCCCCTCCCTTGGGATGCAACATTGCTAAGATGTGCTGCCGTCCTGGAGGTGTTTGTCCCACTGCACCGGTACCAGAAGGAGTCAAGGACAATTCTGTTACCAATTTGTCTGCCTCCGTGAAGTCTTTACAGTTAAGTTGGGATAAATCTAGGCCAAAGCATCAGTTTAGTGCCTATCAGTAGGCCATTAGTCTCATAAAGCTCATCAATGAGGTGAACAGAGACTAGAGAGAAGAGCGTACACAGCCAGACTTACACAAACAAACTCAGTCTGTCAGAGCATATGTCTAATCAAAAGCCCTTTTCAGATATACTTGAATTCGGAGTGATAATTGCTTCGTTTCCCATGGGCTTAGCAGCAGAAGCATGGGGACATCATGGAGATATCTTGGGTCCGTGTTGGTTCTTCTGCAGCTGCCCAGCTCCCTTCACTCTGCATCTACACAGAGAACCAAAGACCCTTGGTCAGCAACAAGTAGTGCCAATACTAGTCAAATGACAGCTGCCTGTGGCTTTCTGCAGTCAGCAGCAGTGGCTAATGTGGTCTTCCTGGAAAACCATCCTGGCAGAGGATATTTCCCCCCTGATTTCGACTGATAAATCCCACCTTGCAAGACAGTGGTGCAGGAGAGTCTGCTTCTGGAGAGAAGGGTGAGCACTGGCTCTGTCAGAAAGAATTCTGTTTTTAAGCACCAAAGGCTTCATAAAATATTTTTCTTTCCAACTTGGCAATGTCCATTTAAGGCAGCTTCAGTAAAGCTTGACCTGATTCTGAAGCTGGGAGCTGATGTCAGAGTTATCAAATTACTCTTTGGTGGCAGAACATCTTAAAAATAAATTGAAACGTCCCACGTGCTTTTTCTGGTGGAGAAGATCAAATGTATCCAGAGGGATTCAACAGCATCCCTGTGTTTTCTGCTTTGAGGTCTTGACATCAGCGCTGGGCAGGCTAGTTCCATCCAGGTACTTGCTCTTTGAGTTTGTAGTTGTAAACTAAGGCTCTTCTTCTGGATGGGAGCTGTGTGACTTGCTCCACCTTCCCTCAAGAACGCCCAAAAGATTCCCAAAGGAAACTTTGAAATTAGTCACTCTGGCACTCCCAGCCTTCGCCTTTCTGAGCCATGCTAGAATTGGCAGTTAAATCTTGTTTGCCTGAGAATGGCCAAAAAACAGATTTGCATTAATGTTTATCCGGAAACTCACCTAAACATGGATGTCTGCACAGATACAAATACTAATGTCAGTTTGCATGAGTATTTTCACAGGAGAACCCAGTCCAAAAGCCATACATGTCCATTTGACATGCAGTCATACACGGCATACATGTACACGGCAGCCCTGGCACAAGCTCACGGCCTTGGCACAAGTACTCAGCTTCATTTACATGGGTAGAAAACAGTGTTTTCCTCTCACTTTGTATTTTGTCCTCATTTGCTTGTTAGCTCCCTTGCTTGCATATACATCCCCATGCACTCCCTCACCCAGACATACTTGGGAGGATTTGTAGCAGAAATGTTTCTGTCAGAATTTCTAACTGTAGAATTTCTGATGCGCTTTATGCACCAAACTGTGAACAAGTATTTCTGAATAAATGCTTACGTGAGCATTCTTTTGCCAATATATTTGCAAATAAACCCTCATCAATTCATGCAAGTGCAATTACCAGCTTTGGGATTTGCCTACCAATACGTATCTAAAGATGTACTTCCCTGAAAATACGTATCCACATGCAACTCTGCATGTGAATACACGTTCAAAGAACCTCACCTCGTGCCTTGCTTTTTCACCAACACCTTTTCAGCCTGAATTCTATTGCAATGAGTATTCACAAAAAAAGCTAGCAATAGGGGAGGCATATGCCTTCAAAGCAAATCATGTCTCTTATTCAGATGAACAGCGGAGGAGTCTTTTTTTTATGATACAGTCCTTCCTGCTCTTGTGATATGCATATGACTCTATATGTTTCCATTTGAGGCCTGAAGAACTCTGCTGGTTCCCCCCTGCTGCCCATGAGCCAAAAAGACGATAAGGGGATATAATGAACACAAACAATAGTGGAGACTGAATTTGACTTCTTTTCTCCAGGGACGGGCAGGACTCACAGATGTAGGAATATTATTGAATTCCTTTGGATACATTTGATCTCTCAGCCAAAAAAGTATGTGGGACATTTCCGCTTATTTTTAAAACACTCTGCCACAAAACAGTAATTTAATTAACGAAAGCTCCCACTGATGTCAGCCCTGAGCTTCAGCCTGGCTGAGCACTTCACTGTGCTGTGAAAAAAAAAAGAAAAAAGCCACCTTAAAGAGGAGCAGCCAATCTGCATATGTTTGGAAAGGAAAAAGCTTCATGACATCCTTTATGATTGGAAGTGAAGGCATGTAATGAATAAAGCGTGTTGCTCATTAAACTCACCCATTTGCAAACAGGCCTTCACCAGTTGGGTTGCACTGTTTCAGTCCCACTTCGAGTGGATTTGAAACCGCAAGAGATGTCTAAGACTTCAGCTCAGGTGTTGTATCATGTTCCCTCTAAGCAGCTTCATTTCTTCTGCTTCATTCTCTCCTGGCAAGGAAAGTAGGGGAGTCCATACAACTCCTCTATGGAATCAGCTTCATTTTCATGCCTAAACTGAGGGTGCCAAATTCTTCAGGTCAGAGCTGTTTAAAAAGACAGAGTTTTCTTGGAATAACTCCATCCTTCCCCCCTAAACCCAAACAGTTACCTTGGCCATATGTTTGGTAAAAGGCACTTTTCACAAAAACAACATCTTTTGTGAAATAGAAGCTGACAGCTCTCTTTTAATGCAACATTAAATGTGAGTTTTTAATCTCATAAACCTCAGGAAATTCAGAAGTTGATCTTCCCCCAGAAACTTTAACTCTGCCCCCTTGTGCATATGCCTTCCAATAGGAGCGTTCCCTGCACCAGCACACAAAAATACTTTCTGCACCATAATCTGAATGCTACGTGCATAATTTGGATGCCTCTCAGGTTGCAGAGAAAAGTGTAATTTCAACATAAATCAAAATCAGACAATTAAGGTTACTTAAAAAGTAATATTGGAGACACATTATTTGATATCATTTGGGAATATGTAATAGGATACAGAGATAAATTGATACCGAGATGCTGCAGGGACAATGCGTTCAAAATACCTAGGTAGCTTGATTAGAAAGAACAACAAGCCTCCAGGACACTTGCTCAAATGCAGCCAGGCATTCAAGGGAGAAAGTTGTTGCTGCGTCACAGCTGTTCAAAGTCATCCAAGAAATGAATCTCATGGATCTCTGTCTGCTCTTGATGCGTGAGTATCTACATGGCAAAAAAACTGCTGACCTTATGTAAAACTCTTTGCATGGAGTCTTAGTAGAGTGGCTGGGAGCAGGAGAATGTGATGGATGCTGACTAGTCTTCGCCCACTCCAAGAGATGGCCCTTGCTCGGGGACACAACTGGAGATCGTCATCTGGATCATGCTCAGTAGAGTCCTATGGGCATCTCTGCAGCTAGTGCAGGAGACGGCTCTGCCTTAACATTGGCCTCTCTAGACTAGCAACCTCTACATTCAGACCCATTGCCTGGAGAAACATGCCTTGCCATGGAAAACTAGTCAACTGCTTAACTACAGGAGAGCAGGTTCATCCTCTAAGTACTCGGCAGCATTTTGGGGCAGTAGTATTATTCCAAATAGGGTTTTGAGGGATTTTTAAAGAGTTACACTGGATCTTGAGCTGTGTGGAGTGAGGCCTGGTTGGCAAGAGGGAAGCGAACAGGGAAGAACTGGTTTACTTGGCCAGCATATCCTTTGCATAAGGTCTGGGTTCTGCTGACCACGCATCTGGCCTCCCGGCGAGCTGCAGGGCTGTGCGTCGCAGCGGAACCGTGCACAGCTGGGGAAGGAGGCACTGGGAGCCCTTCCAGCTCCGCCATCCCTTGGGATCCAAGGCTGTTGCTGCAAGGGCCTTGTGGGACACACATGTTTGTGCTGCTAGTGCTGCTTCACACTCACGTTGTGTTGGAGGCCACCATGAGGATGAGGTATGAGAGGAGAAGAATCTCAAGATGAGTATTCTGGTGAATGACCTCCATCCTGCTCAGTCATGGCCACAGACCCTGAGCCCGGTCAAGAAAGGTTTTATGCAGTCTTCCAGTGGGAATAGGAATGTAATGGGAGAAAAAGAATGGAATCACAAAGTATCAGCACAAAAGAGCAAGATACTTCTTGCTCAGAGGCTGAGAGACTTCGGCTCAAAACACAGGGCAGTGCAGCCTGCTCTGCTGAAGCCCAGTCTCCCCATGCTTTGTGTCTCCCCACACTAAGAGCTCTTCTCCTCTTCTTTTCCCTTTTTTTAATTCTCTTCCCAAGGATTAAAAAAAAAAAAAAGGGGGAGTGAATGAGGAAGGACAGGGCTGATGCTGTTTTCCCAAAGTTTTTCCCCCAGGGCCCTTGTTGCAGCATCATATTTCCTTTGAAATGGCTATGTGGGAAACAGAGTTTCTTGGGTCATTTCCAAAGAAAAAAAAAGTGAAAAAAATCAAATATGAAAATAAAATTCAACATATGAATAGCAGAAGCCAAATCACAGCAGCTTTCTGTCCTGTTTAATCCTTGGTCCTAGGAAAGAGGCTGAAATTGCTGTTGGGAACAGAGATTCTGCATTAGCACATTCCCATTCCTAAATGTCTTCCTGGCTCCCTCCATGGATTAGCCTTTTTGCCCTTTTTCCATTTAAATTCCACTAAGATTTGGGGCATCATCTATTCACAAACTGAGCATAGGAACAGACCGCAGAGTGGAATGCAATTCCTGAACTCTATTCCAGACCACCAAACCAACGAGGAGAAGGCGAAGAGTTTCTCTTTAAACATTTGTGATTTAGAGAAAGACAAAGCTGATTATTATGGGTACAAGGAGTGGTATTTCTGTCTAGCCATCTGTCTCTGCTCCTAAACGATGCTTTGCTGTCCTCTTCGTTTTGACCAAGACCCTGAGAAGACGTCAGTTCTTGGGTAACTCGCTGTCCTATGTAGCTGTACGCACTCTGACTCCTCAGCACATGTAGGTGAAGGTGCTGTAAACTCTTCAAAGCCACAGTCTGAGCTGTAAGCCTGACCTCTACACATCCCTGCCTGAATTATGTAGACAGAACAGCAAAGCGTCCAAGGTTTGTCTAGCAGCAATGGAGCAGAAAGAATTTTACAACTGAGATCAGCTTTACTTTCCCCATGATCAACCGGTTTCACATGCGGAACCTTTTTTCAGACCAGTGATGGCTAATACACAGAAAGGCACTGGAAGAAAAGGCAGGGTATAGACCATTCAAAATAGCTTTCCTTAGGCTATGTTTATATCACGGTTGCTCAGCCAGTAAAATGTGCAAAATGCTCAATCTTACTAAGATTTCAAAGTCAGTAGCTCTGCTAAGTTGGATTTTTTAAAATTAAATCTCTTCTCCTACAAGGTCATTTTCAGGGTTCTGTCAACTCCCCATGCACATAGAAAGTCAGACCTGCTTTTGGAGTCTTGCTGTGGCTCAAGGCTACTTTGCATGTTTTTGTCACTTGTAGCATGGCTAGTCACACCTATCCAAGCCTAAATTTCCTAATAGTCAGGGCCCATCCTGATCTCTCTGAGTATGATGAGAGTTGTGCAGTGTGAGTTCCCTGAGCTCAGATCACCTTGTTACCACAGTCTGATTAAACCAACAAGCTGCATTCTCCTGGTATTTGGCATCTCTTGTCTGCAGTGCATCACCTCTTCATTTCACAGAAAACCATCGACACAGAGAGTTCATTCATAGGGGCCACTTTTTCTGAGTAGATTGTTAGTGTCTTGGAAAAGATGTGGTGACATTGACCATATGGCATCCAGCAAACCCAGGTCAATCCCTGTCCTCATATCCTAAAAAATCTCAAAAAATGTATGAATAACAGCATTGGTTTTGTACAGTACCTTAATTCAGCTTCAGGCTTTTGATATTCACACAGTCTAAATTTTGGAACCAGTATCGCAGCACTTCTTCAGGCTAGATTTTCATACCCCCAGGAATACCTTTAAATTCTAACAAAGGATTTCATATACCTCACTCTGACGTCGTGATCATGTTTGTTAAGAAAGGATAGATCTTTATGCCTTTTTGTTGACTGCATCAAGTTCTGAGAAATAACGATCAAATGTTTTCTGACTTTATTTACTGAACTGTTGAAAGGGACACAGTGACAGGGTGTTTATGGAGTTGTGCTTAAACAGACCTTACTGTTCTGTACATATTTATGAAGAGAAAAAAAAATGAAAAGCTCACCATAGTGAAACTCCTTGGATTCATCATTGCCTCAGATGGCATAACCACAAAACTGAAGTGTTGCCGTTTACTGATAGACAGACTCCAAAGAAAACCTAGGAGCTTCCCAGCACCTTTGAGCTGCATTGCACCCATTTTTGCAAACATTTTACTGAGAACTTGCTCAACAGTGATGTTTTTGATCATCCCTATATGCGTAAAAAACAGTGCATTTGTGAAGCCACAAGAAACCCAGATGGTTGAACAGCTAAAAATACACTTGGCTTGGCATCTTTCCTTGTGCACCAAGACTTTCAGAAACCAAGACAAATGCACACAGCTATGCAATCAAAGCTGTTCTTTTGTGTCACTATGGGCCCCAAAATGAAATCCATTCCTGCATGTGGTATTCTTGGATACTAACAGGAATAAAATAATGAGATCAGCAACAGAAAGATCTATGGCCGTCAAAAATACCTTTTGCCTATGGCATCATCATCTGGAAAGTACAGAACTTTAAAGCCATTTATTCTCAAATCATAAGAAACTTGAGTATCCATATTCCATGAAGACTATGAACCAACACTAAGTCCTTTAGTCCTTATTATTCTCCAGATGTGATTTCCTTCTGACATCTTGTCTGGGCTCTAAAAATGGCAAGCCCGATCAATAAGCCATCCCATAACTGTGAGTATCTTGACCCTGAAGGCAATATCAAAGAATATGCCATTATTTTACCACTCTGTCATTTTGTCAATGTCAGCTTGAATAATGGCTGCTATCTTGCATCAAATGCAGTCTACCCTGAAGTTCATTCACCATTAAGATCGTGTCTGCTGAGGAGAGTGCAAGCTCAGCTAGGAAATTCCAGACCAAGAAGGACATTTGTTTTATTGTTGTTGGACAGGATTGTGGTACTGCCTCGAACTGTATATCAGCTCTTGTGACACGCACTCAAATGAAGAGCTGCTGCGCCAAACTTTAGGTGTCCTCCGCCTGTTCAAAACCTGTTTTAATCATGGTTAGCCATTCCCATTGGATTTGATGAATAATGTAAGAATGGGTGCATTCAGGGAGACCAAAGGTCCGTTATAGCCCTATCATATCTCTGACAGTGCCCTGCAGTTGACAGTGGCCTCTGACAACAGCATTTACCTAAATGGAGAACGTAAGAACGGGGCAAGGATATAGTGATATTTCCCCAAGTCCTCTGTCAGCCTCCAGCAATTTTCAGCTCTGAGACTTCCCAAGGCAGGCAAGGACGCTGTGAAGCCGACAGACACCAGTAGAATATTCTTCCATGAATTTGTCCCGTCACTTTTTAAACTTACATAAACTCAACATCCATAGACTCCCAAGGCAAAGAGTTCGGCAGCTTAATTATACATTGTGTAAGAAATCACTCCCTCCTGTTTGTGTCATAGAAGTGAAGCTTTTTGAATCTTCACCGTGATTGACATGAGTCTGGTGCTATGGCTGGAACAAAATATCTGTTGGAACAAAAATGTTCCGTCTATGTGAAAAGTGTGATTGCTCGGGAACGAGTGCATCTCGGAGCCAGTCATTTATTTTCAAATGCCACAGGTCAACGTTCTGCATTATTACTAGTGGTGAGACTCAATTTTTGTCCCATTATTGTGAGAACTATTTAAAATGTTGAAAGCAGATAGGCGCACCTTGCTTGTCTATCATACCAAGTTAGAAAGCCAATTTGAATAAGTTAGCTATAACTTGCACCATCCATTTTAGACACATTGACTGCTGAGGAGCTGACTGGGTTTTATTCCTTCCATGCCCTGAACTTTGCCTGGAACAATTCTAAGATGAGTCTGTCAGCCACAACCTGCCACTTACTTCAACAGCAATTTCATCTCACTTTGCCAAAGGTTGCTCATATTTCTGCAGCTTTAAGCCTGATAAAGGCGGATCTTCTGGCATCTTAATGCATGTAGGATCTTAAAGGACATAGTGAGATTGCAAAGAAACCGTGCAAGGAGTAAACTCAGTGGCATTATTGAATAATTCCCAGCCTCACAACAGGGGCCTCACATCGTATTAGAGGTATAAAGTTTGAATTCATATCAGCTCTCTTAGGAGCCGTGATTATTAACACCTAGGGTCATTTTGAATGATTCAACAAATTGAGTAGAGCAACCTTCAAGCAGAACTTAGAGTAAAAAAAAAAAAAATCTATCTTATGTTTCATGTGCTGCTATTGTGAAAAAGTACCAAGAGCCTTTCCCTCAAGCTATCTAGCTCTCTTCTCTCCTTGCAATGATATTCAAGCTTGTGAAGTTTCTGGCCAAACAGAACTTGGGCTCCAAATGAATCTAATGAAGTGGATATGTTTAGTCGACAGCAAAAGATGCATTATCAGCAGAACAGCCAAATAAACTGACAAAACCTCTATATGCCCCTGACAGGTGTATATGAGAATAAATATGGAAGGTGGAACAAGGTGGGAGAAGCACAGTGTGTGAGAATGTGCATCTCTGCAACCTTTTCCCTCTCCTCACCAGCCAGGTACAGTCACATCTGTCTCTGGGAAGCAAAAGAGCTCCTGAAGGGTCAAATAAACTGAGCAGCTGCTTCAGTTTTCCAAGTGGTTCTGTTCCTTGAACGTTCACGAAGCCTACCAAAAGAAAACTTCCCTTTGGGAGATGTATGCTATGACTTTGTAAGGCAGTTTCCCAAAGCTGAGGGAAAGTATGAGCATAAGTCAGCAGGGGGAAAATGTATGTATATATGTATAAACATATCAAGAGAGCTTTAAGGAGAATTTTTAGAGGGCCCAAAAGCCATGATTTCATAAGAAAGAAGTAGGACAATCTTTGCCAAAAGCCCTTTTTAGTTCAGAATTGACACAAAGGCAGCCATTAGAAATAAAAGGGTAAAGTAAACAAGCACAAGAAGCAGAAATTAAAAACAGTCTAAATTTTAAGATAAAAGTAGAGAAAATGGAAAAGGGAAGATATGGATGGCAAGAAGAGATGTGGAGGTGAAAAAGAGCAGGAAGGAGTTTTCTAATCTAATTAGGAACAGAAGAAATGCCAGTGATGTCATGGGCCAACCACGTGGAGAAAAAAAAATGTGAATAATGATTTAGAGAAGGCAGAAATGTTCAATTAATATGTTTGCTCTGAGTTTGGAAGGGAAGAAGAGGATGTGTTTACATCATACAACGATGTCGAAATACTTTCCACTCTACTAGCAACCAAGGAGGAAGTTAAGCAACTTCTTCTAGGGATAAACACATTTTATATGAACAGAATCTGCTAACTTGCAGCCAAGAGCCTTCCTAGAACTGGCTGAGGAGATTTCTGACCTCTTGACATCGCTCTTGGATAACTGCTGGAGTGCTAGGGAAATTCCAGAGGAGCTGGGGAGCTTTCCTAATGTGCCAGTATTGAAAAAGAGGAAGTCCTATAACACAGGCAACAGCAGAGTAGCTATAGTCTCACCACACTAATGGAAAAACTAATACAGTAGTCAATAAATACAGAATTAACACATGGGAACTTAATTAGGGCTAGCTAACAGAGTCTAGCAGAAAATAGGAGTTGTCAAATAGTCTCAATTCCACTCTTGGATGAGGAAAGAAGTTGGGATGCTAAAAGTGATTACCTAGCTGTAATATATTTAGACTTTTATAAGGCTTTGACTTTGCATCTGATGACAGTGTGATTAAAATTTAGTGTGATGCAATATCCATGAAATACTCCTTAAATGGATTAGGAACTGCTAGCTGAACTCTTACAAAGAGCAGATGTGGGTGTTTCAGGGAAGGCATCATCCATAGAAATAGGTAGGAAATGCAACATGTGTGGGCCTAGTCATCCCTAATTTCTGAGGAAAAAATAAAATTATTGCCAGTAAAGTTACTGGTAATCACAAAGACTAGCAATGCAGTTAGTGCTTATAAGGACAAGAGAGTGATTGAGGTCTAGGGAAATTTCTACGCTTTCTAGGAAAATATGTTTTCCTACAGCAAGAAGCAGTTAAACATCCTGGGCCAGGATGCACTTTCAGCAGAAGGGGCTATCTCTGGAGAGCAGAGACTTGGGAAAGTGTTGAGAGTTTGTACGCTGCAAGCAACTCATCGTGGCTCCTCCTTGTGATGGCAGATGGGTTACATGAGACTGGGAATAAACATTGGGAATAGAAACAAGACTAGCTGCAAGGAAGGTATTTTACCTTCGGAAAGAGAGACAGTGAAACTGCTCCTGGAATAATCCATATAGTTTGGGTGTCTACATTGCAGAAGGCCCTTAAAACCTAGATAGGACTAAGAAAGAGCCATGGATATTACTCCAGAGTGGAAGATAACAAGTGTCCTTGTCTTAGGAGCTTAGGACCAGGTGCAGAACATGAGCACTGAGTGCTTCCTTTGGGACGTGGCTATCTGAATTTTTCTCCAAG
>JAUBOD010000009.1:1013025-1024689 GCA_032353885.1 Nothura maculosa
GGAGCGGGAAGGTTGGACCAGATGATCCCTAGAGGTCCCTTCCAACCTTGAACATTCTGTGATTCTGTGATTCTGTGTCCTGATTCCTGTCCCAGTGGCCAATTTAAGACACATTTCACCCTGCAGCAGGAGCCTGTGGAGGGCTTCTTCCAGGGAGAAAGGAAGGAATGCCACGTGGTCCATGCCAATGGAAACCTTGGCAAAATGGTGATGAAGGCCGTCAAGGCAGTGTTGGGTAGGGCAGAACCCACAGGCGAGAGGCAGAAGATGCTACCGCTGGCTGTTGAGCAGGGTAGTAGACAGCCGCAAGGAGGCATGGAAACACCAGACTGGGAGGCTGCCAAGGAAGGGAGAGAGTCGCATTAAATCTTATTTGTCTTTAAACAAAGTGTTCTAATTGCTAACAAAGGGATTTCAAGCAAATTGTAGTAAAACTGAGTTATTCTGATCAATTACACAGTCAAGCAAATTACAGAAGGAGTCTGAAATATTGCCAGATACAAAAGAGGGAGGAAGAGGAGGAGGGGTTGCCGAGAGGGTGGGGGAGGTGGTAATTTGAGGGAGGAAAATTACTTGATGGCTTGATAAGGGGAATTATTAAGCATGAATTTGAGATGCAGGTTGTGCTAAATCTGAATACAAAATCAAGAGAAGAAATGGAAATTGTGTTTTAAGGTGGATGAAATCTGAGCAGGGGCAAACGGGAAAGAAACAAAAGAGAAACATACAAAGAATTCTGACAGACAAATGCTGTGTAGGTGTCTTCACGGGTCACTGCTAACCACAGTGACCTGAAATTGAAACATGACCCAGAAAAGGACAGTCTTGCAGTGAGGACGCTGGATGGTGCTGAGCTGGCATGAAGCCCTTTTACTGCCACAAACCTCCCATCTGACCCATAGCTTCTTCAAAGCACTCAGCAATGACCTGGTTTTGTCTCTGCCAGAATCACAAGCAGCTGTAGAGGAGGAGAGCCAGGCCAGTGCTGATACCTTAGCCTTTTCATGCCCTACATGTGCCTGACTTGCGCTGTGTTGCAGATTTAAGCCAGAATTGGTCACTGTGTATCTATACAACACCCAGAGCAACAGGCTGGGATATCGCATGAAATGCAACTCAACCAAAACCATCATCTGGAAGGGACAATGGTGAAATCCCACCATGATAGATGACTGTGTCTGCTTCGGTTTACAGAACGCAGTAGATCAGGGGGCAAAAAAATGACTAGTCCCTATTCTGTGCAATTCCTGGGAGCTTCAAGCTGTGCTGCTGAGGTCTTCAAGGCACTCATGAAACAGTCATTGAGCTTCTGCAGTTTTCAGCCTGGCACCTTTGGGCAAGCTGCCTCCAATTTTATCTTTCCATTCTATACAATGGGATTATTCTGCAGCAGGTCTGTCCTGCTTCCTCATCTCCTCATGACATGCATGGGTCCAGCAGCAGGACTAAGGATCACATCCTCTCTCTTCCTTGAGTGAGACACACAAGGACAACCTGCTCCATGCAGAGCTTACAGAAAAGAGCTTGCAGAAAAGGACTTTCTCTCTCTTAGTCTACCACAATCAAAGGCATTTGGAGTTAGTCTGGATTGACCTCCAAGTGTAAGAATCCCAGTACTTCGGGATAACACCCTTGTGTGGAGCACCTCTAAAATGCTGCTACAGAGGTAGTACAAAGAGCTGCAACCCAGCAAATAGAGCTGTCTTTGAGATAATTACCATATGTAGTGCATAACCCTGCAGCTGACGGGGTTAATGGGTTATTGGCATGGAGTGCTGCAGAGAGGTGCTTTTAAGAGAGGAAGAAGAGAAAGACGAGAGATTATTTTTAATGGTGTTTATTTGCTGGAGAATTCCAGAGCTTGCGGACTTCTGTAGGGCTGCAAGTTCTGAGCCCAAAGAGGAGATAAGGGAAAGGATTTAGGGCATTACTGAGCCGCTGGAGTTCATGTGTGTTATATTATTAATGTTCGCAAAGCGCTTTGAAAATGAAAAGCACCATGAGAGCTCTAAGTGCTGTATTTAGTGGGAGCTGCAGAAGAGGAACTTAAGTCTGAAAGAGCACTTCGGAGTTATCAGTGCACGGAAAGCCTGCTTGGCTGAGAGGATCTTGCAGTCAGATGTAGCCTGAAGAGGCCAGCGAGATGCTCAGAAGCCTTCACAAGAAGGGTGTCTGAACCAGGATGTGAGGAGGGTTACTGTGTCATGCACTAAGGAGAAAGACACTTATCATTTTCAATATGGGGGAAAAAATAACGTTCTGTTAGCTGGTCATTTCTCTGGACTAGGAATGTTCACTGCAAGGCACATGTTGTAGTGAATCCTGGACAAATGACTTCCCCTGCACTATTTGGGAGACTTTGTGAAGGAGGGAAGATCCTGACAAGGGAGAGTAAGGTGGGAAGCACTAGGGATCCTCAGGTAGGTCCAGCACTTCTGACCTGCACCAATTGAGCCACATCATCTAAAATATGCCCATGTCTTGGGGTCAAGATTTTGTTTCTAGACTCTTCATTCTTTTAGATGCTATTGCTTCAGTAGGACAGTGGTTTCCAAGCACAGCCAAGATGAAGCTGTTCATTACATCTTTAAGGTCTCAATAGCTCCAGAGCCCTCTCCCACCTGTGCTGATTGATAGTCTAAAGCCAAGAGCATTTTTTAATAGTAAATCCATAAATACAGCTACAGTGGTCTCACTGACAACCCTCGGGAGTGTTTTGAGCCATTTCTCTTGAAATAGAAAGACTTAAGGACCAGCAGTGGCTGTGGACAGGTGTTGACTGCATATAACATAGCCCTCAGCTATGGACATGTGTTGACCTTCACAATTTCAGTTCCTCACAGCTGGAGCCTTGGGTCTGATTCTGCTGTCAGTCACATCAGCAGCTCTAACTGCAGCTGCCTGGGTGCTATTCTGTAGAAAGTACATCATGGTGATAAATGTGGATATTTCATCTGCCACCCTCCTTTTCAGTACCTCAGTCCTAATGCTGTGGGGCAGCCATGCAAGGCTTCCCCCACCCTCCAACATGACTGATGTTATATGCACCCAAAATTGCATCCTTGCCACCTGCACCCCACAGGAACTCCTATCTCATATTTATAGCCCACTATCACTTCTAGATTTATGCTCCTCAAATATTTGTCAGCTGTTATCCCATCTCCCCTGCACATCATTTAACTGAGTCTGATATATTTAAGCACTTTTAATTTTTCCTCATGAAGTCATTCCCTCCTCCTCAGGGCCCCGGATCATATTTGTAGCTCTTGTTTGAGACAGCATCATCTCTTCCCCATTGCTCTGATAACACAGCAGCAGGCTGGGGCACCAGGGAGACCATCTCCCTACTCACTCACACTCAGCTCCTCTGCATGTTGCATCTCCTAAGAGCACCTGAGCAGCTCTAAAACCACCTCCTCCACACTGGCCACCACTTCACCGCTCCCGCTAAATACCCACGTCCCAGATTATTTTGCAATTTGCCTGAGCCCAAGAGGGGTTTTATTTTCTTTCCTTCCTGCCTTTCCAGCCTCTCTGGTGCCTTTTTCTGTGATTACCCAATCTGCGTTGGCATGCGCAGCGCCTCCCAGTTGAGGCAAGAGAATGTAATTAACCAGCTGTTTACCTTGCCTTCCAGATCATTAATAAATATGTTAAATGAGACCGCCACCTTGCCGAGCAGTGCACCACTCTAATGAGGCACGTAGCGCTCTCAACTTTTTGCCTTTTTCAACCCAGGCTGGTGCCAGCAAGACTCCAGCAGTGCAGACACCCTTCTGCCCAGGCAGCTGAACTGAAATTAATTTCCCCTCACCCTGGCACGTGGGCGCTCCTTTACATCAGCTGTCATGAACCTGGGGATGAGACACCAAAGCAGATGGCAGAAGGAAGCGTAGAAGTTGTAGGTCAACTCATTTGTCTTGACACAGGGTCATTGGGACCCATCTGTACCAGCCACCACTCATGTCCTAGCAGGACACGCATGGGAAGGCTAGCAAGGCATATACATCTCCATAGGGCAGGCTAACAGGCAAAGGAACTCAATTAATCTGAGTGCAGATTAAATACGGAGGAGAGAGAGAGATGCACAAAACCTTGCTCTTAGACTGCCACTGATTATGAGTTGCTGATCAGAGCAAAGGTTTGGGGGCTAGGTCCAGTCTGAGGTGCTCAGATGGAAATGGACCTGAGCTCTTCCTTCTCAGTGTGCTAGGCAGAGCTTTGGGTCCAAACCATTATCTGCACAGTAGAGCAGGCAGTCCTGTCTGAAGGACCTTGCAGCATCTATCTGCATTAACTAACTGCAGGAGGTCACAGGACAATTAAGACTGTGAGCATATTAAGAATTTCAGTTACAAGTCCAGCAGGTGGTAATGAGATAGATCCTCGTGGTCTTCATGGGGGATCTGAACCTGAACAGGTATGAGCAATACACACTTCTTCAGTGGGCCTCAGGAGCAAATTCTTTCTGAAGAGGTTTACAAAGAGGTGCCTAGGATGCCCTCCAAAAAGTATCATAAGCAGGTCCAGTTTGAGTTGCATATGACACATTCATTCTTAGTTTTCTCTCCATAGCTGAGGTCCTCAGAGGGCGGAATGTCCCTTGCCAGGTGTCTATCTTTGTCCAAGGTACTAGAAAACACAGGACGTCAATTCTTTCCATTGCCCATGTTTCTTGTTTTAACTGTCTCTTGCCATCAGACTTGTGGTTTCATCAGAATATAGAGATAAATCCCCATTCATGGAGTATTTTTACAATATCCCATCCCTGGTGGTGGCCTCTCTGTAAAACACTTGACATCCACAAATTGGCAAATTTGGCTGAAAGACACTTTGTTAGTAACTTATTTTCTGATCTGTCTCTAATGACGTTGAAGATGAAGGGCACAAAAGCAGAGAGGCAGAAGCATCCAGCAAGGCTGGGAAATCTTGGAGCGCACCACCTTAAGCTAGAGGAGCAGCAGAGCAGGCAAGTTCATCATCTGGATTATTACTGCTCATATATTTGATTTTATTGTGTAATTGCTGTCACTAATGATATGGACATGGGTCAGCTTTACATCTCCTGCCTCCGCCAGACTCAGCAGAGCAGGGCAGGGAGGGTTCCTCCAGCCTCCTCCAGCTCTCCAGGGTCACCTTGAGCAGGGAAACAGCTTTGCCAGTTTGTTTTCCTAATGGATAATTAACATTGCAGGCAGCAAATGACCTGGGAGAGGAGAGAGGGCTTGCAGGCTCCCAGACAGTCCCTCTGGGCCACTGTGCAGCGGTTTGGGCAGTTTGCTAACCTTGGGAATGAGATGGTTTTTCAGGTGACTTTTGCTTTCCTAATGCTCCGTTTGCTCCAAAGGTGCCCGGCACGAGACATCTCAGCATTTCCCCAACATCCTCGTTTAAAGGCCAATTAGTGGGTGCCGCTTTTGTTTTGCAGCCAGCACGTTAGTCACCCCAGTGATTTAACAACTGCAATTTTCATTTACAGTTGACTTTGAACAGCCAGTTTTATATACGCACGTCAAAATAATGGTATAATCAACCTAGGAAAATCCATTAAAAGGATGCGGATGCTCGAGACATCAAGCGCGCTGTTAGGAAACCCCAGGACTGAGATTACTGCTGAGATTAATTCCTCTATACATGGGTTATATCTACACAGTTTGCGATGAGGGCAATTTTCTCCCCAAAAATTTCTTACCAAAAGTCTCATAATATTCGGAGGGAGGGGAGAGCAGCATTCCTTTTCTAAAGAAAAAATGATCACGTTTGTGAATGAAAAATTGACCAAAAATCATGTGGATTAATGGAAATACTTGGAAATAAATTATTCTAATCATTTTTTATTTTATTCATTTCAAGATCATTTATGTAAGTTTTGGCTTTTCTCTTTTGGTTAGTTTTTAGTCTCCAAAGATTAAGAAGAAGCAGTCGTTTCGAAGCCCATAGGATTCTTTTTCTTTTTCCGAAAAGCTTTCCTCCATTTCCAAGTTCCTCTTTGCAGTTATTGCCCAAGTTGGGTAGTTTCTCAAGCTGGTTGCACCCTGAAAAATAAAATAAAAAAGATCCTCCATAAATCTATTCTCTCTGTCTCCACAAGAGATTAAGAAGCCATTCTGGCCCAGTTATCATAACCACTGCTTAATCAAGTGTCCACAGACTGTTTGCTTCACAGGACTGTGTGCACAGGATGGATGATATTCACTGAATAAATAGCCAATATTTCTATTAATATTTCTCTCTCTTTTTTTGGCTTATTGGTTAGTTCTTTTAAACCTCTCTTTGGGACCTTGTTCCTCCCACAGATGAATATTTTAATTTACAAAGTCATTGTCTCTTGTCCAGCGCTCATCACCTGAGTGTGGAGGGCTGCAGTCCAGCCTCACTGGGAAGAAGGAAACACTGGACATGTTTCCAACAGGAAAACTGGAAAACATACTCTGCATCCAAGGGCATCAATAGCTTTTGGCAGCAGAGCTTCTAGGGTGCTTTGTTTAGCACAAATCAGCCCCAAATTGAAATGATGGCTGCTGGGCACATGCTCTGGGTAACATGCATTGGTGTCCACCACCACAACCCCTTGGCCAAGCTGCCTCCATCCTGTATCAATGGATCTTGTCCCAGTTCATCTGGGACATGCTCCAACACCAGTGAGCCCCACGGCCCCTCTGTCCCTTCCCCTTGCTTTTGCAGTAATAAACACATTGACCTGTTCCAACTCTGCAGTGACCTTGGGGCTCTCCGCTATTAACCTTTCCATCTGCTGAGAATTGGCCCTCTTCTCCTTCCCTCCCTTCCTTATCATGGTTTTATCCATGCCTTGGCTTTCCCTCTCATCCTGTGGTTACCAAGTTTCCTTAATAGCCTCCTGTGAGGGACTTTATCAAAAGCCTTTTGAAAGCTTAAATAAATTATAGGCGCTGCTGCACAGTTCCCCATTATCTTGTTAACCCTTCTGGAGGATTCTCGGCCAAGGTTAGTAAGGCAGAGCCCTGGTCTCTGCTGGTGCCACAGCCCATAAAGGCACCTATCCCAGCCCAGGAAGATATCTTGAGATAATGACAAATTTCCATACCATGATACAGGAGAAATAATTGTATCTGTGAACTAAACCCCCTCCCAATCAATCACCTCTCCTAAAAACATCACTTCCCTGCTTAAGTTTGGAAGTATTGGATTTCATTTCCCTTTTAATTTTGATTTGCAACTGTGACTATGAATTGACAAGTATTATGCAGCAAAGACATTTGCAAGCAGAGAGAAGATCCCTTTTCATTAAAAACTGCCAGCAGATATTGAAAGAGGACATTTCAACAATTTTTGAAAGGTCTTTTTAGAAGTTATTTTGAAGCAGAAGTATTCAAGTTGTGATGAATTCAGGTCTCTGAAAAAAAAGAAAAGCCATTTCAAGCAGCATGCCCCAGCTCCATGACCCCTTCTTGCCATCCGAGCTTCGCCTCAACACTAACCACAGGTGAAGGAGACATTGCTGCTCGTGGGATGGGTGGTGGCAATGCTCCTAGGCATAGACAGGGAAGTATTTAAGTGCCATACATTCATATAGATGGTAGGGAGGTCAAGTCATTGCCATGTTCTCTTTGGAGGAGACCATCCGCATCCTCTGCCTTTCCAGATAATCTCTTGGACAACGCATGGTGGGGATGCTCCTTGACAATGAGGTGTCTTTCCACCCCAAGTCTTTCCTGAAATGTGGCATCTAGCTTCAAAATGCCTCTTGCAGATTGAGCAGATACCTAGCACAGCTCCTGGAGGTCCCAAGTTGCCCTTACATCTCCCTCTCTTTGCCAGATTCACCATCCTTTACCTCTGCAGAGGTCATGCTGGGCGTGTTGGACACTATGGGGGGCAGAATGTTCAGACCCAGACATGTCCTCACTCCTTTTCACCTCCTGGCAGTTTTAGAACTCATGCTCCATCCTCCTGGATTCTCTCCCATTCTCTTGCATTCCAAGAAGTGACTAAATCAAGGCAGCTCAATCACATTTTTGCTGCTCTCTCCTGGGTAATTTGTTGGAGATTGGCTCAGCAGGAAGCCAAGTGCTGGCTCCAGCTCTGCCAGGCTGCTGAGATGCTACATGCAGCACCCACCAGCCACAATAGAGCCCTGCAGCTCATGGCCAAGAAGTTAGGAGATCTGGAGAAAAAAAAAAGTCACGATCACTTGTTCACTTGCAGGAGTGTTTGGAACTGTGAGGAAGTCCAGAAAATCTCCATGCAATCCAGAACCACTCTATGGTCCTGGACAACCCTCCTACAAACCCTCCTTACATCTGCTTCTTCCAAGCTTGGTGCTGGATACCTCCAAGAAGGTCGTCCCGCATCCTGCTCTGATCCAGAATCAGTTCCCCATTAGTCAGATGTTCTCCCAAGCCTTCATACACGTGTGTGGTTTAGCAACGAGGCCCTGGGCACAAGGTTAGTGTCTGTCTCCATGTGCATCCAGCAGCGCATGCCTTGGCGTTCTGCTGCTAATAACAGTGCAAGGAGTTGGGCCACGTGCTTGCACTCTCATGTCCCAGGTAGCACGAGTGTGAATGCCTAATGCCTGCCTGATTATTATTCACTTGGTATTCAATAGGCTGAAAAAATAGAAAGTCCTATAGTTAGAGAGTGAGATAGGGCTGTTTAATTTCAGGCCATTATCTCCTGGTAATTGCTGGAAGGATTTCATTCTGCGCCAGGGTGATGGAAAAAAAAAAATCAATTTCATCCCCCCCCTTTTATGGAAAATAAAAAAAAAAAAGAACCTGCTGTTCTCCAAGGAGTCCAGGGCTTTCAGGCCAGGGCTGGGAGTGAGAGGCACGGCGGCTTTATCAAATTCGCATTTCATTTCCAGCATGCACCCAAGTCGCATGTAAATTATAATGAGAAAAAGAGAAAAAAACAAAGCGATAGAGCTCAGGAGATGGGAAATGATAATGAAATCAAACGAACTCAGGGTCTTTGAAGACTAACAGAGTCACAGACAGACAGATATGTACATGGTGACAGAGAGAGACAAGTGAGACGCGCATGAGGAGACAGCCAAAGGAAGAGGTAGATGAAGGAGAGAAAGTGGGAGCTGTGCACCCACCATATGCACAGCCACATAGCGTGTGAGGGAGCTGCGGGGATCCCATGGAGACTGTCACATCATGTGTGTGCCCCTCATGTCCTCACTCGGGGACCCTGCGCCCTGGGAGACAAGGAGACATCCTTGGCCAGATCCCCAGTAAATTGCTGTGTGTAATCAAAGGGATCGGCCCTCCACTGAGGTTGAGACTGAGCCTAAGGGACACAGGGGCAACCCCAGAGACCCCAGTGCCAACCTGCCGGCCTGCCTGGGGGTCTGGGCCTGGGGCTGAGGAGCAGGAGCTCTCCTGCTGCTGGGGTTAAAGCAGCCTTAGACAACCTTGCGCTTCTGCTGAAGGCTGATGTGGGGCCAGGTGCTGCTAATGAGAGCTCTGGCAGGGATTTCCAAGTGCTCTGGTGGAGAATGGACAGGAAACAGTTTTGCTGCTCTTCTTGCTACTGTTGAGCAGCCTTGCTCTGCAAAACCTTCCCCTCTCATTGCCAGTGCAGAGCTGGGCCTTGGGAATGCCATCCTTCCAGGCCCACTTGGATAGTGGTACATTAAAGAAGAAAGGACCACTCCACTTAGAGCAAGCTGTGGAGACCCAGCCCCAGGATCTCCCACGCGCTCAGGGAGGGAGCTAGATCCCTGCTCTCTGCTCCTTCTTTCCTGTCTGCAGAAGGCGGGACAACATCCTGCACCCCTAGAGAGGAAAGAGTTGTTCCTCCTGCACCAGCAGGGACAGCAAGATTCCAGGTGTTTATTTTCCTTGATATTTAGGACCCTTTGAGCTCACGTTGCTGAAGGCCCCTGCAAGCCTCAGCCTCCATCTCTAGCATCAACCACCTCATCATCCATGTCCTGCACCCACGGTTGCCTACAAATAATGGTGACTCCTTCACAAGGCAGCAGCTGGCCCTGGAAAAAGGCTCCCTAGGTCAACAAAGCACCAACCTCCTGGGTTGGTTCCTCCAACGTTTTATTCCCTGCACTCCCAGAAACCTCTGGATTGCTCCTAGGCACAAAGGGAAACAGAAGGAAAGACAGACAAGCCTGAAGCTTCACAAATCCCCACTACCTAAACCCAAATCTCTTGAGAGGAGCATGGCAGCTCCCAGCATGGAGAAATCCCACAGTACAGCCAAGTCCTGGCATCGCGAGTCAACTTCCAGCAAACCAAGGGAACACCTGTGCTTGCTTGGATGACTTGTGAATCACTTGTGATGAATCACAACCCATTACAAATTGTTAAGGACTAATTTAGTTATGGATAATTATTGTAATCAGAGGAACGGCTAATGACGAGTGCCGCTGGGCAGTGAGCGGGGTGCTGGGAGATGACAAGGCACAAATCCCCTCCAAAAGAAATTGCAGCTGGTACAGGATGGGCAGCAGGTATCCCAAAGGAGCAGGGCTGCCCTTTGGGGCTCCAGCCTTAAATCTGGAATCTTCTCACCACTGCAAATTGAGCAAAAAATTAAAAAATCTGCACTTTGCACTCTGGCATAAATGACTTTGGGCCAGGGGAAATGGAGCTTGCAGCAGTTTTCAGGAGAATTCTACCAAAATCCCAGCACAGGGCAGATCATGCCCTTCATGAGGCCTCCGATGAGCTGCTCTGTGGCCCCCATAGGCGGCCCAGTGGTGTTAACAGAGTCTAAATTTGTGCAAGAATAATTTGGAAATCCTTCAAAACTTGCTAAATTTGCTTGGCTCTAAAAAAACCAACGCAGGAAAAGCAGAAAGAAAAAAAAAAAAGAAGAAGAAGAAAAAAAGGAAGAAGAAGCCAGAGATTGATTCTTACCTCATATCATTAAAAAATAAATTGCTGTAGCACTATAACATAAAGTAAGAATCAATCTTATTTTTTAACACCAGAAATAACCTAATGAAATACAAGATTGATTCTGAATATGGGCTTCTTGGTGGAGGCCCTGTGGGAATTGATTACAAAATTGAATGTCTCAGAGCTGATAAGATGAATTTGGAATAAATCTTACTTTTAACTACTCCCTTTTTATGCTCATAAAAAAAAAAGAAAGATTGATTCCAATCAAAACTTCTTCTAAAAAGTGAGACAGTTTCGATTTGTCGAGGCAGTTTTTCAACGGAACAGCGCTGAACTTCAGAGCCAATCTCACCCCTAGTTATGCATTCCCTGGGGAGGAAAAATATGAGGCACAATATTTCTGATTTACAGCTCAAAATGAGACAGTAATGATCATAATAATCAGGACAAGAAGAAGGAGAGAGCCTCAAGTGGATAGCAGTGCTTTCAACTGATGATACCACTGGCTTGGAAAGCAAAGATGGGGAGGTATCTCCCTTGCGCTGTGCCGTGGGGCTGCTGCACCTCCTGCTCTGCTGGCTTTAAGATTGCCCTAGTTGTGTCCAGGAGCTCTGCCAGCTTCCCAGCTTCTCCAGCCTCACCAGCAGCCCCTGCTCTGCACCTCTCCCCACCTCTCCATCAAGGAGCTGGCACCCTAGGAGCGCCCTGCAATGGTGGGTAGGAAACAGCTTTGGGTTTCCAGCAGCAGCTTATTTATAACCAGCTAAATCCCACTTATTTGTTCTCCACAAGTGCTTGCTGTGGACCCTTC
>JAUBOD010000009.1:1142992-1154573 GCA_032353885.1 Nothura maculosa
GGTGATCCTCTTCATGTGAGGAAGAACTTCTCTGTGAGGGTGACAGAGCCCTGGAACAGGCTGCCCAGGGAGGTTGTAGAAGCTCCTTCTCCGGAGGTCTCCAAACCCGCCTGGATGCCGCGCTGTGCCCCGTGCTCTAGGTGCCTGCTGGAGCGGGAAGGTTGGACCAGATGAGCTCTAGAGGTCCCTTCCAACCTCAACCACTCTGCAATTCTATGATGATAATGGACAGACACCTCTTGCTCAACCACAGGGGCTCCCAGGGACATAGATGTCATCATCCACCTTGACCTATACAGGTGCTAAGTGTGGACAGAAGTTGCATCTCATCCAAGGAGATTCAGAGCCCAACACCAGGAGCAGAGCTGGGTTTCTCAGGCTCCAGCCACTGCTTTACGCTGCATCCTCAGTAGAAGCATCACCTTGTCCTTCAAATGCACCTAGGCAGAGCTCAGGGGCCCAGCTAACAAGCCTCCCTCCTCCACAGCCCTGGGGCAGAGCCAGCTCTCGGTGATAGCTGCACTCCTCGCAGCTCAGGGATCTCTGCGGGAACAGCAGCTCAGCCTCAGGTGACCTGCAGGATAAGCATCTACGTTACCTCCGTCAGCAAGAAGCCCTAATCGGTTATGGCAGGGGGCTGAGCACCCAGTAGCCTCTGTGCAAGAGGTGCAGGCTGGCAAAGCTGCTCGCAGTGCAACAAATGGATCCAGACATTATTTGGAGACAAATGTCCCCAAAACTCTGCGTCCCTGGCTCTGCCAAGGGCACACGTTGAGAGCAACTCGTTCCCACAGGCCTCAGCTCCACGAGCACCGGCTCTGCCTTCGTTTTGGGGCTATTCTTTGCACAAACAACAGGGATTTCTAAAGCGCCTTCATTCTTCCAGCGAAGATTTAAGCCATGCGCATAGAAATGAATCCACTGAGAAGGGCTACAACAAAGAGACGGGGAGGAAAGGCGACCAGGCCGCCCGAGGGCCGGGCAGGGCCTCTCGTGCCACAAGGCCGCACCGGGCCGCTCCTCTGTCACCAAACAGCTCCCTGTCATGGAGCTGCACAAACTGAGGGGATGCATCCAGGCAGTCCCACGTGTTCAGACGTAGCCCACAGCAAGTCCTCCGAAGACACAAACCAGGGCTCTCAGTCTCCTGCAGGAGGCATTTGCCAGGACTGCGAGCGTGGGCCCAGCCTGCGAGGGCCCTGTTGGCCTGGGCTCCGCACAGCCCCGACGTGCTGGGCATTCCGGTACACACAGCATGTCCATGAGGATGAGGATGTAAAGCCTTCCTGCACAGCACCACTAGCATGGAGAAATACCAAGGACAGAGTAAACTAAGGCCTCATCAGAACTACTCCAACAAAGTCTGATTCCAGTTACCTCTGCATACTTACAGGACTGCAATTTTGATGGAAATACCCTAAATTTTCTTTTCAGCAAAGAGTTGATAACTCAGTGACTTTGATCGCACAAACAAATCACCCAAGCTTTTCCCCCAAACCTCTCTCCAAGACCCTCACATTGCAATCTGAAACAGTATTCCTTCACTTTCCAACTTGGAAAACTCTTTCAAGCTCTTGGAAAACACAGATTTTCAAAGGGGGAACAATAAATCAAAGTCAGTCTCAGGCTACGGAACTCAGCACCCCACAGGCAGCACTCAGCATCTCACAGGAAGAGCCTTGCACTTGAGAAATAATTTATAAGAATTGAATTCCCTTAGAATGGGACCTTCTCTTGTTCAAATTGCCAGCGTTTCCACTTCACATACTAAATGCACTTCATCCTGACCACTGAGAATTAACTTCAGCTTAAAATAACCTGCAAATACGCTGATGTTGTTTCTCTACCAAGTGCCAAAGAGAGAGGTCAGTAAAAGGCACATTGCACAACAAAAACAAGGTTGGAGACACGTGATCAAGACTAGAGAGAAGAGGACCCCCCTCCCGTTTCTTTAACCTTGAGGTCTAGCTAAACACTGCATTACATAGGGCTGTTTTCTCCTTTTATATAATCTGACGCAAAACAAATGTAATTTCACTGAAACAAAGAAAATTGGTTTCATGAGAGAAAATTCAAGCCCCTTAGATCTACTGATGGCTGGTTTGAAGGAGCTCTCTCAACAGGATTGGTGTCTAAGCTTGCCACATCCTTGCATGGATCCAGAACTCTTCATACTTGTGGTGTGACACTCTCAGCTATTTGGATTTGTACTGAGGAAACATTCTGAAGTGCAGGATCTCCAGATAAATAGGCAAAGTCTTCAGATTCTGAAATATCCTTCTCTGGGATCTTGCGGGGCTGTGAAACACTATGTGGCACTGGGGTTCCCAGTGTAGGGGCAAGGCAGAAGGTGCAGGAGAGTCTGTTTATTCCCTTCAAAAGATTTTGATTTATAGTTCTGAGACACAGATCTTCCTAGCAGAATGACTGTGGCTCACAGTAATGTTGCCCATGCACTTACAGGCTATACACAAGTATAGTATCCTGCACTTGGTGGCTTAGGTGTGTGTTAGGACTAGTATGCCCAGACCACGAGGACTGTCACATCAACCATCTCAGGACACTCCTGCTCCAAGGCAGGATCAGCACAGACTCTATATATGTGCCAAGGAGCACTACTATCCTCCCAATTCATCCCTATCCACAGCTCTTTGACCTCAGAAACAGTTTTGCCCAGACCCAAATATAAACCTGAGTGGGTGAGCACTGAATTTAGTTCATCACCAAGAACTCACATGATCCTAACTCCATGCAAAGACATGGATTGTGGGAGAGTCCTGTCCCTTTCCCCATGAAGGAGCACACTGGGACAGTGCACGTGCAGCTCATGGTCACAGCACCTGCATTCCCCATAAACCGCAGGATACTCAAACTCCACGGGCAGTGTTATAATCTCCCTATCACTCAGGTGAGCCACCAGAAAATGAGGATTTTGAGGGAGCAAGCTCCAGAGTTAAAGCAAACTGGTACCTACTCTCTCATTTCAGTTCACGTGTTTCTCATTCGGTGTGTGTCTCGGTATAATCCAGGTGTAGTGTCTGACTGCTTAAAATATCTGCCCTTAAATGGCCTGCACACGTGACAAATGAAAGCTGTGGAAGGGCCGAAGCAGCGTTTCAGGAGTCCCAGATCTATCCCACAATGTCTGACTGTTCTTATAATACGACAGGAGCAGCGATATGCAAGTAGCCTAAATAACAGGAGAGTGACTGAGAGGAAATCAAGAAGCATTTGCAAATCTCAAGGGAAGCAAAGCTGTCAAGTTGGGGGGCCAGTTTTTACAAGACCCAAGCCCATTTGCTTGTGCCTCCTTGTTAGAGGGCCCAGACTTAACCTGAAGCAGCAAACCCGAGGCATGCGGAGCACATGAAGCCCAGGAGCACCCAAGGCTTCAGTTCCTCCAGCACTGCTGTGCTCTGTGCACTTGGGTCACTGCACAATTAGCCTGCCCTGAAGAGACGCGAGGGAACCAGCCATCACTCAAGCTACACGGAAGCCACTCTCTGAATCTCAACTACCGAGGAGCGGCTTGCATGAAAACAGAGAGACTGGGAATAACACCACCGGAGGAGCAAGGTTTTTGAGAGAGATCTCTTGAGAGATGTTGAAACAAAAAGTTTGAGGACAAAATGTACTTCTCCCAGTGCCAAAGCGCTCACCAGTTCAGAGCTGATATGGCCTTGCGGAGCCTATCTAATCTATTGCTTCCTCCTGCAAATACAGACAGTCCCATGGGAGAATGGACTGCACCTCAATGAATAGAAGCAGCAGAGTTTAGGCCCTTATCCCACTGCTAGTCAGCCCATCTCATAGTTACTGAAACAACTCACATAACTAAGGACGAAAAAAAAAAAAAAAGGAAAAAAAGGACCTAAACTCATGGTCCTTAACTCTTTCTGTCCCATCACCCTTCATGCTTTAGCTTCATGGCTATACAGCAGTGCGGCTCAGGCCCAAGCACACAGCAAGACCCTGTGTTCACACTGTCCTTGCTCAGGGACAGCTCTGGATCTGAGCTGCATCCCCTCGAAGCAGGGTAGAGACAGGGACAAAAAGAGGGTCCTTTGTCCGGAAAGCACTGAGTGGGTCAGCACAAGAGGAGCAGTGTCCTTGGGCCCAGAAAATTGCAAAGAAAGCCGTGTGGGGAGGTAGATTGAAGATGAAAAGACACTGCAGCCCCTCTCCTAGTGATTCCCTAAATCTTCTCACACTTCCATCAATCCTCCGCAAACCCCCTTCCCACCTTTACGTCCTGAAAACCTCAGTGTCCCCCCAGGCTCAGCCCGCTTGAATCCCGCCTGATCCCTCCCAGGGCCTAGTGCCCAGCCACAAAGGGCCTCGGGCACAGCTAGATCCTGTCACTAAAGATTTACTCTCTGGGAAGTAACTTGATTGTCCCTGTGGGACATGGGAAGAAGTGACTTGCATATAAAGAGACCAGTGGCAGGAACAGAGATCCTCCAAGATAATCATCAGAGCAGCTACCTCCCTGGCTGCGAGCCTGGGTACAGGCCAGCGCTCAACAAATGCCTTTTTCTTAGCCTAAACAAATGCTTCTTTCTAACTTTTCTCTGACCTGCTCTCATTTCTCCTGCTGCCCCACTGTGCCCTCCCAACTGTTACACCTCTAAAAACTCTGTATATTATTTTGTCTGTCTCCTGTTTGCCTCTGGCATTGACAGAGCCTGTGCCAGGCGATTCTAGCAGTTTTTTAAGAAACAAACCAAAGCGCATGAGCAGCTACATTCCTCTGCCTGCGATGACAAAAAGCTTTAATTTCCTCCAATCCCCAAACGAAAAGGAGCCAGAAAGGTTTGCTAATTAAACAGCTCTGCCTCCAACTCATTCTTCTTGCAGCAATGCTTCTCTCAGGTGAACTCAGACACCAAGGTTATGGCAAATTAAGAGCAGTATTTCATTAGTTAAGCAATTCCTGCCCAACAGTATTTAAGGAGAATGTGGAGTCCAAAAGTGGCTAACATGACAGCAGAGAGCCAGCTGCTTTCACTGCTTCATTGAAAAATAAAGCAAGCTTTTTCACAGAAGTTTTGAGTAAGTTTTGGGCTGCAAGCAGAAGATCCAAATCAATTTCACCAGTGTTCCCAGGTTGTGTCAGGGGAGATGGGAAGTGTTTCCAGTGCAGGACTGGGCTGATGTTGCTTATGTGGCAAATCTTGTGCCACAAGACTCCAGATTCACCTCACCAGCACTGCACACTCCTGGGGACAAGAGGCCTGTGTAGAGGGGTCTACATATGCTCCCTGTACACAGATGTGCCCTCAAGTCCAGTATCCAATAGATGGGCAATCACTGTCCCCAGCTGCCTCTGAGGATCAGAGTGCTCATCAAGAACATCTTTTCTTATGTGCCACTGAATGAATCAAAAAGCCAAAAGTTATGAGGAGTTGATTGGACCTTTTACTATGTGTCTTGGAGAAAGTGATTTCAGAAAAAACAACCTGAGAGCCTTCAAAAGTTTCTCCTTTGGCTTATAGTTCTGTAAAGTGCTCACAAATTGAGCTGCACCAATGCTACTGCCTGCAAAAACTGTAGTGTTAACTAACTCTTCTGAAAGATCCCAAAGTGTTTTGCAGACAGGAATTAATTAAGCTGCAGATCAACTCTGTGAATTATTTTAAGAGCTGCTGAATTTCCCCTGTTATCTCTCAAGGACACGTGCAGAGGAACAAACCAAGGTCTGATGAGAAACCATCCTCCTTAAACCCACTAATCCACTGCACTGGCTTTAACTAATAGACAAGCCAAAATAAATTCAGAGTGTCTGAAATCCCAGTGAGAAGTTAGCTCAGTCTCTCCTTGGTGAGCCCTTTCCAGGAACCCCAGCTACTGCCAAGGAATCTGCAGATCATGGAGCAGACAGCACGTCTATTTTTAGGGGAAGAAAGCAGGTTTGGAGTGACATGTGGCTATTAAGAGCTCTCTCAACAGGGTGATTAGTCTGCTAGTCATACCTGTCAGGAGCAGCTGTCCCAGTTGTGTGGGAAGCTGGCAGGGAAACGGCACTGCCAAACCCCTTTGGCACTGTCAGCAAACAGAGGGACATGAGACCCAGATGAGGCACCCGGCTGCCATGTCACATCAGCACAGTGAGTTCTGCCAAGGCTCCAACAAAAGGCACCTTCTCCTTTCCAAAAGAGCCACTGGAAATATGGCCAAGAGAGCAGAGACCTCTCCATGATCAAGAGAGGCCACACTGTGGTAGCCAGGCACCAAGCCAGGCACAAAATGGCTTCTCAATCTGACATCTTCAGGCGCCACATCAGCACTCGGGGTGGGATCAGAGACCCTGCTCGCATGTCAGCTCATGGCACAAAAGGGCATCTGGGCTGACTGGGCCCAAACCAAAGTGCCACTGCATGTCACTTGGCTTTAGGTTTCTTGTCACTTTTAGAAAAAGCTGGCTTTAGCCAGGGAATGTGCACACATCAGCAACCATGCTTGAACGCCCCTCCTCCTCCTCTACACTTGAGGAAACATTTAATTCAGTGTTCAGTGTCCCTTCAAACCTAGCCAAGCAAGTAGAAGACAGCTTAATAACAGCAGAGTAGCAGAGCCCATCAACTCTATGCATTTTATACATTGTTGGGGATATGGGACCTTTTCGTTTAAGGTCAGCAGTGATTGTGCTCTTCCTGAACTCACAGGTCAGATTAAACTGCCTTGTTAACAACATGCAATTCAACTTTGAAGCAGTGTGCAGAAGGACGTGATTTTAAGAGACAACAACATTCATACCTGCACATGGTGCTGCTGCTGGCCACCAGAATCACAAGTAGACATTCAAATTCCTTCTGACCCATCGTGCAGGACTTTAATACATTGTTAACTGCACAGTTGGCTGCTTTCAGAGTAGAGGAGAGCAGCCACATTCATGTGTGTGACCAGTCCCCACTGGGGAACCCTTGTGAAACCAAGGTCAGTAACAGACCCAGTGGTGGACACATGACCAAGGACTCATGAACCAATAAGGAGAATTGACCTGAGCCAGAGGGATGGCAACCTTGAGAGCTTTGAGGGTCTCAGACTGTGGTTTCAATGGAAATACAAAAGCTTGATGTCTATAGGACACATCCATGTCTCCATGGATGTCTCCATGGCTTCCAGACCCCATCTCCAAACAGGCTGCCATGCTGCTTTATTTTCTATACTCTCTTAGCACAGGGTAGATTCTCATTCCCAGCAGTGTCTGGTTGAAGAAACTTGTTTTAAATCCATCAAAGCATTCTGGATTGACACCTGGGTGATTAGTTTCTGGCCAAAGACCATGCTTAATACAGAGGGCTAGCGGAGTATATAAAGCCTTTGGGGATGTACATATAAGATGCGATCATCCTGAGCAATTGCTTTCTTGGATCAGTTCTAAAGAGCCTGAAAATGCTCCATTAAATGTAACAACCAGGTAGGAGAATCATATGGGCTTAGAAAGGGGGTTGCCTTTTACAGGCATACAGCTCATGGTTGGCTGAAGCCCAGAAAGAAAGTCCAACAAAGGAACCTGGTGGGGGACGTCAGCCTCCTGCATGACAGGCCTTTAAGGGCAGGTAGAAAAAGAGAAAAGGGCTTGTGCACCTCATTCCCATCATTTGAGATAAAGATCCCATTTCTTGACATGGGATAGGGAGATAGCATGAAGGGGTGATGCACTGTGGTCAGAGGATAAACTCTGCTGATCCAGGAGCACAAGGGATGTGCAGCATGGACTCTGCAGGAGGACTTGGAAGCAGTTAGGATCTCTTTAATTACTTCTAAGGAGTTTTGCAAATAAAACTCAAGTTCAGAAAAGACACGAGCTTTGGAGAGATGTGAACCTCTGCAGAGCTTACAGGCTTGCCTGGAGCATGGTGATAAAGCACCTTCTCACAGTTGTCCCACAAACTGCAAACCTCCTTGCCACCCCTGCCTGGTCCTGCTCAGTACAGAACTGAGCCTCCTTACTTGGATAAGCAGAGGGCAGGGATCTGATATCCCAGTCATCCTACTTAAAACACTTGAGGTAATCTTAAGTGGCTTGCATTGAATGGGAGCTTTGCCAAGCTCGTTGTACAGAAGAAGAGGCAACAAGGAGGCACCAAGAGACCTGCTGTGATTAAGTGCCTCATCCAGAGGAATGCTGGTTGTCCTTACCTTGGGCATCCTGCGCAGGTTGGGAGAGAGCTTCAGGCAGGTGACATGGCCTCGGTCGTCTCCAATGATGACAACAGGGTAGACCGGGTTAAAGCGGACGTGGGTTATCTTGTTTTTCTTCTTGGCCACCACTACTTGGATGCATATAGCTTCATACTTATTAACACTCAGATCGAACACATGGGCCTGAGGAACAAAGGCAGAGAGCACAAAGGGATTAACCAGGCGACAACACGCTCCCTGCAGAAGAACAGTGCTTAGAGAAATCACAGAAGGAAAAGGTCCTGTGGAATCTGCAATCAGTGGCCTTGCCATCTTTTTAGGCAAAGGATGGGTAGAGGCTGTCTGCTGGTTTGAGGGACTCTGCCCATCCTGCAGGAGCTCACGGGATGGGAGCCTGGTCCCCAGTGCACGTGTGAGCTCTTCCCATGGGTCTGGAAAGGCTCCCTGCCCTGGTCCAGCACTGCTCATCTCAGACACCTCAACCTCTCTTCCCCATATTGCAACTCATGGGACAACCAGGTGTTAAATCACAGTCTGCCAGAGACAGATGCACAAAACTAGGAATGCTGTCAAAAATACTAATTGCACTCCACTGCAGAGACTTCCAGCATTTGGGGCTTTAATAACAATAATACAAAAGAATCAAATCAGTAATCAAAGACAAACTGATGGGAACACGGACAATATGGTTGGGAGGATACCACCCGAGTGAGGGAAGGGAAGCACAGAGAAATGAAACGTGGGCACAGAGCAGCTTGGTGTGGGCAGCCCATGCCAGCCCAGCTGCTGCGGACACTGGCCCCACACAGAAGCCCTTCTGCAGCGTTGACACAAGTGCCAGGTAAAGGAGGGCGGAACAGGATGCATGGAGCAGGGTAGAGCCCAGGATTCCCACTGGAGCAGACTGCAGACCTGTGGCACTAAAACAGAGCTCATTTCAGCTGACTCCGGGGGGAATGATGGTAGCTACACAAGTAAATGTGTTAACATTATCTCCCAGTAATTGCAGTTAACTCTCGTGATGGATACAGCTTGCAAAGGCTAATAAAATATGATGTTCTTGTCTTTTCTGGTGCCGATGTGAGCAGTCTCTGGCATCCTGGACTCCCACCTAGATTCCACCCTGGACATTTTCTGCCTTATACTTCTTTCCCCTTTTTTTTTTTGTCTTCAGAACAATAGTCAAGAAAGGAAATACTTCATTCTAACAGGCATGGTGGGAATACGGGGAAAATGAGGACCAAACTAGTTGCATATCTCCTGCCAGCTGTGTCTTGTTTACCACCACTTAGGAGCCGGATGAGACATATTATTTCAACAATTTGCCATGCTCACCATTTGAATCTAGGAATTAGTTTAAATTGGACTGCAGTATCCAATAAAATGTATTTCAAAGAGTAGAGAAGGATTTGTAACAAGTGGTTATATGTGCTTTCTTATCACACACCAACAAGTTGGTGGGTTTTTTTCTGAAGCTGCTCATAGGAGAGCATTGGGCAGCCTGCAAGGAAGGACACAGGTCCCAGGTGGATCTCAGTAGGGCTCGATGTCCAACACTTTGTGATATCCTTAGTCTGGGCTGGGGAACCATGTTAAAGTTCTACAGATGCAAAAAAACCCCAAGATTAGACCAAAGCAAACCCAACAGATTTAAAGACAAGTAAAAGCTTGGGAAAAGGAGAGACAGTTTGTAATTCCAGATTGAAGTTCAAAGCCTCAGCCACAGCCAGTTTGGAGAGCCCTTCCCTTCTCCATGAGTCAAATGCATAGGAGGAAAACAAGATTGAAGTTTCATTCACTCAAAATATCAGTTCCAGGACCAAATTGTGAATCTACACCTGAAATCTGAGGTCCGACTCTCCAGGCAAGACATTCCCATTTTGCCACCTCTACGTATAAAAGGTGGCTATCCTAGTTTGCATATTGTGCTTGAGATATTACTGTCTCTGAAACAAAACAAACTCTCTTTTAAGACCCTCCGTGACCCACATGCACTGAAGATTTAATTGCCTGGCTTCATAGAATATATTTTCCCTAATTTAAGGGCATGATTCTTCTCCCCACTGACACAAGATCAATACGTGCTAACCTAAGAGCCTGGGAAATGTCCATTTCTTGAGTAGTATCAATTAATTAAAAGGGGTAAAAAAGAAGAAAAGGCAACATGGAATTAGCAGCCGTGCTCCTTCTCAGCAGCAGTTGGGGTTTTACAAGGCTGTCGATGCACCTTTACACCACGGCCAGGCTGCCGTGAAGCAAAGGGAGCCTTGTCTGCATGGTCAGTTTGGGAGCACTGAGCAATGCAAATTATTCTGGGTGAGGCTCTTGCTGCAAAATGCCACCGACAGCCCCGACAAGCACAATGCCTGGACAAGACCATCGGCAACGCGGAGAAGGTCAAACGCAAACAAGTTTATGAATGCTCCACTATAAAGCTCCTCTTTTATGAGCTTCTAAACAAATGGTCTTGTTTTCCTCTGCCAAGGGAATCAGGGAAAAGAACAAGCTATTTCAGTTCTTCGGCTGGAAACATCAGCCTCATATCAGCTGGCAGACGCTCCAGATGGAGGGGCGGGCCACAAGTCCTAGGAAGGACTTTAGAGGTTCTGATTTTGAGGATCACAGCCATGGTTATGGGAAGGGAAATGGGGTGAGCAGCGCTGCTGTTGGCGATTTGGGAAAACCCTCGAGCAGGTACTGTGCTTACCACAACACCTGGGGCAGCCCCAAGGGACTGTAAAGCAGCAGGATGGTGTGGGGTCAGCACTGGCTGCAGATCTGCCTGGGGTTTGGGGCTTTCTGCCCAAGCAATGACTGAAATCTCACATCTCTTTGAAGCTCCTCATCCAATGAGTTGCCCTGCTCTAGGTCTAGATCCAAAGGGGAGAGGATTACGGGGCAGGCTCCAGGTGGGTCTCCCATCCCAGGGTTTCCCCAGTAGCACATGGCTTCTCTCCACGTCACAGCCCTGGTGGTCCTCAGCCCTCGAGCCTGCGGATCGCTGCTCACAGGCAGAGAGCCTCACAGCTCTCACGAGCTGAGCACCCGAGTTCCTCTCCCCGCTTGCCCCTTTCCTCCTACTGCCAGCAGCTGCAACCTGGCACCACCATCCCAGTCCTGCCCAGGAATGTCCAGTGCCATGGGCAGCCTGGTGACAAGGAAGCTTGGAGCAGGAGAAAGCAGCCCTTGTGCCACCTCCAGCTCAATGTACTGTGAGAAGTCACCTTCCCTACCTAATGCCACCAGCCCTCTCCAGGTATATGATGCAGAGAGCTGCAACCTGAGTCCATGTGTCTCAAGCACCAGTGTGCTAAGAAGCTGCAGCATCCCAAGGGGACCACGATGAGGCCTTGGGACAGCATGGAGCAGGAGGCCAGCAACAGCAGGTGCCTCCTTCCTTCCTGGGGCTTGGGTTCACCCAGGAGCACTCGGA
>JAUBOD010000009.1:1204404-1215144 GCA_032353885.1 Nothura maculosa
TCCTGTGTTTTAATTTATACTCATAAACTGCAGAAACTGCAGATTTGTATTCCAGAACCTGGTCTGCCAAGACTGGCTAATGTGCTCTCAGTCTTTTCGTCTTTGCGCTTCACTTTATAGCACTTCTGAGGATACACCACACAGATGGGGAAGGAGAAGAGAGTGACAGATGGGGCTATAAAAGTTCCATATATCAATAACATCAAGAACATTCCTACTGTTTACAGGATTACATTTACGTTTTATTCCTGAGACAGGCAGACTAATAATTTTACATAATGGGCTCACAACAATGTGGAAAAAGCCAGTGCAACCACAGAATAGCAAGACCCCAGCTCTGTTTCCAGAATGTCTCCAGGACTTGGGGACCTTCCTAATCCTTAGCAATCTGATTCCCTTTGCTCAGCTCCCACACTTCACTCCTAAATACTGCCCCAAATCAACCTCCTCTTCCAGGCTTTCCTCAGAGGTTCAGTTCTGTCAATTCAGATCTTTTCTTGCTTCATTGTGCCCACCATGACCCCTTTCTCTCATGTCTTGGAAGGGACATCAGATACTGACTCAAAGCAAGTGGGCCCTGGCAAATACCTCCCCCTCCAGGGCCCTGGCTTGGAGGGAATGAAGGGCACTTCCCATTCCCACCATGCGGGAGGATATGCTCATATGCTGGGAGCTAGGGAAGCAGACAAGTGTTAATCCCGCTCTTACATGTTTGGCAGCAAGCAGCCCAACCAGCCCAACTCTTATTCCTGCCTTTCTTGTTTGGTCAGCTCAGGCTGCAGTCTTGATAGTGTTTCACCATTTAATGCCTGAGGGTCTTTTTTCCTCAATCGCTGCCTTGAAAAATTGACATACTTGAATAGGATTTGCAAGCAACAAAATATTTAAGAGTGCCATCAAGTGGCCAAATGCTTGTTAGCGGTGAGTGGCTTCCAAGAGCTGCTCAGAAATCTCCAGGATGGGGCAACAAATGGTCAACTCTAATATCAGTAACAGCCTGCTGTTACTGCCAACAAGGCAGACTGTCCTCATCTCAGTATTTTTGACCTGATGAGCTCTGGGAGGGATGTGGGCACTGCGGGAGATGCTTGTGTGTTCCATAATTAAAGAAACACGAGGGTTTCATGATCGTGCTGCAGCCTCTTGACAGCAGAGAGATGCCTGACGACGTGGCCATGCACAGCCTAGAGCATGGAGGAGGCAATCAGAAATGATACGGCTGCTTCAGAGCACTTTTCTGAACATATTTGGCAGAGGAGTCAGTTTTGGTTGAGGGGCAATGAGCTGAGCACCACATGTTAAACGCCAGGCCAACGTGCACTCAACTTTGCACAGTAGTCCAAGCAAGGGTGAATATAAAACCTGCTGTTACAGCTCAGACATCTGCCCCTATCCCATTCCCAATAGTGGCTGTCATCAGATACTTAGGGAAATGAATAAAAACAGGACATACTGTGACAACCTTCCAAAATACTGCCTAGATGCCTATCAGTTTGGAGTCATCTCCCAAACACAAGTCCCAAAAGGTCCTGTCCTCATTACTGTAGGAAGCAACCAGCCCCAGACCATTAGGTTAGGATTGCACCTTTCCACACTCCCCTTTGCCGATCTGGTGTATATATGGCTAGTATATACACTAGATACTAGTTTATACACTAGATAATCAGTCCTTCTCACAGTAATTCTTTATTTTCGAAATGTTTTAGTGCATTAAATGTTTCACGTTTGAAGCAGATCTGCGAAGCAGACAACTGGTGGTTAGTCTAAATGGTTTTTAAGAGCTTTTGTAAATAGATTTCACAGTAAAACCATTACTTTCCTAAAAAGCTGAATGAAAATGAAGTATTTCTATTTGTGCAGTCCAAAATAAAGCCAGCTATATTATTCCCAAAGTATATGGGAATAAAGCAACAGGTTGCAAAGCTCTGATCACAGAACCAAAGCAAGGGAGAACAGGAACAAGGGGAAGAGTAGAGAGGATGTTTCAGAGTGAAATCTCCAAACAGCAACCAACGAAACTGGTCCAAGAAGCTCACAAAAAAAATACTTACATCAGATATTTGTGCAAACCAGGAGTCATGTTTTAGCTTACATTTGTGTAAGCTTGAAGAGGAAAAAAAATAAAGAAAGAATTACAGAATCACCAAATAGCTGAGGCTGGAAGGAGCTCTGGAGATAATCTGGCCCAATTGCCCTGGATTGGGGGTGGTCAAAGAATCACCCTCACAGTAAAGAGTTTTGTCTGATGTTTAAATGGATTGTTCTGCATTTCACTTTTGCCCCTTTGCCTCTTGTCCTTTCACTTGACACCACTGAAAACCATCTTTACTCCCTCCCACCACGTATTCATACAGATAGGAATCATCTTACACCTTTCTTTGACAGCCAACTTAGCAGGCTCCCTCTCTGGGAAAGCAACCACTGTGTGAACCAAACCACAACATCCTACAACTCACTTTTTCAGTCAAGTGATATCCCTGAACACAGAACATGCTACACTCAGAGGAGAAATAACAAAATATGGTACAGTGGTTTTTACATTCTTCTGACTTCACAAGTTCTCGTAGAGTGAAAATTTGGACTGTACCTATTTTTCAAAGATCTGAATTTTTGAAGTATTCTTGGCAGGCTCTTAATCTGAAGTGATCTATAATAAGAGTCAGTAGAGGTTAAAATTCAGACATTCCTGAATATATTTTGACAGTCAGGAAGCCTAGTGAGTACAAGCAAACATGAAGTGAAAAATGGAGAACCCTGATTGAGTTCCCTAAGTGAGGTTCAGCTGAGAAAAATGTGCCAAGAAAAAATGTATTTGTGTTGTGCAGTGTCTAGAAGGCAGCAGTAAGCTAAGAAGAGTTTGGATGTCTCATGAGTTTCAGTTCTGCTGGAAACATTACTTCACATAGATTACATTCAGGATTTTACAAATTCTCTCTGCTGAATAATGATTCTCGCTCACTTCTCCAGAATAGAAGACAGAAGAGAAAAGTCTTTGAAGAAAAAGTCTTTAATGGGGCTTTATACGATTTCTTTGTATAGATCTGCCCTAGGAATAATGGCAAGCCATCTGACTTCGAGCTTACAAAGTAACTTACATGCAGCTAGGATTAATGATGGAATGAGCCCAATGCAGATTCATAAATTCTAAGTCCAAAGGAGATCACTGTGATGAATAAATGCTGTATTTGTTCCCATGCTTAATTACTACCACCATTAAAACTTCCAATTTATATCCAGCTTTCTGAGATCTCTGAACTTCACTTTCAGTCACTAGATTCTATCCTAGATGAAAAAGCAAGATGAAAGAGTTCTCTTCTGTCAGGTATCTCCTTCCCCTAGAAATAATTAATGGGCAGTAATCAAATCACTACTTACATTTCTCTTTGATAAGTTTTGGGAAGTTTAGCTGATTTATTATTTCCCTGTAAAGCAGCACTTCCAAACATAAATCTCAGGGCACTGATGGTGATGTTGCACCTGTGTAACTCTCAATCCATGCTCTCAAATGAGAACTAAAGAGGAGCAGGTCTCTAAAGCTGCCCTGTGACTCAGCTCTTGGAGTGGATGCCAGCCAGCAGAGAGCTGACTTCCCAAACTTGTTGCTCTTTTCAGGGATAGAGAGTGGCTGGGACAACTAAGAATGCTCCAAAACCTGAAGACAAGGCAAATGAGTTGGTCTACAGAATTAAAAGCCAGGTTGGATAATCCCTTTGTCCCCAGAGTCACTGTCTTTTACATGAGAATTGCTTCAATAAAGCCTTTGGTTTCCAGGGCTGCTCTCCCAAACCTGAGATGAAGGAGGCTGTGGATACAGGTTGTCTTTTGCATGTCCCTTGGCACATAAGCTTGGCCTTCTCACCAGCAAGAACGGAATCAGCCCTGCCTGACCTCTTTTGGAAAGGAAAAGAAGAGACAGTCAAAGCAGAAAGGAACTCAGATGTCAAAGCAATGGGAACTGATTAAATAACTAAAACAGGCAGACAGACATCCTGCCCACTCTGTAATCCACAGTCCCCAACAAGCAGCTCTCACGCCCACAGGCTCTCAAGTCAAAGAACAAACACGGGCGAGTGCAGCACCAACCTAGAAGGCAAAGGCAATTAGAGATTAGCTCTGCTGGGAGAAGTGCAATACAAATTATCCCATCCTCCAGCTATTTCTATCTTAACCTTTCTTGCAATGCTAGAAGCGTCCTGCCTGCAGAAAGGCTGGACAAGGTTTGCCTCCTCCTAGTCTCTAGGGCTAGATGCTCCAGCTGTAGTAGAAATGCTTTACAGGATTTATTCATCACAGTGATCTCCTTTGGACTTTGAATTTATGAATCTGCATTGGGCTAGTAAAAATCTGACCTCTGGTGTCAGGAGTTAAGGGCTGTAGAGAGGAGACAGCAAGAAAACCATGCTGCTGTCCTGCTGTACTCTGCTCTGCAGTCTGAATAACTCTCTGATAAGCTTCATTCACTAACACCACTGTGGGACAAATGAATATAACCAGAAAGCAATATATAGCAGCAGGCTGCAGTGCCTGGCAGGAGCGTTGCTGTTTTCATTTCTGTGCTTTCATATCAGCTCTTCCTCCACAAAGCATCTAATCAGCCAACGCTGCGCGGTGGAAAATGAATGGTTTCCTTCTGAGAGCCGCCTCACGATGCCAGAAAGCAAGGCAAGTTTGTTTGTAAACATTTGATTAGAAAAAAAGGGCAAGTAAAATTGGCATGAAAACATGCAGGAATTAATGCTATGCCACTCTTTGATACAGATATTTATAGGAGAGAGGAGGAGGTGACAGCAGCCAACGTAACATATGGAGTGCCACACTAAATCCCTTCACCAGCGATAAGCTGGCGTTTCCACAGATCCTCGCTGGAAGCAGCTGACTGACAGGAGCTGACACCGTTTGCAGTGCATATATTGGGTGTTCTGTTCCTGTCCCCACACACAGGACTGCACAGAAGCATCCTCAAAGCCTCTGTGAACACCAGGAATGAGGCTAAGGAGGGGAATGCTCCCCTCCTTACATCCCTTGGAAATCTCCTGACCAGCAGCAAACTCCTGGGCAGTTAATCCTGGGTCAATGAGTTGTCATTAGCCCAGGTACCTCCCTCTGTGGGTGTTTTCATGCAACAAGGCCCTGCTCTGGGGAAGTGTCTCCTTGGAAGACCCTCTCTCCAAACAGTGGGACTAGGTAGGACTGTGATGAGTTTAAAAGAACTCTCTATGTCTGCCCAAGGACTTAAGAGGTCCCTGCTGCTATGGGACTAGGATGGGCAGCAGTGCCAAAGGAGAAGAGAGTCTCCTCTATAAAGGATGGGTTCATGCTCTCCCATCTGGCTGAAGAGGGAAATCCCTCTACTGGTTTCCAGTCCAAGCTCTGTTGCTTTATTTTTGAATTTCAGCTTTGGAAAGATAAGAAACACTGTGTTTTTGCATAATAGGAGTGCTAGGTGCCCTCTTGCAAGTTTTTTTCTCCAGCAAGTTAGTGCAGAGACAGGCTGCATAAAAGGGAACAGAGCCTCCATCTTCTCAAGCTGTTAAGCCACACATCTGGCATAAACCATTTAGGCAGAATTAAGCCTGTTCTGGTATAAGGAGGATGATTTCTGCAGGCCCATTCTAGCCAGATTTTATAACATCCTTTAACTTCATACTTTAAGTTTTGCATGAAGCTAGTGCTACACAAAGATTAAAATCAAACCAATATACTAATTTAGTCTCTACCAAAAAAAAAAAACCAAGAAAAAGTCCTATGTTGTAATGCAGAAGGTAGACACCGCCAAATATCTTCCCCGTGAAAACAATAAGCTGATTCTGATCTTGTTTATGTGAACAGAAATTGGATATAACTCCATTATAGCCAGATACGATCACAAGCCTAAACAGGAAATCAGAACTCAGCCTAGGACTATTTTAGATATTATCTGATTGCCCCGTCCTACTCAACACAGCAAGGAATGCCATGACCACAGAAATACCAGTAAGGTGTGATAACCATCCTTACTGGTAGCAAGCTTGTCTGGCCCATTATCTCAATCATTTCAGGTAATTTTTAGAATTCCTTCTCTGTATCTGCTTGCCCAAACTGTCCATTTCTTTTTCCACTTCAGATGGAATGAACATTCTCTCCCTTCTTTTAACTAACTCTGCAAATATGTAGAAGCATATGCTGTGTAAAAGAAGAAATGCATGATTAGTAGTGAAACGCCGCCCATTGAGGCTTGGAGAAAGCTAAGGGCTAGAGAAATAAGAGAATTAAAAAGGGAAAGGCAACAGCATTTTAAAATGTGAATCAGCTGATGGGCAATATTAGACATAGAACATGGTACTGACTGACTGTCATTTGGAAATTAATTGTGTTTTCCTGTTGGTGGCACCTACCGTGAGAGTCCAGTCACTCATACACTGCAGCAGAACTCAGAGACAACATTTCAGCCTTAGTATTCAGGATGGGACTGCACACTGTCAGCCGTAATACCATATGCAAGAAATGATAAGAATTTGTTTCAAAGAAGAGAAGGAAATTACAATTTTCAGAGCACACTGTGAAGTCTGGAAGGATTAGAGGCTGTCAGAAATTCTGCAGTACAAGAGGCGTACAGGAAGAAGCTAAGCTCTGATGTCTTTAAAGTATGGGAGATCCCAATGGGGCCAAGCATTTGGCTGGAAATTTTGAAAGTATTTTTGCAAATCTGCAAATATAGTTCAACTTTCCTCCACAAAACTCAACTGATACTTCTCAACAGGAGTCCAAATTCAGAAAATTTCATTAGAAAGTCAAATAAAGTTGAGCCACAACAGCAAGCTGATCATCATAGGTCAACTGGAACAGCTCAAAGGAAGGGCATGAACAGCAAGTTCTTGTTTCAGAACAAAACATTCCCAGCTCTCCTGGCAATTAAGAAGGTTTTAAAAACCCAAACAAGTTCCATCCTGAAAGCACAGGAGGCAAATAAAAAGACGTCAGGTCTTAGTAATTGTAATATTGTGGTGGTTTCAAGAGCCTGCCTTATGATCTCTGGATGATGAAACTTGGCAATACTGTACCAAGCTCTGGGAAAATATTCCTAACTGCCCAAGAAATTTTCCTTATGTTGTGCACTGTGAACTCCCAACACTTTCTAGTACTACCTTTCCTACTTCCAGTTCTTCCTCTTCTCTCGCATTTATATATATTTATTTCTGCCGAAAACATCATAAATTCCTACATTGCTCCCAAAATGATTTAAACCACATCATTGTTTTTATCACATACAGGGACACAGATATTCCACCACTGCCCACTCCCTTAAATTCTAGCCCACAGACTACTTTAACAATCTAAGTCGTTTTGCTTTAAGGGCTGATTAAAAAAAAAGAAATAAATATTAGTTAATATATTTCTCAGGTGATTACATAAAAACAGGTAAATTTGTGCCTGCAGGGGCTGGTAACATCACTTTCATATATGGCCTTCCATTTAAAGATGATTATAGCACACAGTCTAGCAGGAAACAAATTAAGCCATAGAGGGATGTTATGGAGAGGGAATTGTGCCTACTTTACACAATGTTTTCAGGTAAGTAGTTTTTTGTACTGTAATTTCAATGCAAGATTTAACTGATATGCATTCTGCTTGTGCTGATTCATACTGCCACACTGTATAACTCACCTTCTCTGTGTAGATTCTACTATAATGCCCAATATTTTGGTAGAGGAGTAACAAAGCTTAACAAATAAAGCAAGAAAATTTTAAGTTAGGGCCTTAAACGGGCCCTTTTGTCCAGTGAAGCACCAACAGTTACCCCACTGCTAAAACTGCCTGTGTAAAAAGCTCAATCACGAGCTCTGAAAACTTCACGTGGAGCGAATTATCTTTTCCCCAGCTGAATTAGAGAGGAGATGGATGATTGTATCTCAGTGCAGAGATAAGGAAGTATTGTCACTAAACAAGCTAATCTAACACAAACAAACCGATTGCAGCGGCAGGTCCGAGGGTAGCATTACAGCTGAAAGTGCAAAATTCATTTTGAGCTGCTGCATCCTCTAGATCTCGGCCACACAGCAGCGTGCTTATTAAGAATTCCCACAACATCTTCCCCATCACAGGACTAAAATGGAGATGTTTTATATGGCCAAAAAAAAGCGGGGGAGAAAAAAGCCCCAAACCCGTCTCTTTTCACTCCAGGGAATTTCTTGCCAAATCACAGATTCCACAGAAGGACTCATCATTAAAACGGGCTTGAAAGACTCAGGGTGCAATGGAAAGGTGCAGATCACCTGGTCCTACCTGTGCCTACAGCAGTTAATGTCAAAAACCCCATAATGGAACTCAGTACAAACAATTTATATGATCAAATTTTTTAAAGGCAACTCAACTACAAAAACTGTATTCTTAGAGTCATGAAGGATTAATAGCTCTACCTTTTTATGAAGGATTTTACAACTTTTGAGCTTTAATGGTACTAAGCTGATTAACCAGTGCAAACTATGCAGTAGGCATTAAATAAAACTTATTCAGTCAATGAAGTTCCTTATCCATGTGGCTGATTTCACAAAGTTGTGTTTCGGGAACAGAGGATATTGAGAAAGATCTCAGGTCCCTGGATCCAGAAATTTTCCTTGGCAGACAACTATAGTAAATCCATATGAGCATATTAAACTCTTCCTTAAACTAATGTTTGTGTCTGCACTGGCCTTAGGTAGCTCCTTGGTCTCCCTGGCATTTATCACTCCTGATACATTTATGGAGAGATATGAAGGCTAAACAAACTAAATCTTTTTGTCTTCTCTTGTATGGAGGCTATTCTCATTCCCTCCTGATCCATCCAACTCTTCTCTTTGCTTGTTCTAGTTTGAATTTATGTTTCCTCAACACAGGTGACCCTGGAAATCGCGCTGTGCTCCTGCTGAAACACAATGATAGAACATGAATGATGCAGAACAAGTTAGTATTTGTGCTGGAAATACTTCACCTGACTCAGCCTCAAACAGCTGCACAATATCCCATAGCTATTAATGCAAAATAAGCAGCATTTCAAAGTGGCAAGCGTCAGTAACTCAGATGAAAGGTTGGAGGGCTGCATATTTTATGCAGACACCAAAACAAGGAGTTATGGCAAGTATGATCCATTTGAGATGAGAGTTCCTGCTACCATCAGAATGTACTGTTGGTTTCTCCCTTCTCCTCTTTAAAGTCTTCTGAGATGACTGACACCTTTCAAATCTCACTGCATGCTTCATTTCTGCTCATCTCCTAGCTTCGCCATCATGCAGAAGACAGATTTCCCTGTGTTTTGTTTGTCTTTAAGTCATCACTTTCTGTGCAGTTGTTCATCCCAGTAATGGTACTTTCAGGTTCTATTTTTCACACTGCTTGGAAACAACACCACTTCCAAGAAGTTTCCTATTCCCTCACTACTGATTTAAAAATGAGGTACGATCAGGATGAGAAAATATTTGGACAGAATGGATAATAACATCTGGGTTGTGTAAGTAGTGCCAATGCCTTAGAAAGGGTAATAGCCATTCTGGGTTAGCAATGAATTAACAACCAGAGCCATGCAGGGTGCAATACTCCAACAGTAGCTTCCCCATAAGGCAAAACTCCAATCCTTGTTCTTGGGATCTCTGAAGAGCTCAGTTTAGTACCGCTAAACACAATATATGTATGAAATACATAGATCATATATATCTATATATCTATATAGATATCAGTTGCATTTTGTCCTGACTCCTGCCTACATAATCACAATATACTTTGCTCATTTTTCTTCAAAATGTGTCCAACCAGTTACCATATTCTCCTTCAGGTACAATCCTACACCCTTCATCTTAGTGGCCAGAAGCCACTCTGTATAACACTGGAATTCCCCTGAAAAAAGCACTGTATAAATCTGATTTATTGTCAGGGTAAAAGGATTTCATCAAATTCACAGCCTTTGTGAATCTATACATGTTAAGGAACTTTTGGAATCCTAATGAAAAGAGCTAAATCAAGATTAAGTCTTTGATACAGATGCATAGTCTTGTTACTGTAACTAGAATAACCCAGGTTAAGTGCTTTAGGGACCATATAAAGGTTTTAGTGGTAAATATTAGAGGTACAAGTTAAATAGGAAAAAGCAATTAAGTAACTGACATGAGTAAATCATTACGGGCAAGTTATGCTGGGTTTTTTTTTTTAATCTAGATTTTTCTTTGGTATTTATCTACCTAAATATTGTGCTATCTAAGGAATAGAATATGTGTCATGATCTAGCAAAGCCTGGCTGCTCCTTAGGAGATAGGGAACTGACACCCAGGTGCAATAACAGAGTGACCAGGGTCCTCACAAGCTCATCCCGCTGTCCCTGAGGGAGGTGAGCAGAGTAGGCCCAGAGATGATGAGAAAGTTCAACCAAGAGTCTAGATCTTCCAAGAACTTTGTGGTGACAGGGCAGGCTGAGGCTGGGCAGGATGGTTATCCATGGACTAGGGCAAGTACCAGCAGGGTTGTGGTGAGGCTGGAGCCTGGCACCACTCTAGTTTTGCTGGGCGGGGACCAAGGGCCATAGGCTGGGCTGAAATGGGACCTGGGCCTGTGCACAGCAGAGGGAGGCCCCAGGGAAGGTGGGCAGAGAGGGTGAGGCCTGACGTGCCCTCAGGAGCCTGACCCTGTGATTGCTCATTAGATTGCAGCACGCATAATTCACTTGATTCCAGGATTTTAGTCAACTTGATCCCAAATTTTTGATATCAAAAAATCAACAACTAAAAGAATTAACAT
>JAUBOD010000009.1:1256134-1267650 GCA_032353885.1 Nothura maculosa
GGCTTCTGATCCTGGTTTCCTGTCTTGGATGTGGTGCCTCTTGACTTGCCTCTTGGAAATGGCTGCCTCTTCAAATCTACACAGTTTGATTGGACTCAGTCTTGTTTGTTCCTGACTCACTAACATCTGAGGATGCTACAGAGAAGATTAAAATATTCTGTGAAATAACAATAAGAGAAGCCTGTGTTAAGATATGGACCCTCTTCTGCACTGCAGCCTTGTTATCTCTTCCCCCTGTGGGTTATGAGCCCCTGCCTGTCGTGTTTGTCAGCTGGACTTTTGTGAAATCCTCAAATACCATCATGTCAAACACAACAATGCGGAACATGGAGCGAGTGTGGAGCACCAAAACACAACTACAGGACCGGTGCAGCTTCACACGGGCACCACTGCTGCCTTTCACGAGGAGAAACCACCTTGGGAAGTGCAGCAGCTCCAGAGAAGCTTCTCCACCAACTCCCAAGGTTTTGATCTACTTTCTGAAATTTATTTTCCCACTTCTCCATCCCCAGGAATGGGAGCTCCAGAGAGAGCTCCACATCCCACAGTGGAGCTGTCTGCTTTTCTAGCTGAGGTGCCAAATTTACTCTGGTCCTGCAGCTGTAAAACTTCCAGACACCTCGAAGACAGAGAAGATGCAAGTCAATATAGATTGTTTTTGAAAACTAAACACCAGAAGACTAAATGGAAATGTCAGATATGTCTTCAAGAATTAATTGCAACTTTAGCAGTCAGTATGAAGTGGTTGGCGTGTCGTCTATTTTCAGAAAATATTTGCTATATCTCATACGGGAGAAGTGCAGTGTGAGATACCTGTTTGTTTGATGCATCCCTAAAATAGAGGAAAACCTGAAAATAGAAAACCCACAGTAACTAATAAGCAGAAAGAAAGGTTATACCTGTAGGGCTTAGAAATGGTATGGTAATATAACATGAGGTCTCTAGTGCAAATACACAAGAATCTTGTCTTTCTGAAAGGAAAAGGCTAAATGAAAATGTCATCCTATGTATATTCATTGTAATGTAGCCCTGGGGTTACATAGCTGTGTTGTGTAAACACCTACAGTATATCAGAGTTATGGGAGCCCAATACTACGAGGCCTTAAATAGAAGCATCTTTGAGTTATAAAACCTTTTTGAAGAGCAACGGTGTCATTTATAGCAATAGTCCAGAACTACCTCCCTGAATACTCTGTTTCCTCTCCTGTCCTTTTCTCCTGTTTTCATATTAGGGCTTTGGCTCGGAGGGACTGGAACATCCAACCCTTTACCTCCCTACAGACCTTTGTATCTTCACAAGCCATGGCATATGAGGCCTACACCTACAGTGTAAGCCTAAGTACAGGCTTATCCCTTGGATGTATAGTATCTGAGGCCTACAGGTGTCTAGAAGAACCTCAAGGGAGGCAGTGAGAAGGATGGGGCGGCCTCTTTTCAATGGTGGACAGCGATAGGACCAGAGGAAACGGCCACAAACTGAAGCACCAGAAGTTCCACAGGGACTTAAGGAAAAAATTCTTGACTGTGAGAGTAACAGAGCCCTGGAACAGGCTGCCCAGGGAGGTTGTGGAATCTCCTTCTCTGGAGGTCTACAAACCCACCTGGATGCCGCCCTGTGCTCTGGATGCCCCTACATGTGCAGGGGGCTGGACTAGATGATCTCGAGAGGTCCCTTCTGACCTTATGGAATCTATAATGCTCTAGAAAAACTAAAGGCTTATTTTAACCCAGGCTCTCAGACAGCTGTGGGGAGGGATGTGGCTCCTGATAGAGACGACCTGTACAGGAACACGGTGTGGCTGGCACTGACTCAGCAGGAACACACAAACCTTCTTCTTTTCTGTATTCTTTTCTGTATTCTTTTGTATAAATTCTTATTCATGGTTTTTCTGTCAAATGCATTTTTGAAATTTCAAGAGAAGTAATTTAACAGGGTCACTGTGAACTTGCCAAGATTTCAACCTGCACAGTCTCCCCTTTGGACTGTCCCATAATGGCCAGGAGTTCGTTGTGTGGTGCTGGGTGCTGGTATTGTCTCGGGCACTGCTTCTTGCATGAAAACAGCTCTGTACCCTCTGCCAGGAGGTAGTGGCAGGTCTGTAAGGAACCAAACAGGCTGAACAAAATGCTGGTGCAAGAGGGGAGCTAACTTGTGCCTGCCGGTTTGCAGGCTTTCATTCCAAGAACGGCTTCAGCTTAACCACAGGACATACAGGGTATGTGACCTCTCAGGAATCCTGTCCTCCCTACCCTGGATTTGATGCTTGAACCCAGTAAGAGCAAAGGAGAGGACCCTACCACTGATTATCTTGGATATGAGATTCAGAAGTGAGGTTGGTTGGCTAAAGACAGAATTGGGAATTGCTCAGGATGATGATGTGCCTGTTTCTCCAGGCCCTCTGAGACTTCAGCTGGAGTAATTCCCTCTCTGCTTCTACACAGATCAATTATCTGTCACTTTCTGCAGATGGTTTCTAGAAATGTGTCCGTGCGTCCCTCTGCGCTCGCACATGCCCTGCATCTTCTCTGCTCTCTCAGACTGTGTTGGCTGGAAGGTCCCTCTGTGATTATTCTGTGTCTGTCACTACAGAATTGACACTTTGGTGATGAAGCGACTTGCGACTAGTAAATCTGTCAGTTCCAGCTCTCGCCCTGTTTACCTCTTGACCATTATTCTTCCTTCTGAGGTTTAAAATCTCATCCTGTTCAATGGATCAGTGTCTGTTTTTGAGCATGTGATAAATAGCAAGTATTTGTTTCTCTGCTCCAACCCTGAGGATAGTGACTTGGAGCAAATGAAACTGTAGGGGAAATTTTTCTGCAGTTTTGGATAGGTTACTGGGGTAGAATTTCTTCATCCTGCTAAGCAGAAGAACAGAGGGCACAGTTTGTGATGTGTGAGGAAGCTCTTCAGCTGTGCTAGCAAGCTGTCTCGTGAGGATCAGCAACCAGCTCCGTTTGCCAGAATGTCTTTAAAAAGCTTCACTCTAAGTTCTACCATGTAGCTACATCTTTATTACAGCTGTTAAGTTGTCTATCTGGAGCTAGTGGATAAAGCTGCAGTATGGATCAGGCTCTCGGAAACCTACGCAGTGAGTAACTGCTGTGAAAACTCCTCAGCCTCTAGCGCCTTCCCTGTCTACTGGACCACGTCTCTTAGACTGCGTCCTGGGCCCAAGCACATGGGATTGCCCTTTTGCATCAACTCTTTGAGGATTTTCCCAACATGCTTCCCAGAAAGCTGGATTTCAAAATAGATTGTGGAGTCTCTTCAGTCAAACTTGTTTCCTTCTAGGTCTGGGACCATGAAACAGGAATCCTTTACGCCTGGCTGTGGTGTCACTCTTACCTCGTGCCTGTCTGTGGCTGCTCCTCTCAGCAGCTCTTTACTGGGCATCCTCAGCTGAGATTCACTACCAGGAGCAGCTGCCTCTGAGACTAAGATCCCTCAGCACACAGTTTCTTTCCACAGGAACCCAGGCTGGTGTTTTAATGGTGATTTCTGTCCTCTGCATTTTGCTGATTAGATAGGGGTGCAGGCTGGTCATTTAGTACCACAATCGAAGAAACTGTTCATTCGGGTTATGACTTGTTTCAGGGTTGTCTCCTGCAATGGGGAGATGGATGTAGGGCTGCAGACACCCTTCTCACATGGACTCCTGTACTCCTGCCACCACCAAGCTCCATGTAAGTGTTGAAGGGGCTTCGTGCTTGTTCAATGAATTTGTGAAGCACTGGAGAGCCCTTGAGCTGGCACGAAATGTCCCCTTGCTTTGGTGGCTAATTCTTGCTGATAAACAGGTCTCTCCCCCCATGGTCACATAGAAGTGTCTTTAGCTTTCTTAAGTGTGATAAATTTTGGGTGTTTCTTGGTAGTCATTTAATTGTAGGGCCAACTTTTGATCCTGGACTAGTTTTACGCTTAACTGTGGCGATTAGCTTGAAATGAAGACCAACTTGCAAAGTGGTTTCTGAGGTCTGCAGTACCTGGGTGTTCACTGCCTCAGCAGATCCTTCTTCTGGGAGTTGGGAGGAGGAGGAAGAGCTGCCTTCATTGCACAGTGTGATTATTAACAGCCGAAATTAAAACCCAAATAGCGACAGTCCTGACCAGGGGCTGCCCCACAGAGCCTTTGGCCGGCGGGATCTTGTGACTGATGCTTCCCATGACTGACCCTCCAAAAACAACTTGCCCCTCTGTGTGCCCACGGCGTTTCTCCATGTGCCTGGGATGCAAGTGGAGCATGTTTGGTGTCTGACATCTGGACCTGCTCTTCTGTTTGAGCACCACATAGGCATGAGGCGTTTGCAGGCAGAGTTCTCTCAGTTGGGGCATGGAAGGGGATCTCTGCTGCTCATCACACTGCTGGAACAAGCCAAGATTCCACACTCCTGGAATTGCACAGATTTAGCCTGGGTGATCAAAATGCTGCAGCATCTCCTCAGCTGCAGCATTGGGCTGTCATTGCTTTGAGTACAGGTCCTTTCTGAGAGCAGAAGGTGTAAACCTTGGTTCTGGTAGTGACTGCTCTTGGAATAAACACGGGGGAAGAGGCAGCTAAGTGTAATATCCCTTGAGATGAGCTGTGGAGTTCAGAGATCCTGTGTTTCATACTGGAAATGGCACTTTCAGCTGGGCACGCAGGTGGTGACTGTGTGGTATGTGCTTAGCAAGAGCTGCGTGATACAGGAAAAGCAGGATAAACATTTTTGTTGTCTTTTTTAATTTTTATAAGATTTCCTAATCTCCATACAACCCTGCAGAATGATTTTGGTGTAGCTCAGGGACCAGCTTAACCATCCCTTTTCCCCTTCCCTTTTTGGAGGTCTCCAATCTTCCCCATATTCAAGTAAAAATACATCTATTCTGAGCAAGAGTCCAGAGAGAAGAGCTGCAGGAAGGGCACGTTCATAGACCCTAAAGCTGGAGGTCACCTGCCCACTGGAACCTGTGGCAGCCTCTTCACTCCATGGTGGTGGCATTGGATAAGCTTGGGAGAAACTGAGCTCATGGGATCGAATTCCTGTAAAGCTCTGTGGGTCCAAAGTTGGATTTTGCTCCTGTTTTTCATCACCACACTGAAATTAAAGGAAAGGAATAGGGGAAAGGACTTGCAGAAAGTCCAGCGCTCCAGGAAAACATGTTATCAGCCCCCTGTATCTCAGTTTAAGAGCTGCTTTGGGATCAAAATGCCAAGCCCAGCGCTATGGTGTGGAATTCCGCACAGCCCTGGTGATCCCTCTGCTGCTGTGATGGTGGGAGGTAGTTGTGCTGCTCGTCTACCTCTGCTCCAGCAGAACTAAGCCCTTCAGCCCAGCACAGCACTAACAGGCTTTTCAAATCCAACTTCTTGTCATTCTTGGAGAAATCGGGGCAAAATGATTGTGAAAATAACCGAGATGATCCATGCTGTGCGTGTAAGAATTCTTATAAAGAGATTATCTGGGTATGGGAGAATGCTTCATTTGGGCTGTATAGCTGCATATAATTTAATAATGTAGATTCCCTGCCTTCTGCAGAAAAGAGCTTTCTGTGCTGCAGCAGGAAATGTCACATAGGAGCTTTTATTAACACTTCTGGTCCTGCTGGCAACACTGAATTCAGAGAATTTGGGGAAATATTCCTTTAGGTGAAGAGCAGATCGTCACAACATTCCCCCAAAACAGAACCCCCCTAAAACCACATCTGCCCTCCAGATTCAGTGACAAACAGGATCTGCAGGTGCCTGTGTTGGCTGGGAGCTGGGCAGCTCATGGGGCTCCTCGCTTTGCTCACGACTGCAGGCGGCCCTTAGTTTCACAAATGGAGACTACAGGAGCTAGGGAGGGGCTTAACCTCCTGCCAGTGATTAAAAGTCTGTTTGTTGATCCATCTGGGTATGAAATGGAGAAGTCTGTGCGTGCTTTGCCAAGGCACAGGCTCTCTTTTCAACTCTGCTTCAGCATCTACATGTTCTGTCTACAAGTGAGGAAGGAACCTCTTCACTGTGAGGGTGACCGAGCAGTGGCACAGGCTGCCCAGGGAGGTTGTGGAGTCTCCTTCTCTGGAGGTCTCCAATCCCGCCTGGATGCCGCCCTGTGTCCCGTGCTGTGGGTGTCCCTGCTGGAGCGGGAAGGTTGGACTAGATGATCTCCAGAGGTCCCTTCCAACCTTGAACATCCTGTGATTCTGTGACTATCAGGGTTGGGGTTCTCCCTCCCTTGGCCACACCATTAACCGCTGGAGCAGTACCACAGACCACGTGCTGCACGGGGCTGATTTGAGCACCTGCCGGCTACTCTGCTCGCACAGGGGTGATCAGAGAGAGACAAGGTGCTTCTATTGACATCGCAATTGGGTACTTGATGCAGTTTAATTCTGGTTTCCAACTTTTCTGTGAAAAAGCAGTCCACAAACTTTATTTTTTTAAGATAAATAGGACAAAACCAAGTCCTAACACGTTTCTCAGTCTGCTGCTTATTTCCAAACAAGTTGATTCCGATTTTGAGAGAGATCTTTTTCCAAATGCCCACTGAAGTCTGACTTGCTTCTTTTAACGAATAACCGGGAAGAAGCTGCGTGCTTTTACCCCAGGTATTCCCTGTTCCCATGGGACTTGGTGGCTGGTGCGGAAGAACCCGCTGGGCGACTCTGCATAAATTCCGAACTCATTAACATCCCAGGGAATTACTAGCAGTTGGTCACCATGTGGTGAGAGTTTCATGCTGATCTAGAGGGAGGTTAAGGGGCCCAGCTGAGACGGGCCTATTAAATTCCACTCCAAGCTTGACCTTCACACGTGTATTAGACCCTTGCTGCGGTTTTTATTCCCCTGCTATCAGGAGCTTGTTGCCCTGGTTTAGGAGGGTTGACTTTTGCTCATCCTGCACTTCAGGCTGTGATCTTGATTGATAAAAATGGCAAATCCTTCAACCTTTTAAGGCTAAAACCAGTGAATCCTTTTCCCTATGCAAAGACAGAAGTGCTTTTCCTTCTAACTCCATTGACTGCTGATGCTGTGAAACAACTTCAGCCTCACAGGTAAATCAGGCCAAATTCAATAGGTATTTTTTCTAAAAGTATTTCATAAAACATGGATCTGCTGCTGCCACCAGAGCTCTCCCAAACTCGAAATTCAAAATAGCATCACACAGGTGGAATTAAGTATTTTATGTGCTAGTGGGTGACGCATATTATATGTGCTACTGTACTGTAAAAAATGGTAAATTTGTTTTAAGAAAACAAACAAAACCCCTAGTATTTTATGTTACGTAGCTGGAATGGGTGTGTGTCCTGTCTTATGTTGATAGCTGGGCACTGTAAAGAGCTGAGAGCAATGGGGGAGAACGCCTGGGTGGCTGATCTGGAAACCTCCCTTGAGAAGAACCTGGGAGGTGGCCGAGCTTCCCAAGGCCAGGACTTGGGGAAATGCGGAAGGCGGGAGCTGGAAGGACACGAGATGGGCCTGGGAGGAGACCTGCCTGGAAAGCCAACACAGGGATGCTGCTGCAGAGAGTGGTGGGTGCAAATAAGAGATAAGGCCGAGGGCTCCACACACGTGAATTTGTCCTGTGCCAGCAGCTGATCCTGGGCCTCCTTTGCATACGGAGCATCAAACTCCCAAGTCCTGCTTCCAGCCCCCGACAAGGCTTTAAAAAGCGCTGCCCCCTCCGTGCTGCACCGACACGGCTGTTTGTGTGGGGGAAAAATGATTCCCACGCTGGCTGGAAGGAATCAGTAACTGCAGCAGTCGCCTTCTCACAGAGCACAACAGCGTTGCCACGCGAGGTTGGCTCCAATAACAACAGTTGGGGTTTTGCTTTGGAAATGGGGAGCCTTGTGGCTTTGAGGCCTCAGTAGGGTAAATGCCACAACTCTCCCTGCTTTCTTTCCAGGCTGTAGGGGAGCAAGAGCAAGGATGGGGCAAATCCAGACTTTATTTTGAAACCAAGTGCTCAGTTTTCCTCGGGTTGCTACCATAGTGTAAGAACTGTTGTTGCAATCCGAGTTACTTCTGTATCTGCCTTGTTGAAGCTCTAGCTTCAGAAATACCTAACTGCGTACCCGTATCCAAAGGCAGTATCCGTGTGGAAATAAAACATGGAATAGCTGCTCATTGGAAATGGCAACGCCACCAAGGGGCCCTTATCAAATCTGGTGAATTCGCCTGTGATCTTTTGCTCTGTCAAAGGGACTTCACGTTTTCTGCAAGCGATGTTAATTAAGAACAAGATAACCTGGTGGTGCCGCATCTTTACATCTTCTTGTCTAAATAGCCAGCTCGAGGTGTTAGAAAGATGGTGCAGCTTTCTGCTTCAAGAGCTAAAATGTCAGCTCTGTGTCAACAAAGGCCTTTGATGAGATGTGCACTCCGTTAATATTGATTAAAATTGCAGTGTCAATTAAGCCGAGGCTGGTGGTAGTGCCCTTGTGTTGCTATAGGCAACTGCTGCGTTACCCACTCCCTGAGTATTAGATTTATATTTGATGTTTCCACTGTGTTTCTGCTAAAAACAAGGTTTTCTGCCATAGATGAACAGGGCTCTGACAGCCCCTCGTGTTCCCAGAAACCACACTAACAAGATCAGGGATTTAAATTTCTGTTTTCACTTGATTATTTTTTAATGTGTTTCCACTGTGGAATAGGTTTTCTATTCAAGTCTTCTGTTCCTTTGCTTCCAGGGTGCCAAGGGGCAAACGGAGTAGAGCCACGTGATGCGCAGCCTGTATCTTTTAAAATCGAGCTGAATTTTACATTTATAGATATATATATAAACCCTTTGCTCTATCTTAGCAATGCCTTTGAGGTCCTGAATGGTGCCCACGTTAACAGCTGGCTTCTGGAGAAGCCCATAAGGCAGGTGAGGAACAAAACAGGACTAGATGAATATATTGTTCATGTCGGCTTTCATTTGGAGCCCAGCAACTCATTCATGTCCCTGAGGTAGCAGGAAGTCTCCAACAAACCCAATGAATCCTGTCTTGGCAATGTGATTTAAATAACCAGTGTTGGGAACTTTATGGGACCTGCAGCTGCAGGGCAGCCTCACCTGGAGGTCGCTGGAGGCCTGTGAACAGGCCTGCACCAGGCACAGAAATAGGAATGTAACAAGCTCTGGTGTCTTATTCCTTGTCAACTTGGCTAATTGACATGGGATGTGTCTGTCTCCTTTATTATGGGCAAATTAGCATTATTTTCTGCCGGGTTTCTCAGGGCTCTTCCATGAAGGACACCTACTAACGAGCAGTTTGACGTAGGTGGATGTCTGCCCAGTCTCGAGCTTCACTCCAGCGGTGGCTCTTCCAACCAGGCCCTCTGTGCCCCAGCTGCAGCAGGAACTTCCCATTTGGAGATGTGGATTTTAAAGGAAGCCTCTCCATGTCAATGCAGCACATGGAGCCTGCGCTGTCTGCAAGGCCTGTCCCCAAGCAGGTGAATGTGCTCGGTGCTGCAGTGCACCTGGGCACCCTGCTTCAAGCCGGGGGTCCCTTCTGCTGCATTGCAGTGCCCCGTAGCACTGAATTTTATTTATTTATTATTACTACTGGTATTATTTTGCCGCCTGGAAGAGAGGTGTCTCCACCCTACTGGTCTTCCAGGGATTGTGTTGCCTCTTGGTTCCGTGTCCTTCACTTCCTGTCCTATCCAAGCCACTGCTAACAGGTTTATCTGGTAAGAGTGAATCAGAAGGGAGAATTTCAAATAACTTCTGTGCTTATATTGAGGAGTCTTAGGGGCTCCTAAAGGATGTGTTTGGTAGGTGCCCTTGTAGGAGAAGCAGAGTGGAAAGCTGAGCATGGGTGTCCTTTCCAAAAAAAATAAATGAGAAAGAGAACTTGGTTCTACTTGCAGTTATTTCCTGAACTGGACTATATATATTTTTTTTTGGAGCAATTTCTGTATTCTATGGAGCTAATAAGAAAGATTTCATCTTTCCTTATTTGCAGCAATGCCAACTTCCTTACTATAAAGCTCTTTGGAAAATCTACTGGTAGAGGGATTTCTCATCCTGCTGCTGTTGGGAAGGTGTTCAAGATCGGAGTGAGTTGTATGGATTGGCCTCTGGTGCCTTGTTCTATTCTTCAGTTAATTTTACTAAGCAAATATTTTTAAATGCTGATTTTTTTTCTGTGATCTTGTAGCTTTCAAAATACAGAGGAAAAAGAAAAACCTAAGAGTAATAGAAAATGGGATCATTCATGCCAAGGATAAGAAAGCAGCTAAATAGCGAGGTTTCCTGCGCGGGGACTCACACGGGTATCACTTCTCCTGTTGCCAATTCCAGTGATTGACACTTAATTTAGGAGCAGATGTCCCTTGGTGCAGGAGCAGCCGATGAGCAGCCGGGTGTCACCGCTGTCGGATGCTTCCTGCGGTGCCTTGAGCAGGGAGCTTGGAGGTCTGTGGGGCAGAAGGCACCACGACCGAGTTGGTGCTCACCTTGTGCCCCATAGAATGAATGAATGGAGGAGAAACTCTTGTGTTTAAAGATGTTTTCATGAGTCAGAGGGCTGCAGATGCCACGTAAATAGTTGGGAGAACATGGCCTGTCTCTCCACACTTGGGTAGGCTCAAAGCCTGGCTTTGAGCAGCTTATCTCCTGGTGCTGAGGTGAAGGGGATGCTGCAGGCAGAGGTTTCTGATGCCTCGTGAGCCAATGTTGGTGCTGTCCTGGTGCACTAGGTGCCCAAGTCAACTGGAAACTGATGGAAAACCTCCAGTCTGTCCCTGGGAAAGGCATCTGATGAAGTTTCGAGTTGTCTGTACACTGTGGTTGAGCCAGTAAGTGGGAAATCAGGAGACTTAGGCTAAGAAGCCCATCTCCAGATGCCTTAGGAGAGCTGTGTGTTTAAAGGAGCAGTTAAACAGGACTCTTCAGCGTGTATTTGCTCATCAGCCCTCTGCCCTCGGAAGAGTGAGCGATGGGCACCCCTGTCAGTGAGGAGCGACCCCACCAGGGTGGGATTTCTGCCAGAAAGGGGCAGTTGGCCTGGAGTGGTAATAGAATGCCAGAGGGCAGGGATGCTAAGGAAGGAGCTGCCTTTGGAGGTCAGGAGCTCCCCTGAAGCTGGGGGTTCCCTGCAATGTTAGGGGACACTGGAACCTCGTGAGATGAGGGGAGTTCTTGAGGATGGTATTAAATGTAGCACTTGGGGGTATGTGTAAGGGCAGAGCTTTCTGTTGGGGCCCTGTGACCTTGTTGGCGCTCTCAGCGGCAGCCTCTCTTCCAGATGAAACAAACTGGAAAAAAATCAACCTCCTTGCTTTAGTTTAAGCATTTTTAAGCGTTATTTTAAATTATGCTTTGAGAAATGATGCTTGGGACCGCGTTCGTAGGAAGCTCGGGCCCTTGGTTAATCACTCGAGGCACTCGTTGCACCGGGCGCACTTGCCGCAGACACCTGCGTGTTCCCAGTGCCCTCCTCAGCACCTGCCTGGCAGCAGAGCAGGGCGAACGCCCAAACCCGGCCACGTTTTTGGTGCCTCTGGAACAAAAGGTGCTTCCTGCTGCAGGAGGGGAGCTCCATCCTGCTT
>JAUBOD010000009.1:1360058-1370558 GCA_032353885.1 Nothura maculosa
CAAAATTACTTCGTTGCCTGCATCCCTTTTTGGATATACACGATCTCTACCCTGGTGATTTTTCAACACATTTGATGCCAAGGGCTTGTCAATGATCAAAGGTCTAACTGCAGAGATGGCCAGGCAGCTTGGTTTGACTTCGCATCTCTTTATCCATCTTGGAACAGGGCAATGAAAACCTGTCTTTGAAGTGGACACAGATGGAGGAATGACTCACGTTCAGCATCAGCCAAGGAGGGATGTGCTAGGGGCATTGCTATCTAATTCAGCACACTCATAAGTAAAGGGAGACTTTCCTGAGTTTACCACATTTTTCCCCACATGGCTGAATCTGAGAAAAAGCCAAGTCACCATCAAATTGGTGATACAGCAAAACCAAAGCTATTCCAGGGACCTGGGGTGGGCAAGGACTACCTGGGGGTACAGAGTACATGACTGCAAGGCAGTGGTTACGGGATCATCCTGCTCAGCATGGGAGATACCCTGGCTGGGGGGCACCTTGCTCTTCTACAGGTAGCCCAGGAAAAATTATGGAAAGGATTCGGCACATGTACCCCCATGTACCACAGTACAAAGCCATGCAACAAAGAAGTGAATGTGCTCTGGAAATATGGTCTCATGGAGCAGTTTTTTATGCAAATAACGTCCTGTATGTGTAAGAAATGAGATGGCAGCTGTTTCTGGGCTTGTTCACTTGCAAAAACACACCAGCTTTTAAAATGCAGCAGAGCAGAGTGAGGCTGTGCCCCACATGAGTCTGCTGCACTGGAGAATAATAGTGCACTTACTTGGAGAATAAAAATATCAGTAGCTGATGTTAAGCTGGTTTCTTTTGATTTTGCTGACACTTGCACTTTTTTGGCTTTTCCGCAGGGCTTAAAAATGTCACCAGGTGCTGGTTCAGGCTGTCCTCAATCCTGTGCTAGCGAGGGTGAGCTCAGTGTCAGTGCAAGTGCCTTACAGCTCATTAAACAATTACTGAAGCCAGAAAAAAAAAGAGATTTGCACTCAAAGACCAAAGGCTTTTCCTACAGTGCCCTAAAATCAGCTGGGATGAATGGGTCCGGAGCTGGGACCAGCTCCAACCCTGCAAAGCTGGCTCTGTTTTTCTGAAGCACTGCCTGTAAGCAGTATCTCCAGCTTGCAATGGCTCAAATGCCATCAGAACAACCTGCCTTTGGGGCTCTGGATACTGCACTATGTTGTGTTTCCCAATGAGTGCTCCAGAGCTGACGGGATCCCAACAGGCAGCGATCAGGGAAGTGGGGCTTGGTGCTCCGCAGTCCTCAGCATCCTTGATGCCGGTAGAGGACATGGCTTATCTTGCCCAAGGGACAGCCAAGCTGAGCTGCAAAACTGCTCCTGGCATCAGTAACTCCTGAAGGACCAGGGGAAGCCAAATTTAAAAGATTTAGTCCCTTTTTTTTCCCTATGATACTAAAGTTTCTATGTGCACAGCCCCATTGCAAAGGCTGGGGCTGCACTTTCAGATAAGGACATGCACTAACATCATGACAGTGATGTCAGTGAAGGTAAAGGACACAAGTTCTCCTCTCAAGAGCCACCCTATAACATCACAGCCTAACTCCCTGCAGAAGAAACAAACAGCAAAAATTGACTACATTGGTACTAAACTGCAGAAAAAGATATTGAGCAGAGAAAGGTAAAAGAGGAAGACCAGGGAAATAAGGCCTTCCTGGGGACTGCTGGGCCAACACGCACCATCTACAAGAAAAGTTAGAGTAAGGGAAGTCACAGTGACCAAATAGCAAGTGGGAGAGATCGTAAGAAGCAAGAAAATACCCTTTAAGGAGCTGAAATCCCATGTGGATGAGTTGCAGGGGAGAGCTGGGGAATACAGGCACTTGCATATTAGTAGATTTTGCAACAAAAAAAATAGAATTAGTGAGTATTTAGATGAATATGAGTTCCTTAGGAAGTCAGGTGTACTTGCCTTAAAAACCTCTTGGACTTCTTAGAAAGAACCAGTGAGCATAAGGATAAGGATGGTCTGTCTGAAAGAGTCCACTCTGACTTCCTAAAGGCTTCTGACAGAGCCAAAGAGGCCCCAAAGGCAGCAGAGGAGACTCAAAACAAGAGGGCAGGCCCTGGAAAGGTTAAATACCTGGTTAAACAATAGGAAAATGGTCAATTCTCTTAGTGAAGATGGTCACAGGGCAACATCTCAGGCCTTGGGCTCACTCAAGGGGAAGAGATCTACTGAGACAATGGATAAAACCCACCAAAACTAGAATAGATTGACCTGAAAGTGGCAGCAAAGGAGTGGGACAGTAGCAGCTGAAAGCTGCTAAAGAGCACAGAAGAGCACAGTGACCTTTCCAGTGGGATATCTGCTGTAACATCCTTCATTTGCCTGGGACACATCTCTATCCCTGGGAAGGAAACCAAGGTCTTCTTTGCTGTCCTCCTCTCCTATGGGGGGGAGGACTTGCTTGCTCAGCAAATGTGGAGGAATTTGCATTTTCAGCCCTAGAACCAAAGCAGTACTGTGGGGGAGAGCATTCCTTAAGATATGTGCACTTTTTAATTAAAAATGCCTGCTATTTAGTGCAACTTGACATAATCCCATGGGGTAAAGAAACCAGTAGCTAAGGCAGTTCTGCAGTAGGCAGGAGTGACCTGGCCCAGGCCAGAATATGCCCCAAGTTTCCCTTTTGAGTACAGCACATCCCTAGCATCCCTCTGGGAAGAGATAATTTGGGGTCAAAGCTGGATTTGCCACCCAGGAGTGGGAATGCTGTGAGCTGTACAACCAAGGCTGAGCATGGAGCATGGTTTTCCCATTACACAGAGCACAAACTTCCATGTGGAAAAGCTTGCCCCAAACAACTCAAGTATCAAAGGAGGCAGCAGGCAGATCCCCACACCTGGGCCACGCTCCAGCTCCAGCCTCTTCTCCATCTCCAGCCGTGGGACACACTCTATTTGGCGAAACGCCCTGAGTGGCCGCTCCGCAGGGCTTCACCTCCATACTCAGCATGGCTTAAACTCAGCTCCAAAGGGGTAGCTCTCCCTAAGGAGGAAACGCAGCCACGGCAGCTCCAGCTGTGGTGCCAGGAAGGGATTTACCACCCATCCTGTGTGAGAAGGGGTTCACCCCACATCGCATGTGGGAAGGGCTTTACCAAACATCCCATGTGGGAAGGGCTTTACCACTCATCCCATGTGGGAAGGGGTTTACCACACATCCCACATGGGAAAGGGTTTACCCCACATCCCACGTGGGAAGGGGTTTACCACACATCCCATGTGGGAAGGGGTTTACCCCACATCCCACGCCCCTCCCAGCGCTCCTGCTGCACTTTTCTTGTTCCCATGGGCAAGCCCGGAATCCTCCTCCTCCCGGCGCCGCCAGGGCAGCCCGCCAGCCTTCTTAGCATGCGGCACTCGTTGCCCGGGAGCGATTGTGGCTGCCGAGGAGCCGCACTCCGCGGCTGCGAGGATGTCGGTCTGGCATCCCCCTCATCCCGGACTGCCGTATGCTTTCTCCTAAGGGATAAGCACTCACAGGAACCACTTCTCCAAGCCAATTCATTGCCGATAAGCCCAGTGCCGGCTCTCTGGCGTGAAGACCAAAGAAGAGTTTTCTCTTCCCAGTGGGATTTGCCGCTTTGAATGCCAGAGGAAGGGGGGAAGGCAATGGCCTGGCGCTCCTTCGGGTGAGACGCTTTGGACGCCCCTCTCCCCCGCCGTGTGCCGGGGCACAATGGAGCTTTTCAAGTTGAGTCTGGGCTGCTTTTGCCTCCTTGCTTGGCTCCAGGGTAAGTTTTGCTTCCTTTGTGGGAGCCCCAGAGCAGGCAGCTCTCTGCCTCTCGGGGTTTTAACTCTTTTTCGCGCGGTTGCGTATGGATGTGTGTGGGCACCCAGCGTGTGGATAGTGGTGGGTAATACGAGAGGGGATTCAGCGAGGGAGGGTGGTGGGAATCAGGGAATGGTTTCCCCATGTGCTTTGGACTCTCTTACCGGAAAACACTATCAGCAGAAGCAGGGTGTGTGCAGGAGATGTAGCCTGTCCTGTTGGCCGTGGTGGAGCAAACTTCTGAGAGGTCCCTTTTAGTCTTTCAGTGCATTGCAGAGCTGTGTGCTGACATAGATCAGATCCTGTACTCTGATACACAGCAGAATTTTGTGTCCCAGCAGCCCAGTGTTTAACATCCACAGGTGGAAAGCAGAAATCCTGCCTAGCACCATAGAGCAGACCAAAACAGTTGCTTGGGAACAGTCAACCCCCATCACAGACAGCAGGCAGTATCTCTGCTTTTTAAAAGAGCAAAATCTCCAAGATAACAAACATTTCCCTTTTTGCATTTTGTTGCTACATTTGAGATTCAAGGTTCATGAAAGGGACTCACTGAAATAAATCCCTCCAGTGCTTCGAGGCTCACCCTGTCCCAGATACGCAGTTTGCAGGACAGCAGCTTGGAGGTTTTCAGCAAGCTCCCTGGACCAAAGAACTACAACTATTTTGGCTACAGAGTTGTGGTGATTATTCCCTAAAGATAAAGCACAGAGTGGCAGCTGTGGCCATAAACCCATTCACTCTCCTTTCCCTGTAGCCTCTCAGTTATTCAACTACCCTGCAGTTTGCGCTGCAGCCAGGTCAAAGGAGAGGTTTGCACTCTCATGGACCTCACTTTTGCTGATCTATGGTTCTTTTTCTGCACCTCAAAATCCTGCTGATTAAAATAAATCCAGTGATTAGATCTCTTCCTAAAAGCTCTGGATTCTGTGTATATGTTTCCCTATGTGGGTGGGAGGTGAGGAGAGGTCCTTCTTCTATAGAAATCCCAGCTGACCAGGAGATGCCACAGTGGTGGGATGCCGGGAGAGCAGCACCACCAGAGATCATGCTCTTTCTCTTTGCTCTAATAAACATCTTTGTCTGCTGTTAGAAGTAAAAGTGGCTCTTCACTGTTGCCGCACTAGGAAATGAAGCAGCGCCAAGGATTGTTCCCCAGCAAACTTCTTTTCCTTCACAACAGAACAGCCTTGGAGCGATCGGGCAGTCAGACATTGTGTTCCAGCTAGGAGAGTGATAAAATCCTGGCTGTTTTGCAAGAAAGGAAATGATCTCCCCTGTATCTGGCAATGCTCCAGGCAAGCTGGAAGGGCAGAAAGCAAATACAGGCTTTGCCCCATGGCTGGCACCCCCTCCCCAGCCTCTCCTTCCCATCTCATCCTGCTAGGGACTGCCCTGCTGCAAGCAGAACAGAAGAGTTTGATCTTCCCAGGCCTTGAAGGGTTCTGTTTCATCAAGAAATCCTGGAATTGCCTAATTCTGACACTAGTTTCTTTGGAAATCCCCCACCAGCGGGAAGGGGGCTGAGGTGCCTTCTAGGAAGCAGTGAGGTATAATGCTCGGGCATGAGCCAGATCAGTGTCTGGACAGGCCAGATAGAAGACTAATGAAATCAGAGGTCGCCCAAAGCGTCGTGCATGGAAGAGGCAGAAAGACCAAGCTGATACCTCCCCTTCCCCTGGACGCCTTCTCAGTCTTCCGTGATTTTTGCTCGGGGGATTTCCTAGTGTTGGCATGTTCAGCTCCTGTTTTACAATGGTCATCCCAGAGCTAGGAGTTTCCCAAGAGTCTGGACTAGTTTTCCCTGTGTGAACTGGGCTTATGGTCTGTACTGACCTCTGCTCATTTTTTGTCCCGCTGCTCAGGCTCACACGGCACTTCTGCAACTCATCCCCATCCCCAACATCCCCATTGCTGGTCAACTGAAAGCCAGATATTCCTCAAGGAAAAAGCAAGGACCAGAAAAAATACAGGCTAGTCTGGCTGCTGGAAGCAGCATCTGGGAATGATTCCTCACAGAGCCATGTTGCTGAAAAGAAATCTGAGTGCAGAGCGAGAAGTATTTGCATTCAGGTACTTGCTCTGAGAAGCCAGTCACTTACTAGCTTCTATAGTTCCTAGTTCCCATACTTGCTTGGCTCTGACTTACCCCTTCCCTCCACAGAGCCTTTAAAGGGAGGGTCCTGACCCCAAACAATTCATCAAATGGTCTTGATCAAGTCATCACAGGCACTGCTTAGAAACAGCAGAAACTTTCCCAGCTGCACTGGGCTTACTGGTAACCAAGGCTTTCCTGGCGGCATTACCTTAATTAGGAAGGTTCTGCTCCTAATCCTGCAAGGAACAGCATGTCCCAGGGGTGCTCATGCCACAGACAGGCAAGGGGCTATATTTGCTTGTTTTCCTTTCTCATAACTGGACAGAGTGGCAGCATCATAGGAGAGGCCAGTTGGCATCAAGGGCCTTTGCTAGAAATTGTTTGTTTTGTTCCTAAAAATAGGAGGAGACCAAAATATTCAGAATGAGCCGCTAAAAAGCGTTTTTAAGAGACACTGAACCCAGATCCCCAAACCTACAGGAGAGTTTCTTTCCACTTCAGTTGGATACCATGCTCTGCTTGCTCCAGGTTAACATTTCCCAAATTCCAGGGTTGATGGCTGTATTTGCAGGAGTACTAAGCACTGGCACTAGACATGCTTGGCAGTGTTGTGAAGAAAGGTCCTTTAGCTTCATGAACATGGATTCTTGGTGCCTGATGTGCATCTCAAAGTAAATCTGCCTCAGCTTTCTTTGTACCTGTACCCACCTATAGCGGTGTGAGGCATGACCATTGCTTGCTGCCAGTTATCTCTATAGATATATTAGGCACACCTACCTAATTAGATAGTATCTTCTAAGGGATAGGGAATTTGTATCGCAGACACAGGCTCACATCTTGGCAAGCATCATTTGTACCATTTGAGTGAAACAAAACTCAAGGAAAAGTCCTTGTGTTGCAACCCTTGTGTTGCAGTGTTGAGGTTCCTCAGCTCACATGGATTTCATGCACAGATAGGCTGCCTTGTCTTTTCAGTGGGATGAATCTCTAAAAATAGATATTTTTCAAACTTCTAAGATGAATGTAAGCTATTGCATAAAGTGGCTTCCAGAAAAGAAAAGGATTATGGTTCACTATTGCAACGACTGGGATCTTCAAAAGGTATTCAATAGAAACAGAGAGAGTTCTCTGCTGTGACAGAGAACAGAAATTGCAGATTTCAGAATTTCAGAAATTGCAGAATTGCAGATAATCAGATGAACGTGAGAAGTCTATACTGTGGAGGGAATGCCAGGCTCATCAAGGCATAAATCAGTTCATGTTGGATGTTCTGAGCTGATCTGGCTTTGGCAAGTCTTAGATCTGCCAATGACTTTTGATAAAATTCATTCACTAGGGCCCTTAATATCAGTTCTTACAGTAGATTTCTCTGATGGACTGGTAAATGGTTAAAGATTAAAATAACAACTACAAAAAACACACAAGGATATCAAATAAATAGACAACAGCAGGAAGATGTCAGCAGGTGCCTATATAAATCAGTGCTGTTTGACAGAAATCTTGAAAAAAGGTGTGAATAATGAAGTAATGGAGCTAGCTTGTGGCACAAAATTATTCAGGACAATCAAAAGTTGACTGTGCACAGCTGCAAAAGGAGCTCATGACACTGATTGAACAGCAAAATGATTAACAGATTTCTTTGGGGAAAATTCAATGTAATATACATAGCAAAAGCAATTCTAACCAGAAATGCCCGGATAACTCTCTTGAATAAACTCTTTTCTAGCCTGATTTTTGTCTTCTTCCCTTATACATTTGCTAAGGCCCAGCACTGGAGAGAGGATACCAGGGATTGCCAGGTATTTTGTTTGACTCAGTATAGCTCTCCTGCTCCTTACGTTTATTAGGTTTCTATGCAGTGTTCAGTTAATTATTAAAAGTTAAAATGAAACGAACTCCCAATTAAGAGGAAGCAAAGTATTTCTGTGGATCCTGGCTTCTAAAAAAGAAAAGAAAAACAAACATGGCAGGAGGCCTAGGAAGATGTATTTGTGCCTTTGGATTATCTAGATATTATGTGAGATAATGTAGGAGATGTGCTCATAGATCCAGCAGATATTTTCTTCCTGGCACATAGGATTGGTGAGAATTATCATAGAATCATAGAATGTTTAAGATTGGAAGGGACCCCCAGAGGTCGTCTAGTCCAATTGTTTGGTGATCTAGTCCAATTGTTTGGGTCATTGGCACCATAGGACCATGAAGAGCAGTACTCCTGCACTGACACATCCATCATCACCTCATTCCCATCCAGTTAGGAGTTGTACTGTGAATTCCATCTGCCTCCACCAGTGCGGTCAGGTCCAACACAAAAGCTCTGAGCTGTTAGTCCAGCAGGCCTCTAGGATTTCCTGAGAGAAAACACGGGAGCCCTTTTAAGCTATTGTTCCTCTCCTTGTCATTGTTGGCTCCTGTTTACACTCACATTAGCTTTTGCAGATACTGAGCCAAATATATGCTGCCAGGGGAAAGTATTGTTCTTTGCTTTGGGAGGGGAAATTCTGCAGAAATAGATGTTGAGATAAGCATCACTGTTCTCGTCTAATGTCATTTTTCTTCCCCTACTGCCCTCAACATGGTATGCTGATGATGCTCTTCAAAATGTGACCCTTGGGGAAAAGAGGAAAAAAATTCAGCTGAAAGCTGTCATGTTATAACTGAAAGTAAAATCAAAAGGCATATGGCAAAAAACTTGAATGATTTATTTCTATTCCTCTTTGTGTAAATTAGACACAAAATACACAAGGGAGAGGATATCTGTGCCAGTGACACATGATTTAACATTTAATATTTTGTTTAGGATGTTCTCAGGCTATACCTGTTGATTTCACAGTGAAAATGGATGCAGCTTCCCAATTATCAGCTATCCATCACAAGCTATCAAAGGCCCAGGATGAGCCTCATTGTGATCTAAAGCAGCAAATAACAAAGAAATTGCTTGTCCATTGTAGAATGAGTTTAGGATGTGTCTTATAAAGATATTTTGTGTCAAGAGCATACAAGCCAGAGTCAGATATAATAAATGCAAGTTTACTTCAATACTTATGCAAGTCAAATTAGTCAAGTACTTCCAGACATCTGAAGTAGTATGATATTATCTCTGATGTTGCTGTACCATCACAAGAAGCCACCTAATGTAAAAAACAGCCCAAAGGGGCCTATTTGGTGACCTAGATAAGCATTTGGGAATTTGGGGAATTTCAATTATTTTTCATAAGAAAGATGTGATTCCGATTGGAATCACAAACCAATTATTTCTGAGGGTGGAGAAGGACAAGTACTTATTTGAAAAAACTTAGCTAGTTGAAATATGGTATAAGTATTAAAGACATATATCAGACATATATCATAAAAGTACAGTCTTTCACAGATAGTGATGTATTCTCCATTAGTCATATGAGTAAGTTAGTCATAGGTATTTCTCTCTAGTATCATTCCTGGTTATTTGTACTCCAGATAGAGGGATGTAATTCTGGGCAATTAGGAGGATATGGAAAATGCCATCTGGGCATGATCACCAAAGGAATGGTGGGTAAAGTCTCCCTTGCTAATGGGCCTCTAAAACATCTTGTGCTCAGAAGATGTGTTTTCCTTGGACATATACAGTACTAAATGGTGCTCTGATTGTACTGCAGTATCGGCGGGGCAAGGCTTCCTCATAAAGAACATTCGTTTGGAAAAATGCATCCACGTCTCCCACCACGAGCCTGATGGCATCGGCCTGACCCACTGCAAGCTGCACTCCCAGCAGCAGCGGTGGAGCTGGGACCCCACCACCAAGACCATCATCAGCCTCAAAACAAAGCTTTGCTTGTCGGCCTACAAGACACGCGAGTACTCGCTGGTCAAGCTGGAGCCCTGTGGGGACTGGGAACGCCAAGCATGGGCCTGCAGCAAGAAGGGACACCTGACTCTGCAAAGCCTGGGCTTCCATCTCAGTACCAAGGAAGGAGGCCACAAGGTCTTTGTTTCAAGGGAGAAAAACAAGTTCAGTAAGTGGAAGACTTCAGCAGATGAACCCATCTGTGCTTCTGCCTGGACAGCAACTCCGAGTCCTGGTGAACCAACGCAAGCAACTGTAGACAGACTGGTCCGGATATATGAAAGTAAGATGAGGTAGATTTAGCAACTGATAACATCTAACCTTAGGCATCATCATCACCTAGAAGTCACCTAACGCTTACTTTCATCATCCTAACTCATGGCCACTTTGGCCGAGCCTGAAGAGATACCGAAAGGCTCAAAGCCAACCCACCTACACTTCTGTACCACCAGTTTCTAGTAGTTGCTGTTGAGTGTTTTGCAGAAAGCATGCATCAAAACTCAGATATTTTGGAAAGCTGGCCTGAATCAGTGCCCTAAGCTAAAAATTGTTTGAAATGCTTGAGAGTTCTAACTCCAAAACAGCTGAGGTGGAAGTCTTATGGTTAGGCATCTAGACTTTGAGTAGGCCTTTTCACACTTTGTGCCTCTCAATGTCATTCAAAGTAAACTAGAGGCTGCTGAGAGTCTTTTTCAAACTAATATGAATTATTAAGGAGCTGCTATATTTGAAATGAAAAAATCTTGCTTCTGTTTGAGC
>JAUBOD010000009.1:1437216-1458983 GCA_032353885.1 Nothura maculosa
CCCCCCCCCCCCCCCCGGGGGTCGGTCGCCGTTCGGTTCCTTCCCCCCCGCCCCGCGTTGGGCTCGGCCGTTCGGGCCGTTGGGGCCGTTGCCGCCGCGGGCCCAGCTCCCCCGGCCGTGCGCGATGCTCTGCGGGGGGGCCCGGCCGGGCCGCAGGCGGCCGTTGGGCCCCGGGGTCGGTACCGGGCGGCTCCGCGTCCCCCTCCCCCCTGCCCGGGACCCACCTCACGGTGGGGGGGGGGGGGGGCGCTGCCCGGTGCTCCCGTTGGTGCCGCTCGATCCTCTCCCGTTTCCCTGGACGCCTCTGCACTCGCTCCAGAAGTTGCTTTTCTCGTGTGCTCTTTTGCCCCGAGTTCGGAGGACTCCAGCTGGTGGCTCCCCAAACCTGTCCCCGAGCCAGGAAGGCCGCTCCCTGCCATCCCGCCCCTTGCTCTAACCGCCGTGTTTGTTTTCCACAGTATGGCTGGGACCACTCGGTTCACAAGCGGAAGAGGCTCCCCCCCGTGAAAAGGTCCCTCGTGTACTACCTGAAGGGCAGAGAGGTCCGGCTGCAGAATGAGTCCAGCTACCACCGCCTGCTGCACGGCTACGCGGCCCAGCAGCTTCCCAGCCTCCTCAAGGAGAGGGAATTCCACCTCGGGACCCTCAATAAAGTGTTTGCCTCCCAGTGGCTCAACCACCGGCAAGTGGTTTGTGGGACGAAATGCAACACAGTAAGTGCAGCCGCCCCCTGCCTCTCCTTCCTCGGTTATTTGCTCCCTCCTCTGCTTCCCCCTGGGTGCTTCCTGTAATCAGAGTGGGTTAGACTGCCAAGGAAAATATTAGGAAGTCGTTGTGAGCAGAGTCAGAATGGTACGTAATGAATTTTGAATGAACGTGCTACTTAAGTATGATCCATTCCCATTGGAAAAAGCCAAATGCCAGGCCGTGATCCAGCCTCTCTAGGCTGGGAAGAGCAATTTCCTTCTGTTGGAGGGAGGGGGGATAACAATGGAGTTGAATCTTTCTTCTTGTCCTGTAAATGGCAGAGCTAACGAACGTTTTAGCTTTTGTAAATGCAGGCTTTCTGCCTGCAGGAACTGCTAAAAAGACTGTTTTTTTCCCCATTATGCTCAGTCCTGCACTTTGTGCTTCTCTAGGTTTTTTTTCTGTGCTGATGGCTTTGAAAAGTGACCTACAAAACAACTATGGTTAAACTTGAGATAATCCCCAACCTTAAAATACTGCAAGCTTGTTTTCATTTTCAGGACTTTACTTATGGTATTTTTTGTGGTATTCCTTCCACTCTAAAACTGTTTTTTGGGTTTTCAAATAGTTCTGTGGTTTATATAATTTGTTTTGTTTTGACAAAAAAGCAGAAGCCTTCTCAGGTACTTGCAGTGGTGTTTTTGACTTGAAACATTCTTGAAGAATATTGAGATGATATCCTAGGTAAATAATAAGTGGAAAAGATTGCAGTTTCTAGGTAATACCCTGTCTGGAAAGAGCCAAATTTCACTGGATGGAAAAGGCCTTTCACATATGGAGTCCTTGTTTGAATTGGTGCCAAGTCCAGCGCTTGGTTTTTGCAAGTTTGTGTCATAGCAATGAATCAGATGTTGTAAGAAATGCACGGGCGAAACAGCTCATACACCTCAGGGCTTATAAGTTTGTGTTTATTTCTTTGCCTTAAAATGTTTTGTTTACTTCTACATAGAAGCTGCGCTCAGTGCTGTGATGTGCAAAGGGCAGCTCCATTTTACTCGTTTCACACCTGGTGCAGCAGTTCACAGCCACATAGCAGGAAGCTTTAGCCAAGTAACTCGTAATAGGAAGCCAGGCCTAGCTGCATAAACGCCACAATCTTAGAATAAGCCTCAAGTCGAAGCCTGCTGCCTTTTTTACATGTGTTCATCTACTCAGCAGCCAGCAGTGTTCATGAAATAACTTATAAGAGACAAACTCCTGCTGCAATGCACGCTCTCGAAATCTTGCTTACTTTAGCAAGATCCCCGTGGGTTTTACAGTTTTGCTGTGTTCTGTATCTTCTTTAGTTCCCTCACCACGGGGGCCAAGAGTATTGTTGGTCAACAACCATTTTCTGCAGGGCCAAACAATTCCAGAACTGAAGAGGGATTCAACTATATTGTTGTTCCCACTGCATGTGCTGCAACAAAGTGGGTGTTTCCACAGCTGAACCTGGTCTTGGTTAAGCGTGGACTTGGCCTTTTATTAGGCAAAATGTAGTGATTGCAAAAGAGGGCAACTTTATCCTTGGAAAAGAATATATACAAATTAAGAGTATAGTAGGAGCTTTAGCGTGGTTGCTTTGTGTCTGTTTTAACAAGCAGAGCTGTAAACTCCACAATCATAATTATAAGATTCGCTCTCTCTCATCTTCCATGTAAGCAATATAATAAAGATGAGTTCCTTTGCTTCTCAGACACTGAAATTGTGGTGTTTTCATTGAGTGTAAATCTAAAACAGCCTGGTAAACTTTAATGGGGTTTGCTACATAAGACTTGCAGATAATTAAAGCTAATGCAACAGGAAAATATAAGCCATAGCAGTTATTTTAATCAAAGTTTGAATAGGACACTGAGAGCTTTTAGCGTTTAATTTATAAATTCCCTTTGGCCATGCTGGGCTAAAGTGTTGACTGTTTTTAATAATAAAAGCATCCTGCTGTCTGTAAGAGCAGTAGCTTTGCTGTTCTAGCCACTGGGCAGTATAGTGACCAGTGTCACTAAACACCAAGGGGAATCACAGAGCTCTGTCAGCTGTTCAGTTCTGAATATTGTAACTTTCTTGTTCAGTGGTCTGGAGTGAGTTTTTTAATCTCCCTAAGTATCCTGAGTTACGACTCTATCTGAAAACCCGGTTCTTCAGGGAATTCAGGTGTTTTCTGTAAAACAAAGGTTTCTTAAAGCTGGATTTTGACTTCTGGATTTGTAATTTTGGAACTTACGCAAGTGTCTAAGTGGCTAAAAATTCAACTGTAATCAGCTGGGGTTTTGTGAGGTGGCTTCATGTTTGCCAAAACCCTGTTCTTACATATGATGGGCTTCTTAATGGTATTAAAAAGAACTTGATCAGCAGGTAAATCCGTGAGAGGTGCAGATGCCTAGTGTGTGTGTCACCACAGTGTGGAAATACCAGAGGCTGATACCATGAAGTCTCGGGAGAAGATACTGCCTATAATTAGAGTCTTCTCTTCCAGCTTTGCAGAGAGACTTAGAGACTATGTGGGAGACAAGCTTAAGGCAGGAAAAGGCCTGAAAGATTGGGTGCTGGACTTCCTTTTGAGTTGTTTCTGTTGCAGGGAACAGAGGAGGGTAAATCTGCTGCTTCTAAAAACTTCAGATCCATGTTCTGTAGCTACTTCCTCAGTTATCTGTCTGCTTTCAGACATAATCTTTAATTTTGAGGCCGAAAGATGGAAAAACACTAGAGTTTTACATCATTCCCCAAATAACAACAACAACAAAATAGCTTGCAGGTGCCTGGGCTCTAATATTCCTGAATGATTTTTTTTTCCCTCAAAATCCAATAGACTTGTGTTTAAAATTTTCTTGTTGAGGGTGCTCTGCTAATTTTTTCATGGCTCTTCCGAGACATGAGCAACTTGCTTTCTGGATGCTGCCTCATACCTTTCTGCCCTTGATAGATCCATGTGCTGCTTTGGGTGCCCTGCTGCAAATGGCCAGTTCTTGTTGCTCTGCAGGGACCTGTCAATTGTTGAAGCTCCCACCTCTGTGCTGTGTGTTCCTTGTAATTATAGTTTAGTCTGGCAGTACTGGACCTTGTAGTAGTGAGAACATGATGTATAGTTATTCTTGTATACGGTCTGTATAGGGAAAGTGATTTATTTGCTTTTCAAACTCATGTATCTTGTATGCTTTTTGCCCTTTGACAAGAAGACTCCAGCAGAAGGCTGCTTGGTTCCCAGTACCAGTGAGAGAATGAGAAGTCACGTTCCCTCAGGAACTCTGAACGCTGACCAAAAATCAGCGTCAGTAAACCCCTGACACCTCTGCTTGCCTTTTTTTGGTGCCTTTTGAGTAAATAGCAAGGTGATGTTTCCTGTCTCTCGGTATTTGGTTGAGCTGCACGTGATGCCCATGTCGGCCTTCAGAGGCTGTCTTTGCTGGCTGTGGTGCGGGTGGCAGCGCTGCCCTTCAGCAGACTAAATCTCTTGTTTCCCTATCCCTTGCCATCTGCCAGCATGTGGTAGTTGTCCACCAGCCTCCTCAAATTAAACACAGAGGACGAGAAATCCAAGCTGCCAAACATAATTTTGACTGTGAGCAAAGTCAGCGACAGCAAAATGCATGTGGGACAACCCGCAGTGCCTGAGGGTTTGGCAGCCACGTGGGGTGCCTGGCTGCACTGTCCTCTCATGGAAGGTGAATTTGGAGCCAGGCAGCTCCCTGGCTTCTCACTGCTGCTCACTTCTCAGACAGCCCATGACATTCTGCACTGTTTCATTTTCTGTCGTTTGATCCTTTCAGGGAAGGTGTAAGGTCATTAGCTGCTTGAGCCACCTGGACTCAACAAGTGAGTTGGATTTTGTGCCCTAAGTGGATTTTGTGCTAAAATTAGTGCATGGTCTGGTCTCTATTGGAAAGGAGCTGTACTGATTTGAGAGTTTTGTCTTTGAAGATTGAGTTTTCTGTTGGGGCTTGGCAAATATTAATAAATCTCTATTGCAATGCAACTTAGAACCTTATGCCAAACATTTTACGAACATGGAACATGAAAGTGTTTACAATCTGAGTAAATAAATGGAGAAATTGGAATAATCCCAGTGCTGCTCAGGGTAAGTAGCAATGCTATTAGCATAATGCCACTAAGCATGGCCTTGTTGTGGCTCCTTTGTTTGCAAAGAGGAGTTTGAAGGAGTGCAGGGATCTCCTTCCTTCTCCAGCTTGGCTGAGGGCGCAGGTTTTGTGGGCAGCCTCAGCTGGTTGAGGGAGCTGCACTGCTGCAGAACAGGATGTTCCCAACACAGGTGCTCAGGGCAGCAGTTGGCTGCTTTGCATTCAGACCTGTTTTCTTGTAGGGTTGGTTTTTCACTGGGGGCAGAGATAAGATCTGGCTGACCCCAGAGAGAGGGGCCTGAGCACTAAGTCCTTGTCAGAGAGGTGGTGAGACAGGGTGGGGAGGAGCGGGTGGGTTCCTCACCACTGCCTTCCACTGGGATGCAGTTTCCCAACTTGTTGTCTCTCAGGTGGGACTATGCTCTTAGCAAGGCAGTATGTTGGGTCTTCCTTCAGCTGTTCATGTGAGTAGGTAGAATGGTTTTGATTTCTGTGACAGCAGTACCTGAACCACCGAGTACAGAATGTATCATTAGCGCCTCTTCTTGCGCAAAGAGCAAGCACTTTGCATCTCCTGTGCCTCCTAAATCCCATCCATCCTGTTTGGGAGATAAAAACATATTATAGCTCAGGGTGGCACCCTCTGATTGATTTGCCTTATCAAATAAGATAAACCTGCAGTTCTGTGTGTGGAGGCAGCAGCAGAGGACATTAGACAGTCTTATGTGCTGGCATTTTGTAGGCCTGATTTTTTTTTTTAATCTTCCTCTTCTCATGAAGATCAGGCCTTTCAAACTACGTTTTTCTCCGCACTGAAATGAATAGCACTGTGCCCAGAACATTTCCCAACATAGAAGTGGATTGCTTAGATGTAACTTTATAAAAGCACGTGCACAAAGAGGTTCTGCTGCTTTGCAGAGGTCAAATGCATTGAACCAAAAAAGGATGTTTGTGAAAGTTATATTTAATCAATTGGTAGCTTTGCTTTTATTTTTCCTCCCTCAGCTGTGGTCCCTGAAATGCAGCTCAAGGATGGGAACACACTGGCTGGAGGAACATGGCTATTGGATGCTGGTGTAAATATTCTACATAAGAAGATATTTCTCTTTTTTTCTGGTTCTTAGATATTTGATTCCCTACTTCTGGCAAATGGCTTAAGTTCCTCAGTTATGAAACAGGCAGTTCCTTGCTGAACTTGCTTGTAAGCAGTTTGATAAAGGGACAGCTTCTCAGCAGTTTGCTGAAGGGGCTTCTTGCCATTGCTGCAATACAAAACAAGGACACAGCAGTCTCATGGGATGTAAAAGCTGTGGCTGGATCGTGAAGGTTCTTGGCTCTGACAAATGGAGTAGCCGGCCATGCCAGTCTGCCCTGCTCCTTGAGTGACAGAGCTCCTGCAGGCTCGGAATTCCTGGCAGAGGGAAAAAAGAGGGAAGAGCTGAAGATGGATTCTCTTCAATCAGGTCATCCAGCCCATTTCCTGCTTAGAGCCGGGCTGGCCAGCAGTGAGGAATGTAGCCAAGGCCTGTTCTGTGTTCCCCAGGTGAGGAGCAGTTCCTGGCACTTGTGCCAAGAGGCCGGAGCTTTCCTTGCTTGGCAGCTCCCAAATCAGGCTGCGTGCTCACGGCTCACGTGCCAGCTTCTTGCTGCCAACAAGGGCCACATCGTATTGGTGCCTTAAAATGAAGGCACTAGTAGGCACAGCTGATGACTTGGAGGTTGCTGGGGATTCCTGCAGCCAGTAAAAGCTGGAATGCTGACTTTCACATATAGTGCCTAATTAGAGCTTAATTCCCACCTGAGATAAAGCCTAGTTTTCTAAAGCAGCTATTGGCACTTTATCAAGAGTCCTACAGATCAGACTGTTTAAGAATCATTTGCAGATATATTTATTTCAATGGTGGTGATGTTACCAGTTTGCTTGGAGGAAGATTAACTTTTTTTCCCCAGGTTTTGTACACTTGATTTCTGAGTAAATGCTTAAAGTTGTTTAAATCCTTGCTTTAAGATGTCAGGTATTTTAGACTTCTGTTGCGGTGCCCTTAAGAGTAGTTTACTTTTTTGTCCTCTTAGCAGGACCTCTTGGAGGAGAAAATAAGAACTTGATAGGAGCTATTTAAGAGCTGAAGGCAAATTAGACTGGGGTGGGAGCAGAAGAAAACCCCGCAGGACATTAAATGTTTCCTGTGGTTTGGTTTCTTCTGAGAGTGTGTTAATGTAGAAACTTATATGAAAATCATGTTGAGGATGAAGAGCAGAAGTGTGAAAGTCTGGCAGCTCAAGATCTAAAATATTCAACTTTTCAGACCCACTACTTTGAGCTTAGCGTTGTGAAAGGAACGTGAATTGGAATAAGTCTAAGTTTTTAACCTAGTATCAAACACCTGGGTATGGCACATAAGGCGGTGAGACAGGTGATACTGGACTGAATATCCAGGATTTTTGAATTCCAGCCCCTGTATCATTGAGTTGCCCTTTGGAGTGTGACTGGGTGGCAGCCGAGCCGTGGCTGCCCTGAGTCTGCAGGACATCCTGGGCATGGATGCGCTTCCCATGCCGGCTTCGGCACCTCCACTTTTTTTATAGGAAAGAAAAATTGAGGAGAAAATCTGTTGGAGGACAAGGCTAGAGGAGAGAGCTACTGCGTGTCGATGCAGCAAGCAGGGGGTATATTAATTATGAGGCATCAACAAAGTGAAAATTTCATGATAACTTAAGGAGGATGGGAGAAGCTGGTGTTAAGTGCCTTGATTCTGGAGCCTGGATTCTCTTGTTTGGAGATGAGTGTCTTGCTCACTGTTCAGGGAAACTTGGAGAGAATTTTGCTTTGTGCTTTCTTGGACAAGAAAATACACTCTGTTCTTTGGGGTGGGAAACCCCTCCTGACAATTCCTGGATTACATCTCTTTTCAAATATGATGAAAATAAGTGTGTCATTCAAATGAAACCCACTGAAAGGGAAGTGTTTCACTTTGAGAAGTAGTTCAGTAACTTGTCTGTTTCATTATACTTTTGCAGCACTTATGAGTAAATATTTTTGAAATTTAAATCATCCTATGGATTCTGTGTGTATGTGTATATTTATTTCTCCAATGCTAACTTGCATGTTTGTGTTTTTTCCCCTCAGTTGTTTGTGGTCGATGTCCAGACGGGTCAAATCACCAAGATCCCCATTCTGAAGGATCGGGAGCCTGGCATGGTGAACCAGCAGGGCTGTGGCATTCACGCCATCGAGCTCAACCCCTCCAGGACCCTCCTGGCCACAGGGGGAGACAATCCCAACAGTCTGGCCATTTATCGCCTGCCTACGCTGGACCCTGTCTGCGTGGGAGACGTAAGTGGAAGAATTTGGGGAAGGTTTCTTCTGTGACCTGTAAAAGTTAGTGCTTTGAAGGGCCTAGTGCTATGAAGGGCCTAAAGTCAGAGCAAGGTTACAATTTGGGAATCTGATAATCAGAAAATAGACTAATAGACTAAACAGTGAATTTCTGAAAATCTGAGCAAGTATATTGCTAATGAAATTGTGGGGTTTTTTTTTATAATTATGTTGCCAAATGTGTGAGGAGACTCTGTCTTGATTTCTTCCTTCTAACTTCATTTAGGTCTGTTTTAGATTCCTTTTAAGTATCAAAACCTGACAAGCTCTGAAATGCTGGTAAAGTCTAATTGTGATGATGACCTCTGAAACTGAGCCAGAAAACAAGTTTCAATGAAAAATCTCTGAGAAGTTGGGAAAAGTGATATAAATTCAAGTTTTCCCCTTTCTGGTGCAGCTTATATGTATTATTCTGAAGGCTGACCTTGCCTCTGAGGAGCTGTCCTACCCCCTATAATATTAAGTTAGGTATAAGTCAGACCAAAGTATTTTTGTTATGAGGCTTTCTTTTTAAAATAGACAGTATTTTATTTATTTATTTATTAAGAAAAGAAAGAGAGGAAGAAATAAGAGAACTAAAATGAGTATAGTGGTGTCCTATAAGCCCTTCTCTCCTTTTTGCTTTCTGCTTCCTTTAGTTAGTACTTGACATAGACATTAGCTGCAACAGCAGAGGTCAGAATCTTTGTGGAAGCAGATAACCAGCTGCAGCAAAGCTCAGCTCCAGATTTTGATTCATTTTCACGCTGCTGTGACTGCAGCTTGGCAAACAAGAGCTAAAGCTTTACGCATTTGCCCACAGGTTTCTGATTAATTGAAGAAAAGATTCTTGAAAATTAAGTTTTGGAAAAAGATCTTTAATGTAGAACTGTTGTTCTGTAGGTCATGTATTATAAATAGTATTCTAATATTTTGGTTACTAATCTATTGTGGAGATGTTTGAGGTAATGAAAGTATCCAGCTATTTTGCTGAAATAAAAAATGCTGCTTTCAGAGGGGAAAAAATGTAACGCCTTAGAATCGAGGACAATTAATTTTTGATAGAGGACTAGGATGGATAGCCTGGGCTTTTCATCACTAAATGGCTTTTTAGCATCATACACTTAGTCTAGCATTTTGCATTACATAGTCTTTTTTTTTTGTATGATATTTTTACATATGTCTATTTTGAGCTAAACATTAGATTGTTCAAAATACCTGCAGTCCTTTTTAGACCTTTTTAGCGTATAAGAACTCAAGGAATCTGACTTTGTTTCTTTCTTTCAGGATGGGCACAAGGACTGGATATTTTCCATTGCATGGATCAGCGATACTATGGCTGTTTCTGGTAAAGTCAAGCTCTTTTTGTGTGTGAATATCTTAGTGATGCACAGCACCTGATAGCTCATAGGGTGGTGCATTTATCCAGGCATAAGAAGGAGCCTTGTTTGAGTAAAAGTGGTATTAATGTGGCAATATCCTTGTTCCCAAACCTTTGTGCTTTTCTGGGACTGTAGAGCTAGGCTAGGGGAGAAAACAAGGTTAAAACTCCCTAGAGCAAGCGTTGACACTGTCTGCTCGTCTCCAGAAGAAGAAATGACCAGGATGGAAACATGATTGGACTTGAAGTGTAGATGGAGTCTAAATGGATTCTAGTTTGGATTACTGAAGTGAGTGACTGCACTTGAGATCCTAATTGTATTTACTGCTTTTAATCAGAATTACCCAAGAGGGAGATTGGGTTCATGCACAGTCTGTTTTCCCTTCTGAGGTGATGCCTTTGCTGTCTGAAGGGAGCCTACAGTTAGACAAATTCCTGACTTCAGAGGGATGAACCTGGACCAACGGTCCAAGCCCTGCAGTGCCATCACTAAGATATTTTCTCCATGTGTTTCATACCATAACACATTCATTTCTTGAGGCTTGCAAGCTCTAAGCAACCATTGCTAAAAGAAAGACCATCCTTGGGCTCCTGGTTAGAACTGTTGATGGGAATGGGAAGTGAAGTCTTAAGGAGCCATTTATTATGCCTGACCAGCACTTCAGAACTTTGTTCTCTAGTTATTGAGCTATATTACTGTGTTTTTAAGAGGTTGTTCTGTGTGTGTTCTGGGGATAGCTCCCTTTAAAGCCACTGGAAATGACCATGGCCATTTAAGCCATTCTCAGTCTTAGGACGGTGCTTTGTTTTCTTTGCAGAGCCCTGCTCCCAACTTCTCTTCCTATGAGAAAAAATCCTGTTCTTTATTAAATGTTGCTGTGATAGGGTCACAGAAATTAATGAGTTTTAGCTAAAGATTCTGCAGAAGAGGAGAAAATTCTAGAGGGAGTTTGGGTAACAGTTAATAACTTGGAAATGTAGCAGAGCAGTATCAGTTTCCTGAAAAACGCTTTGGAAAACTGATTAATGAAGTCTGTTTCCACCCATTAGTCGAAGTCTGTGTATTCATCACAACATTTAATACAGAAACCTGTAATCTAAAACACTAGTTACTGACTTTTTCGTAGCCACATGGACTATCAGCATAACTTGAAATATTATTGGTATTTTCAATATTAGTAACTTTAATATGCTTTCTGTGACAACAGTAGTATTTTATGCAGAGAGATACCAGCCTGCGGATGGCAAACTATGCTGTATAAAACCCCCAAACTAAAGTTGTTGGGCTGATAGTGGCTAATCTTGAGATTTGACTTTTTTTTTTTCCAATTTAATGTAAATACTGAGTCTCTGAACTGAAATTCTGCATTAAAAAAACAATCATTTAAAGTCAGTAAGCCTGAAGAATGAAGAAGATGACCTGTCTGTGGGGAAAGATAAGGACCCAATGGAATAAAGCAAGCCAGCATGTGAAATGGAACTGTGGTGTTGCTCTGAATGTTTTCTGTGTGTGCTCAAGAGGGGAAATGTGAGTGGAATGAAGCTGTGTCCTCTGTACTCCATGAAGTTTCGGACAGGATGTACTTGCCAATCTCCACGCTTGTGAGACAGCAGGGGGAAGTTTCTCGGCGTGGTTAGAAAGCCTGATGGCTCAAGTGAGTTCTTGTGAACTTGGCTAATGGTCCTGGTCAGGAGGCTGCCAGTGCAACTGGCTCCTGACACTGTCCTAGTGTCACAGACTGCAGTTACACCCGTATCTGAAAGAGCAGAAGGGCAAATACTTGAATTTAAGCAACTTGCTAGGAATTATCAAATACTTGTATTTAAATTGAGGAACTGAAGGCAAATTCTTGTTGCTGCCTTGAGGCAGAGTGAGTGCTGCAGGAGTCTCTGGGTGTCCCTGCTGGAGCAGGGGTTGGACTAGATGAGTTCTACAGGTCCCTTCCAACCTCAACCACTCTGTGGTTCTGTGTGATTCTGTAATTTCAGCAAGCAGAAAGCAAGGATCTGCTTCTAAAATGTGCAGCAGTGAATTTAACTAGTCCAATAAGCATGAAATTAAACTTCTTGACCTAAAGCTGTCACCTAAAACTGAGCATGTTGATTGTTGTACTCACTGGGCAAGAAGATTTTCATGGCAAAAGTGTCAGATGGGATAATTCCCAGGATGATGGGAGCTTAGAATAAAAAATGGTGTTTTCCTTTGCTTCAGGGCTATCAAGTTGAACGACAGGCATTGACTTTCTGCCATTTTCCCCACTATTAAAAGGGACAACTTCTTCCTAAGCATCTTGACTAAGTTAGACTTGATCCAACTCTGTATAAATTGTGGCTTAAAATGGATGTTTCTGTTCAATTCACAGCAGTGTCTCCACCTTATCCCCCAAATCGGATGATTAAAAATTGTCATGAGCCTAGTTAAGAGTTTTCTTACAGCTTTTACACTGATTTAATAAGCTCAGTCAGTCCTGATGTTCATAGGCCTGACTGAATGTTTGTGCCTGGGCTTCTGTAGCCATCCCCACATTTATTTGTACTGTGTGTCAGTCTGTAGCAGTGGCTGTTGCACAGCCTGCTGTCACTGTGCCAATGGGTGAGGTGATAGGAGCTGCCTACATACCCTGGAGCTGATGATAGATCTTGGTAAGCTCAATATGTTGAATCTCAGAACTTAGTAAGATCATTTCTTATTAATATTTAACCAACAATGATATATTCAGCTAGATTAGCAGTGTTAGTCTTTTTCAGACACTGTAGAAAAATGTAGAAATTGTGAAATTTTTTTATATATATATACTATTTATGCAGGTTCCCGGGATGGTTCGATGGGTCTCTGGGAAGTCACAGAGGATGTGCTGTCCAAAAGTGATGCCAGGCACAATCTCTCTCAAGTCCCTGTGTATGCCCACATAACCCACAGGGCTCTGAAGGATATTCCCAAGGAGAACACCAATCCTGACAACTGCAAAGTTCGAGCATTGGCTTTCAACAATAAGAACAAGGTCAGTAAGATAAGCAAGGTGGCTGGAAGAAGTCCTAAAAGTGTCCGTATGTTTGTTTTTTTTTAAGGTTAGGTATATTGGAAATATACTGGATTCTTTAGCATCTTTGTATTGGATGACCATTGTTATTTTTGATTCTGCACCAAGTAAACAGAGAAGACGTAGAGGAGGAGGAAGAGAAAGTTAGAAGGAAGGTTTCTTGTTTGGTGTTGAGCCTCATGCCTGGAGGGTGTGCACAAGGCTGGGCTGGAGGGCAGTTGGCACGGAGGAGATCAGAGCACTTCCTGCAGCTTGGCTTCTGCTCTGGGTGCTCCTCTCCTTGTGTGAAGAGTGGGTAACGTTCAGGTCGTGTCTGATCAGGTAGTGCCCGTTCAGGCTTGTTGCAGAATTGCTCAGCAATGAGGTGATGGACACAAGACAGACACCAGGTCCTGCTTTGTTGCTTTGGTGGCATTTAACTAATGCTGAACACAAAGCACTCCCTGTCCTTATTTTGTTATTACCAGGGATGAATTCCATTGAGGGGAGTGGGAGCAGCAGTTCTTCCTCTGCTGCTTTTGTCTCTGCCCTTAAATGAACAGGGAATGTTTGGAGCAAAGATTCTCCTCTCTAAAGGAGGACAGTGCTCTGGTGGGGTTTATTTTATACTGTAGCTGTTAATGAATCTCCCCTTTGCAGACCTCATCTAGCTTTTTCAATAGAGTAGCACCTGGAAATAAATTATTACCTCAGGGTAGGATCCAGCGTGGGAGCTGCTGAAGAGAATTGCCAGCTTTGGCTTGTGCTGTGCAGTGATTCGTTATTTAATTGTTTGGGTGACAAGATTTATATTTTTTAGGCTGTTATTCAGTTATTTACTGTGTTATTGACTCTTATGTTACCCAGCACCTTTGTGTTGTGTTTTATTGCATTCCATCAGTCAAAATCAATACAAAATGAAAACTTGTCTTAATAAACCTGTACAGGATTATAGGTGAGTTCAACCTGGAATATGCAGCCTAGCTCAGTCTGAGTTTGTAAAGATGTGGATCAGACCAAAGTTAACTTTTTCTTTTTTTTTTCTTTTTTTCCTCTTTTTTTTAATTTACAGGAGCTGGGAGCTGTATCCCTAGATGGATATTTCCATCTCTGGAAAGCAGAACACACACTATCAAAGGTACATTTCTGCCTGATGTGGAATTTCAACAATGATCTAGCAATTAAGGCTGTTCTCAAATCTTTGTTCCCTTCAAATGTTTAGAGAATGTTCAGCAGAACCTGGAAAGTACTTGAAAGCTTTATATTAAATCAATTCCTAAAAACTAAACCTGAGAAGACTTCATCATTCCCTTATGAGGATCCTTCCCTTATCCTTTTGGAGGATAGGAAGTGATCTTAGCTGTTTCTTTCAGTTACTGTTGGTCAGGTTGCTGCTGTACCCTTTAGGTTTGTCACAAAACATAACTTATTTCTTAGCTTCATTTTGCTTTTGCATTACAAATTCTCGAAACATAGTTTATGGAATTATTTTATTAACTTCTTGCTCTTTTTTCTATATTTCCAGTTACTTTCCACGAAGTTGCCATACTGCAGGGAGAACGTGTGTTTGGCCTATGGCCAGGAGTGGTCGGTGTATGCAGTAGGATCCCAGGCCCACGTCTCCTTCCTGGATCCCAGGCAGCCTTCTCACAATGTTAAATCCGTCTGTTCCAAAGAACGAGGCAGTGGTAAGGAACCTGGCATGGGCTGCTCTGGTTTGCTTGCAGAAATAGCAGTTAGGGTTGCATTGAAGTTTGCAAGAAGACAAACTGCTAATAAGTAGGAAGACTTTTTCATGTTGCAGAATAAAATATCAATAGTGTGTTCAGATTTCCCGTTTTTGCACCAAGATTACTTAGTTTATTTTAAGAGCATCCCTGAAATCATATGGTAGACAACATCAGCTACTCAATCCATCCTAATCCATGACTGATGAGTTGCAGTCCTTGTTTAGCTCTGCTCTGAGCACCTCTATTTTTTTTCTTCAAGACGAAATTTAGCAAAATGAAATGGATGTAGACAAGTGTTTGGAAGGTTACTGGTGTTTGCACAGTGCTGCCTACATGGATATCAGGGCTGTTCTTTGATTTGTGGGAGGATTTTCTACAATGTGAGAATTGGTGCTTGACAAAGTTATCACTTGAACAGCAACTGTGTGCCCTGCACTGCTCTCAGTGAAGGAGCCTCTTTGCTATCATGGGGAGGAATTACCATGACCCTTGACTGTTGCCCAGTGGTTGTTGGTAGCTAATTCTGCCTTAAGTATGTGATTATTTGTGCTGGAAATTATGTATATATAGGTAGTAGTAGCTCTAGGACACTAGTTGATGTCTGGAAAAAGCCACTCTTCTAGACAGTCCATGTTCTGAGTACCAGGCAGTTGTCAAATACTTATTGCTGCTGTGGTGTGGGCACTTAAGTAATATTACTTCCCCAAATGCTGAGTGTTTCCACTTATTTTGATCCCCTTAGGACTTGATGCAGTGCAGTACCTCTAGCAAGTAGGCTGTTGATTTTTGGACTAAACCTAGGTTGACCTTAAGTGCTCTAAATTGTTGCCATCTGGCTCTTCCAAATACACCTGCTGAATGTGGCAAGTCCGTGTTATGTGCAGATCATTAATGTCCTTGTAACAAACACAGGCCAGAGGAGGGTTCTAATTTATTAGGATTTAAGTTGGGACTGGCATTTCCCTGCTGGCCCCCCAGCTGCTCTAAGCACAATAAAAAGGCAGCTTTCAATGTCTCTGGTAAGTGGTGGTGTTTGCTAGCCAGTATAGGGGAAAAACGCAGGGCTCTGAGCTCTAGATCTCCATCTGCAGCAGCCCTGGGGGTGTCTGGTCTGGATCCTCTCCTCCTTCAGGGATGACTTTTATCCTGAAGGCACCAGGGCTGCATAAGGTAAAGCTTGTGCAGCACAGACCAACCCTTCCCTTTGGGCAGAGCCCACCTTGCTGCATCTCCTCTTCTTCCTGGGAAATGCCTCTTCCTGGGAAAGGCCTCAAGAGGGAGCCTCCATTTGCTACTTCAGTTATTCCAGGTCTCACCTAGCTCAGTGCTGGGTGTGTTGGGGGGTTTAATTTGGTCATCTCTAGGCACAAGTCGTGTTTTAAAGATGATGTGATTAATCCTAGATACTGCAGCCCTTTAGGAACCTTTTGGATGCATTCTCTAAATATCCTCTTAGCAGGGCCTGCACCACTAATTCTTTCAGTTACTTTTTTCAAGTAGAAAAAAGATCCACAATCTGCCTGCCCTGCTGGATAAATTCAGATTTTTTGTGACTTTTAATCCCACCTGGTTGGTTACAGTGACAATTGGTGTTTGGCTTTAGCTGGTATAGTAATTTTCACTTTTCCCCTTTTCACTTATTTTATCTTGGTGTCAGTGGGATTTCAGTCTTACTTAGAGTTAAAACCAGCTTTTATAACCCTGCATCAGGTTGTGTGCTCGCCAGAAATGCTGAAAGCAAAGGGCTGTTTAAAAGAACAGCTTTATAGCACGTGTACACAAGCCAAACATTTGCACAGCAAATAGTGAAGAAATGACAAGGCCTTTAGCAAATCAAATTCCTACCTACACAATCCTCCCGAGACTATTCTAGAGGGATCCTTGCCTAGCTGAGGATTTGGATTTAGAGTTCATTAGGAACTTGAGAAAAAATTTCTTAATGGTGAGAGTGACCAGGCAGCCCAGGGAGGTTGTGGAGTCTCCTTCTCTGGAGATCTTCAAAACCTGCTTGGACAGAAACCTCTGCCACTCGCTCTAGGTGACCCTGTGGATGCAGGGAGGTTGGACTAGTCATCTCTAGAGGTCCCTTCCAACCTTAAGGATTCTCTGATTCTATGAATAGTAGCAGTAGGTCCATTTAAACTACCAGACATGCTGCAGCACTGCTGCAGAGCCAGAGCCCACATCTCAGCTGCACGTCCTTCTTGCCGGCAGGTATTCGATCCGTGAGCTTCTACGAGCACATCATCACAGTGGGAACGGGCCAGGGCTCCTTGCTCTTCTACGATATCCGAGCCCAGCGGTTCCTGGACGAGAAGCCCCCCCGTGCCTGCTACGGGCACAAGCAGAAGCTCGGAGGGAGTGAAATCCTCAAGCTGACCACGGGGAAAGGGTGGCTGGTGAGTAGCCGCAGGAGGGCTGCGGGCCCTGAGCACCACTTCATTTTTACAGTAATGGGAGCTGTTGTGTCAAACAAGTCCCAGTAAAGCAGCCCTGGGACCAACTGATACGTGTAATGAGGGATGGTAAGAACTTGAGCAGAAATGTGGGCTGCAAAAGCTGTGTGCGAGGGTACTTCATGCTAAGGCATGAAGGCTGCTTTTTCTCTGCACTGGTTTATACATAGACTAAATGGTATCTTAATACTTTCTGAATGTAACCTGGCTTCTAGCTTTTGATACCTCATATATAAAACATATTATTTCTTTTCAAAAAGAGGTACTAATCTAACATGGTCCTCAAAGTAAAGGAGATAATTATGCAGATGAAGAAATTCTAGCTGCTTGAAATTTAGCCCCACCTTGGCCAAAATAACTGGCATAAACTTGCATAGACAAAGATTTGGAAAGTGCCTGGTATCTTCTGATTGAAACTTTTCTGTCTAAAGTTTCAGAATACATTTCAGAAATAGTAATAGAGAATTTAGGCTTTGGAAAGTATCTTCCAAAGTATCTATTTGGAAATTTTGGCATGTATTAATCCAAAATTATTTTTTTCATTTTGGTTTGGGCTTTGTGGCAACAATAACAATCTGAACTTTCCTTTAACAGAATCATGATGAAACCTGGAGGAATTATTTTTCTGACATTAATTTCTTCCCAAATGCTGTTTACACCCACTGCTACGACTCGTCTGGAACGAAACTCTTTGTGGCAGGAGGCCCCCTTCCGTCAGGACTTCATGGGAATTATGCTGGTCTCTGGAGCTAATAACTCTTTAAAAATGCTGATCTTACACAGATTTCCACTTTTCCTTTTTTAACAAAGAAATTGTGTGATGCCATTGATTTCTGATTTAAATGCAAGTTATTTTTTGGCAGAGTTTTCTGTTGGTCTCCAACAGTTTTGTACATCTTTTGGAACCATTTTTTTTGCTTTAACCTCCTTGATCCTTTATATGAAGGGTTTTTTGAAATCCCTTTTTATTGTATTTACTCCAAATGACTCTTCCCCCACATTTAGGCTATCTTGGCCATATGCCCCCTCCCCTACTTTGCTGTGAGGTAGGATTCCTTTCTTATAGAGTGGTTGCTCCTGGGCTTTCTGTGAAAGTCGAGGGGCTGTGTGTGTGCAGGTACTTTGTCACTTACATTACCTGGAGTGAGGACTACTTGTAATTAAAAAAAATATTAAAAATATTTATAAGAGATAAGCTACTACTTTATCTGCAGAGCCTGGCCCAGGCCTGAGTTGATCTTATTTTTTAAAAGTACAAGTCTAATGACACTGTTTATATGTAGAGGAATACAGTAAATTTCAGCTGTACTCACGGGAACCCAGGGACAGATTTTCCAGGGGTTTTCCCATTGAGCCCAACCTGCAGAATTGTATCTCAACAGCATATTTGTATTGGAATTACAGTTTTTAGCAGTGCCAGGAGCAAAACTTGATCAAAAACTTGATGTTTTCTATCTATCCCAGGTATTGTCTTGTACAACTGGAGTGTCAGGGTAGGCTGTTCTGCAGCAAGGGGATTGTAGGGCAACATCACCTTGAAACTGAGGGTTGAGGTTCATGGAGGGGAAATGGGAGGTGAGGGGCACAAGTTGTCTCGTCAGTGAGTGAACCAACATTGACCATTTTCCACATGGGCTAAAGCTTCCAAGTACACAGCCATGGTAGCTCACGGGTTCCTCATAATCTGCTTAAAATCCAGGATTTTTGTTTTTCTCACAGGTAGAGGAAGCTTTCTCAACCCTGTTTTAGACTTTTTGACTTGAAGATAGTTTTTATCCAGTGCCTCCAAGAAACCCATGGAAAAAGAAATTGTTCTTTCCCTAAGGCTGAAAAGTGTCTCAGCCTTCCCAGTGCAGGCTAGAAGCTAACTTGCAGGTACCTCATGTTCACAGTAGTATCTGTTGCCATCCTGCTTCCTATGGGAGACAGACAACGTGTCCCAAGAGTTCCCTGCCTTCATTCTGCATTCAGACTCCTTAGAGCCTCATCTGAGGTTGTGGGTGGGCAGGATAGGAGTGGGTGCCCTCGTGGCAGAGAGGGTGATCTCAGCTAAATCCCAAGGCTCCAGGCTGTTCATTTAGAGCTCTGACCTTCTGAGTGATGCTTCTATCATCTGCTGGGACAAATGCCCTCCCGTCCCTGCTACTGGTGGAGCAGAGAAGGTGCCTGTACCTTGGCTGCTTCAAGGCCACATGGTGAAGCTGAGCAAGAGGATGATGTGGGGAGAGGAGCTCTGACCTCCCATGGCAGCTGTCTGAGGGTCCAGCTGCCATGGGAGAGCAGCACAAATCCCTGCAGCAGGTTCTGCCAGGCTCCCTGGAGCGTTTCTGCCCGTGTCCTTAAAGGCCCCCTTGTCTTTGTGCTCCGAGTCTCCTGGAATGCCAAGCAGAGCAAAAGCTCTGGCTGCTTTTCTGCTTGGTTGTGCAGCTGAGACTTGGATGGAAATCCTGGGAGGAATGCAGTTCCTCTCCCATTTGTGTGGAAACCAGGACAAGCAGAGATGTGCACCTGCTCCGGATGTATCATTTACTTAAACTGAGCCCTGACATGGGTGCACGACAAAGATTTTTGCTGCATTTTAAACAAGTTTTGAATATGGCAGGATGTGTTTTTCTTCTGGGAAAACTCCTTCAGCTACTCCGTAAGGTTGCTTCTCTTGCAGGAAGTGTTTGGCTTGGCTCTTATTTGGGCTTGATTTGTGAGGTTTTTTTTTCTTCTTGAGGAAGTAGACGCTTGAGTCTCCCTCAGCCTCCTTCATGTCTTCAGAAACAGCAGTTAATAATTAGACACTTTGTCACAGAAAACTCCTGTCTGGAAATCCTAGCCCTGATGTAGATTTATTAAATTAAAACATTTCAGGTCTGGGCAGGGGGGCTAAGAGGGGGTTCATATGGCCTGAGCTTTGGCACCTGAATTTGGAGACTGATGAGCTGAGTCTGTAGTTTACTGCAGAGGACAGCTCAGCCACTCTGGGAACTATCTGTGATACTGATCTCCCCAAGGTACCTGCATTTGTGGTCCTAAAGACTCGTGGTTTGAGTGCTCTTCTCTTCCTTTTCTTTTACCCTCTTTTTCTTGGCATAGGAAGCTTATGGCAGTTCTCAATCTGGACAACACAAAATCCCTTTGGGTTTCACAGGCTTCTGCATCTTCTGCTTTCAAAGTATCCCCGTCCCCCTCCAAAATATCTCCTCACATGGAAGGAGCCATCCTTGCTGCGTGGTGGGAAAGCCCATAAAAACAAGAAGCAAACTGCTTGAGAGCTGCCAAGGAGGCAAATGAATCTGAGGCAGAGAGAACCTCACTTCCAGATTGTTTCAGTGATTTTTAAATGCCTATAACAACACAGCTGTTCTGTTTGAGAATATTTTGTGTTGAGTGTCTTTTTAAGGTAGACACATGAGCCCTTCAGGCTGAAGTCATAAGTCATTTTCAATCCAGTCACTGGTAGAAAGTGAAGCAGAGAAAGGAGACGCTCTGCTGCCTCTCCCAGTGTGAACCACAGAAGAAGTGGAAGACTCTCACTTCACGCAGCTCTGTTGCCCTACTGATTTAGGTGTCAGAACTGCTGTCTAGGGTCAGCATGAGAAAGGCAGGGGCTTCCAGATGAGGTGGGAGAGAAGGCAGTTGAAGGAGCCCCTGGGCTCTGCATGGGCTCAGGCAGACCTCACTCAAACATCAGGTCCACCCCTGCGATGGGGGGATTTATTCTGACTACACTTGAGTAGCTTAAACAACTCACTGTGCTGTGCTGAGACTCAGTGGGGGTTGAGTTTTCAGACTATCTTTATTTTTACAGTGTTTCTTAAAGATTTATTTCCCTCAGTTTTTCCTACCCTCTTTGAATGATCTCTTTGTGGTGCCCCTTTGCTCCCAGACCATCTCAGTCTTTCTTGCAGCAATATTGTACTTACAGCAGTGACCTCTGTCCGAAGGAAATGGACCGGCTGGCATTCAGACAAGCCATGTTGGAGACCTTCAGTTTGCTTTGTTTTAAAATCAGGCAGATCTTTGAGGCTGGCTAGACCTAGAACTGGGCAGTTAGCATTTTTCATGCTAGCTGACTGATGGGATTGAAGGGTAAGGGAGACCTCCTTTAATCTCCATCAGACTGTCAAGCTTTTTCTTTTTTCTTGCTATTTGACTACATAATGCAGGGTCTTAGGTGCTGTAGCTGAGCATAGCAAGCAATTAACTTCTACGTTTCAGTTCTTTTCGCTAGACTCATGTTAATTTGGAGTTCTTTGGGTATATCTGGCTATTACACTTACAATATTCATAATCACATGCAATCAAGTTAGTAACTTAGGAGTTCAATAGTACCCAGCTCATGAGTTGCTGAGTAGCAGCCCCTCAACAGATGCCAGGTATCTTGGGCTGGACATTCCTGAGGAGGTGAGAGCTGCTTTGCTGAGTTAGCCTGAGCACAGCAGTGAGGGAAGCCCAGACCCTCTTTCCCTGAATGCTTTATTCCTCCAGCCTTTCTCCTTGAACAGTGACATCAGCCAAGGAGAATCACCGCTGCTCTCACCAAGGTGCTTTCCAGAGTTGTTTCAAGGAACAAGTGAGTGAACTGCTTTGTTACCCCATCAGTCTGCTGGAATGGTGTTCAGGATGAAAAAGATGGCAGGGTAGCAAACAAAAGCTTCTTCCTAGTTGCATTGGGTTTTGTTTTTCCTCATAGATCCACGTGTGGGCACACTGCAGGAGTGCCCAGTGATCTTACTGTGGTTAGTCTGTCCACAAAGGTTGAGCTTACATTGTGGGGGAGACTTTTTAAGGCGGGAGACCCCAGAGCTTAAGTATGGGGCAATGTTCACCACCTCTCTGTGAAATTTTTGGCAGTTTTTATATCTTAATGATTAAGAAACTCATGTTACAGTTCCTTTTCTCTAAAACTTCATCCTCTTCTGTCCTCGGAGCACTTGCTTTGTACAAAGCTTGTAGCGGCAGAGACCAAGATTAAAGTTTTGATCTAGCTATGTTAAGTGGTGGAGTTTGGCGTCTTAATTCCTGTTCCTCAGCG
>JAUBOD010000009.1:1474949-1487585 GCA_032353885.1 Nothura maculosa
TTCAGTAATGTTTAGAACTCATACTTGAAATAGAGTTTTCATGACAGAATAAGCATATAAGTATATACTTGCTATTAATTTATCTTTTGACTGTTATTTAGTTAACACACAGGTCCAGGGCTCAGAAGAACTTTGTTTTGCTCACAGATTTTTGTTGTATGATCTTGATTTAAAAAAAAAAAAAAGTGACTTTTTCTCATTATAAGAGAACAGGTTAATGAAAGTCTCCTACTGATGTTTCTGTATGCTTCAAAACTTGGATGGAAATAGAGATAGTATCTACTGAAATTCATTTTTTCTGTGATAGTGTTTTGCTGTATTTTTTTCTGATAGAGTCTGCTCATTTGTTGCCCATTATGTACAAATTTGCTTTCCAGAGAAGACCTGGTTTGGACTTGTACTATTTTTATATAACTTTCCTAAACTGGTTACGTTCTTATAGGGAGAGCCTTGAAGTAGCTCCATTGCAATTACTTGATGTATGTTTTTTTTCACAAAAAAATGTACAAAAAAATCTCCATTTTGCTGCAGCATGGAAGTCCACTGTTTAATTTTGTCCAACTAACTATGAGGACTCCTGGTTCACCTGGGAGGCTCCTGCAGCTTAGCAGCAGATGATCTTCAGCCTCCCCCTTTCTCAGTACTGCAAAGGAAAAAGTAGTGACTACAGACAAGGTGCAGTCCTGCATTCACCAGGTAGATCAAAGGTGATACCGTGTAATGCTTAAGATCTCATGGCTTGCTCAGCCTGCCTCTGCTCCAGCTCCTTTGCTGAGCGTGTTGTTTTACATCCTGTGTAGATCAGCAAACTCACAAGGTGGGTTGTGTGAACAACTTTGCACGTTGTTCCCTTGCATGAAGTTGTTTCTATTCTCAGTAATGAAGTTTTCTTTTTCCTGCCCGTCTTTGTGAAAGCCGGGACATCTCTGTCTTCTTTTGAAGATAAAGTCATGAAGCTTTTCTTTTTTTGCCCTCCCTTTCCATCTTCTTAAATCAGCCTTCCAACAGATTAGCTTGGAGGAGTCACTAACCTTGTTAAATGTACCAATTTGCATTAAAAACAAACATGTTTCCAGTTGTGAGAGCTTTGATCCTTCCCAAAACTTAGGGTTCACCCAAAGTAGTACTCCCGAGTGTTATGGTTTTCTGCCTTTATCAAACGAGAAACACAGTTTATTCCAGATCTACAGGAGATGCTAGTTGAGCAGAGTTTGTTTTAGAACATTGTTGTTCTCAACATTGTTGTGTTTATGAGCCCAGTGCGGTTTTTGGAGGTAGGTGTTTGCAGGATGATGCTTTAGGGACCATTTTGAGATGGCTTTTGAGCAAAGAAATCTAAATCTTCCTTTCTCCTATACCTTTCTCAAGTAGGTATTTTGAGAATGGTGCATATATGTAATGCATTTGTTGTTTGCCCTTTCTATTTAGTTTTAAATGTTAACTAAATTATGGATACTTAAGGGTAAACATTTGACTGATATCTCCTGCGTTCATATTGTCCACACTTTTCCGTATTTGGATCTAAGTCTTGCACTTACTTTTCTTGCTTGATTTTAAAGCTTGCAGGTGCTCTTAGGTGAATTTCAGCAGTGTGAATCTGGAATGAATCCTGCTGCCAAATCCGGCCCCAAGAGGGGCTGTGCGTGCAGAGCTCCCAGTTTACTGTAACCGACACCTCCCCGTGAGTCTGGTCCCTGTCCTGATGCTCAGGCTGCAGCTGTCCTTGGGTCCTGGTCTTTTATTTCATGTTTTGATCACAAGTTCTCCAGACCGCTGACTTGTGATCGTGTTGAGCCTGACAAAGCAGTGACCTGATTTAGGGGTGTTAACTTTGGGGACCCCTGTGCAATGGGGAGGCCCAGCACTCAGAGCAGGCTCGCGCTTTGCCTTTCTTTCAGTAGCCACTGACCAAGTGTTTGAGTGCCCTGAACCTGGGGTAGGCGCCAAGGGCTAAATGTCTGAAATTATTTTAGACAAGGCCAAAGCAGTGTTATGAGCTCGGTGGAGGCAAGTTAATGACTATGTGCAAGTGGATTTTTGTTTGGTTTGGGTTTTTTTTTTTCTTCCCCTCAGTGTCTTTGAAAAGTTTGTGGCTTCTGATAAGTCCTTAACCTTTCTTTGCTGCTCCTTGATGTTCAGAGAGCCTGTCCAGGAACTTTTCTTTGTGTGTTGGGAAGATAAGCGTGCCGTCTTCTTTGAATAGTTCTTCTATAGCATTATAATTGCTGCGAGATCCTATAGAAGGAACGACACCTTGAAAAGTACCTTGCTGTGAGGGATTTAGTGCTTGCACTTCAGTCTTCATTGTCTGCAATTTTCTCTTTTGATCTACTGTGGTACATTCGAAGTCCTAGTGATTTTTATCCGACTTGCCTTAATTGCAGGAATGATAAGGATTTTTTTTTCCTCTTCATGTGACTGTCTGGAGTTCTGGAATTTGAGAGTTGTCCATAATGAAACTGCTTGGGAGAGATTTTGATAACAGGTTGTCAACTCTAAGCTCTTGTATATTTACATAGTCAAATCCGTTGTCCTTGAGGCAAACTTAAAGCCATGTCATCTTCCATGCCTTTGAGAAGGGGGTGGATTAAGGTGGAATTCAGGAGAGGTGCAGTTGACAGGAGTTCATGACTCATGATGGGTAAAAAGGTGAATGGCTTTTGAATAGAAATTTAGAGAAAATGCTGCAAAAATGCAGCAAGATTCATATTTTAAACGTGAATCATGGTGTAATTAGGTATCCAAATTCTAGCAGAACTGAAGGTTGTAATAAAATCCATGTGTTCTCCTAGAGAAATGGGTCAAAAAGTTAATCTTTTGACAGTGATAAAATTACCCAAGCCCTGTGTATGTTTTGTCTACAAATTGCATGGATTGTGAACGGTGGCTTAGGGCATATATAGTGCTCAGGGCAGCTTAAGCTGAGTTTTTGCTGCTCTTCTGCATATTGGGTAGTTGGCTGTACATCAGAACGATTTTTAGAAGTAATCTAAAAATCATTCTAATCTTTGTAATGGGATTAAGAAGAAAGTTTTGCAGTTGCACAGAACCTGGTAAAGTGAAATGGATCCACAACTTTGTCTTTTTCTTGAGCAAAATGCAAAGAAAAGAGCAGGAAAACTGTAGCAAAAGTTTAAAATTAGGTTAATTGGTTAAAATTGCTTCATAGGTGATTATGCAGTCTGAGAAATGTTGGGATAGCTCATTTTGAACTGTCCTCTGGAAAGAAATAACAGAGAATGAGATTCTTCTGGGAAAACTTACCTCAAATATTTATATGATTCGTTTCCTGTGCTGCCGAGGTGGGGTCCTCCTGGTGCTTGTAATGGATGGGAGCAGAGGGAAAACTGGTAAATTTAACTACTCAATGCACAGATGTATTATGATGACTCAATAGAAGTCAGTAGAATTAATGGAAGATGATGTTGCTGTAGTTAGGAAATCGCCTGCCCTAAATATAGGGAAATTCAGGCCAAGAGAGCCAAGAACCATGTCTTTTCAGTTGATTTGAATATCTAAGCAAAATTTAACATAAAACCCTACCCAGTGACGCATCTCACCTTGCAGGCCAGAACAAGCAAGTTTGGAACATTGAGTCAGTTGGTGGGAGCTGAAAGCTTTCTAACTTAGCAAAAAACACCCTGGGTGTTTGGGACTGGAGCTGAGTGCAGGAGAGAAGAGGAGTTAAGGAGCCCGAGTGGTGCCCGTGATCCTCCTTGGGGCTGCAAGGAGCCCTGCATGGCTCGGAGCTGGTGTCCTCGTTGGGAATCCTGCTTAGGAAGATACCCTGTTCTGCTGGAAGAAGAGGTCTCAGTACAACCCATATGGGAGATATGGGAGAGTCCGACTGAGCTGCCTGTGAAGTGGGGACAGGCTGGGACAGGCTGCAACTTGGGGGTATTTTAAGTCAGATTCGCAGGGAGAGAGAAAAAAGGAGGAAGAACTTGGTGCTTGTGATCAGTGAGTGATGTGATGGGTTGTTACTTTGATTTGCCCGTTTGAGTTATCCCGAGTCTGGTTCATAGCAGCAGAAAGGAGGCTGTTAATGCTGGGGAACCTGAGGTGTGTCTGTAAACAAACAAAATTCCTGCTTTGATAAACTGCAGTCAAGGTTAGGACTGAAATAAGTGGGAGTGATGAGCCTTAATGGAGCACTCTGAGAAGAGGAAGGGAGTATCTGTTCTCTGCAGCTCTTGCATATGTTAAATTAACAGGGTGAATTATTTGATGCTGTGACTGTGTTTCAGTCTTCGGAGGGGTGTTGCTCTGTTAGGATGTAGCTGTGTAGCAAGCGAGGCTTCAGTAACACAAACTGCTATAAGATGGTGCTTTGTGTCTGCTTCTCCTGGTATTCCTTATAAATGCATTTTTATTTCACATTTTTATATAGGTCTAGGTCAGCAGTGATGCTTTAGTATTTTTTTAAGAAGTTCAAATATGAACATAAACACTGGGCAATAATTTTTTTCAGTTTAAAATAACCTCTGACTTATTTTTTTGAGGGAGAGGTGTTGAAGGGCTCAGGGATAACCCATCTCCTGCTCTTTGTGGGGATGGGAAAATTAGCTGTGTTTAGGGATTCACTTAGCTCTGCTATTTAATGTAGTGAGACTGTTACCACTTCTTATTTCCTGAAAAAAATCTTAACTTCAGACTTCTTACCTAATTTGCCAGATGACCTCACATAAACATAGCTCAAAAACTACATTGCTAAATGTAAATTTAAATTCTACTCTTTTATTCAAGTCTAAAGGCATTCAGCTGAAGACAGAAATGATTCTATTATTCATGTTTTATAGTAATAAGATATTTTATGGTTAAAAAAAATGTGGAGTTCTGCTCTCTTGAAGTCTTAAAGCCCCACTTGGGAAAAGTGATGGGCTTGGCTTTTCCAGGCCCAGGTGTAAATTGATCTTCCAAACAGTGCGAGTTCTGGCATATATTCAATTTTGTTGAAATACTGACTTCGCATGCTTAGTTTATATTGAATGCATTTGGAATTACACATGTTTTTAAAATAACCCAAATTTCTAGTGGCAGAAGATGGTGAAAAGGTGCCATCGATTGAGTTCTTCTAAAACTTGGTGCAAGATGCCCTGGGTATTTTACAGTCCTACTTGAAACCAAAGCTTTATAGCTACATGGGTTTGAAAATTAACTCAAATGTTATCATGCATTTCTGTAACACTGAATGAAGTAATAACAGAGCAAATATAAAGTTATGATTTTAAAGTATATATTTTTATATATGGTTAAAAAGTAGGTTCTGGAAACAAAGATTAAAAGTTTTGAAGGAGCTAATGGAAATGTAGGCATTCAAGTCCTATACTGCATTTTATCCAAAATTTAAATCAAAATCAAATATTTGTTTACAACATAACAATTTTAGGTTGACATAACTGTACTTTTAAGCAACAATTTCCACTTTGTGATTTCATGTATATTGAAACTTGTAATGACCACTGTGCCCCAGGTAAATATTGTTGTGTTGTGATTATTTTTTGTAAGTATCCAGCCTTCTGTGCTGCACATTAGCATGTGAGGTTGATTTTTAACTCCCAGGATTTAATCCTAGGATTTCTTACCTAATGGTGAACCCAGGGGGCATCCATTTTATTTATTTAATTTCATAGGAATTATAACATTTAATTCAAGAAATGTTTTTCTCAAACACAAAACATTATGCTTATATGTGTGTGATACATATTGAATTTTGACTAATCAGCTGTGGATAGAAACCTTAGTCTCTTTTGTGTTTGAGGAATTTTTTGGTTTGCATTAGTAGTGTGTGTATATGTATATGTATATATATATATATATAGCATAAGAGGAGCTGGATTGATTTAAGGGAATGCCTTTGGGAACAACAGTCTGTTTAATGTGCCTTTTCCTTCTCCTCCTCTTTGCTCTGGAATAAAATTCTGAAAAGAGCACAGAATATCTTTTTCTTGGATATTTTTGTACCTCTTCTAACGGAGTTTTGTGAATAAGTAGAGGTAATAATTCCACTCCACCAAATTGCTGCTCTGAAGTCCATATACTCCACGAGGTTTAAATGCAGGGAATTGGGAGCTGTTTGGTCAGGTGTTGGTCATTCTCTTGCCTTCCATCCTGGAAGAAGATCCCGAGATGCAGCCGTGAGCTCACAGCAGCTCCGGGACAACGCGGAGCTCCGGCTCCGCCGCAGGGTTCTCTGACCATGAGGTCAGAGCAGTGCCCGGTGCCTCCGAGTTTCAAAGCATCACAAGAAGGCGGAGTAAGGAGATTTTCATATATATCTATATCTATATTACTATTATTATTTTAGAAAATAGTGTAAACTCTTGTAGTTTTTCCCGTTTTGAGGCCCTGAAGATGAGACAGCGAGCAGCGCCAGCTGTTTACTTTCTCCTCAAGACAAGGCTGTAATTGGAGGTGGGCGCCTTAGCTGTGTGTGTTCGGCTTTGGTTTTGTTTGTTTATTTTTGCTTTTATCAGAGGAAGCACATAGACATGCTGGGTTGCTGAGGTTTTATTCTTGTTCAAGATTTTAGTTTTTAAAATGCTACGTATTGGGACATTGCACTCCTTGAACTTGAATAGCAGTTTTCGTATTAAAGTGAGAGCGTGTTAAATCATGCTACTATTTTGCATTTAAACTTATGTACCATTGCTTGCTTGTTTGCTTTACATCATTACCTTATTTTATCACTGGTATGTTTAGCAGATGTTTTTGCTAGAATTTTTTAGTAATATTCTCTGAATGTCTGAAATGGTGTCACCTGTAGAATAGTGTGTGATTTCTTGGATCAACTTAGACTAAGAAAAAAATAAAGTTTGTCATCCAAGTTTTAAAAATGTAGTATTTTGTTTCGACTAACCCTGGACTGCAGTGTACCAGCAGCATCTCTTTCTTAAAAGGACTTAACTGATATCTGTGGTGCAATGGTGTTAAAGATTGACCTAACCAAAGCGTGTGTTCAGTGAAGCTCCCATAGGCACAGGATGTTCTCTAAAACCGCTGCCTGTAAGCTTGCCTCTGTGGGCAAAGCGTGGAATCGGTGACTTGGAGTTTCAGCATAGTCAATACAGCACAGTAAGAAATGACCCTACTAAATAGAAAAGATTAGGTAAAACGGCAATAAGACACAAGCTTGGAGAAAACTAGTGAATAAAATCCTGTGAAGTGAAATTTCTTAATGGCTCATCAGGAAGAAAAAAAAAAAGACTTTTTGGAAAAAAATCCTTACGCGCTAATTTGGTGTATAACATGGCAAACACTTGAAAAATGTTGATTCTTAAGTTATAATATAAGCTAGGCTGGCTTGGAGGAGAGCAGCAACCTGTTCCTGGAAATACAGGTTGCAGGGCAGCCCAGCGATGCACGAGTCAGTCAAGACGTGCAGAGGAAGGGTGAATTTGGGGTGAAAGGTGTGCGTAGTGAGTCTGTATCTACAAAAAGATAAGGAGTCTAAGGGATTTTGTTTGTTTTTCCCCCACTCAAGTTAGAGAGAACATAAATACTGAATTACACTCACTAAAAGTTTGGAGAATTTGAACTTCCAGGTGAGCAGCTTGTGTTTCTTTTCTGTTTTCATTAGAAAGATAAGGAAGTGAGAGATGAGTTTCCGTTCAGCTCGGTTAATATTAAACACATAAGAACAATCTGAAACCCTCTATTCCTGTTTTTAGTTTTAAATTCTTCTTTGTAGTATCTTTTGTGTTTGAAGTTGTACAGATGGTTGTTAGTCATTCCCTTCTTTGGATAGTTGTGCATCATTTGGGACTGGATCGGTGCTAGAGCCGCCCTCATTCGGAAGTCTGGAAAGACGGAACAATAGTGTGTGAAATTTTGCATGATGCCGAGGTGAGATATTGAGGAAAACGATACCCAAAAACCCAAGTGGAAAAACTTGGAATAAACCCAAAAGCCAAATTTTCTGCCTGAAGCTGATTAACAGGAAGATTAATGTCACAGGAAGTTAATAAAACCTTGTTTAAAGCTCTGCCAAACACTAGCCCTGGTCAAGGCTGTGGAAGGAGCAGTCGGGAATTGGCAGAAACCCCCAGGATCGCTCGTGTTTTTCAGTTCTCTGCGAGGCTGCTGCTTTCTGGGCACCTGACAGAAAGTTCAGACAAAGAACTTGACTTCTTGGAAGTTTTCACTTCACCAAACACCCTGAGTTTTCGACAAGATTTTAGACATATTGAAAGTATAAGATTGATCAGGAATGTAGCTTTTAATGCTGACTTAAACCATTGTTTCTGTCTCTCTTTTTTTTATTTAGAATGGTATATATTAGTGAAAAAAATGTATTTTTTAAGTTCTCTTGTGCCTGAGATGAAGCTTGAAAAATACCATAGTCTTGGAGAAAATCATAGGAAAATATGTTAGAATATCCTGCTTTTATTTAAAAGAAACACTTTGAGACTTGATTTTCTCTGTTTTTTTCTGACTACCTGATTTTCACTCTGTTTCTTGTTAGTCCAGCTCAAGAAGCAGAGCTCTCTGCAGATCTATAAATGGTGTCCTGGCTCTTCGGATTTGTTACCAAACTGTGAAACTCGAGTTCAAAAGTTGATATAATCATGGTTTTTAGCACATACTGTAGGCGCAGCCTTACTAGGTTACCTATTGTTTGCTTTTGTATTGCTCCCTGCTTCTAAGATAATCTATGTATTGATGAGAATGTTCCAAGTCTAAATTGAGTCCCCCTGACCTGAAACTTTGAACACCCTTTTTCCTGGTGGGGCTTTCAACTCGGATCCAAGTTGTCAGCTCCGCTGTGAACTAACTCGGGGCCTCCTTGATGGCGCTGAATGAGTTTCCGCCCGTTGGGGAACGTCACCAATGGCTCCGCTCGTACTCGGCTATTTTTAGTGCCCTTGCTCGTATCTGTTTCTATTCAAGGAATTCTTTTGGACGCCGTTCCGGGAGAGCGGAGCGCTCGGCAGCGGGAAGGGGGCAGGGAGCGTGTGGCAGCGGGGCCTGTGCTGCCCAGTCCTGGGCAAAGCGAGCGCCCTGTTACCAGTGACATCCTGACCCTCGAGACCCCGTGTAGGTGATGCCTCCTTGGGAGCTGGGGGACCCACATTTCACCCTGAAACCTCCTTTTCTACGTTCTTTCTGTGTGTGAACTGCAGTGAATCCCGGGGCCCTTTGGGTATGATGATGGCCTTGGAGTTTAATAGTAACTGATCAACTGATCCATGTTTAATAGTCACTGGTCAACTGTCACACCCAAGTACTCGGTCTCTTTCCTGTCCTATGCAAGTTGAACATCCTTTTTAAAAAAACTTAATAGGAAACTAATCAGATTAAACCAGAAAAAAATAACAAAATTATCGTTGATTTGTTTTTTTTTCTAGTTTCATGTGTTGCTCATCTGGTGCATGCAGCTAACCACTGAGTGTAAGAGCAGTGATGGATGAGGATGTGATTCAGTTTTTACATTCGCATCTTGCAGTTGGTACCGTTGGCAAACAGCAAACCTGAAGGCTCTTTGATGAATGCCTGTAGTTAGTGTTTTATATACTGAGGTATCTATACTGTATAGTGCACATAGGCTGTATGGATCCTATTGATACTGTACCTATATGTACAGAGAATATTAATTCCGAGACATATCAGTCATGGTGCAGGAAAACCTGTGTCCTGTGCAGCTTTGAGAGTGTTTTCAGGCCTGATTTGGAATGCTGTGGATATTTAAGTACTGTTATTTATTTATTTTTACCTTATGATATTGATAGCTTGATCAGTGTATGGCTGGAGATTGTGTGTCGCTTCCGTGTGCTTTTTGAAGAGAACATCCCTAACTTGTTTAGTGCTCTGCAGCTGTTTGCCTACCTATGTGTGCATATATATAAATATATATATATATATATATATATGGCTGTGTCCTGAGCTTACCCAGGCTTCTAGCTGACCCCTGGATCCATCTCCGATGGAGGAGTGAACTCTACAAAGTAACAGTCTGCAGTGAGTTGTTTCTTTGCCTTGTGCTTTTGGGTGCAGGGAATCATCTGGAGAAGAGCTTCCAAGTGATGCAGCCCTGTATTTCTAGCTAAGACTGCCTGGATTTCCTTGTTTGTCCCCTTGGAGAGGCTGCTGTGATGTAATGAGCTGGCAGAGGAAAAAAGCCTTTTCCAGGCAGGGCATTTGCTAGGGAGAGAGTGGACATGAAGTGAATTGGCCCTGAGAAAGAGGCAGTTGAAGGTGACCAGCAGAAAAGCACTGTGGTGTTTACAGAATCATTAAAGATTTCTCTTGCTCATTCAGTTGGCTGATATTGGCTGATTATATTCTCATTTTTCATTTGAAAAGAAGCATTTCCAAGTTTCCTGTTCTTGTTTCTTTTTCTCTCCATCCCCTTTCCCCCTGCCTTCCAGTTCATGGATTCTAACCTATATCCAAGAACGTGGTCATTGAAGAGAGCTTCTCAGTAGGGCTCATACAAGTCTCTCCTCCCACTTGCCCTCAAAACAATACACATAAAGCATGTAAATACAGTGGTACTTTGGTGGTAGATTCCTCTCCTTGAAATGTTTTTAATCTTTTAAACCACTTAAATCATGTTTAACTGTATTTTTACTAGATCCTGCAGAAACAATGTGTGCAACGTCACCCTTTACCTGTGCTCTAAAAGTGTGTGGCTGCCAAGGTGTAAGGTCCCTTCTCCTCATGAACTCGATCTCCCCTCCTTATGTTGGATGGAGCCACTGAGTTCTCCACTGGATCAGCTTGTTCGACTGACTGTCCTGTTTTGGAGGGTTTTGTTTGCTCTTGGGGCTTCCAAGTACTTTTTTTTTTTGGGGGGGGTGGTACAAGCCTCCTATTTAGGCTAAGTATAATTCAATCCATGTATCTGTTGCAGAAGGTGACAGGTGAGCAGGCCAGAGGAGTGTTTTGTTAATAGCTGCTTGTCGGAAACTGTAGACGGCGGCGTTCCCTTGCAGTGGGTGTTAATCAGGAACCCTTGGGAGGGCAAATGCCACAGGTTTTGCCTTTTCTCTGTTCTTTGATGACTCTTCCATCTTCCTTGTTCTTTCCATTCACCATCATGGGTGGACCCACAGAAATAGGGATAAAGAAAAGATTTCCAAGGACTGTTTTTCTCCCCTGAGTGTTGTAAAGGTAGAACACACAAAGAACGTATTGTGGATTGACTTAGTATTTTCTTCTGTCTTCATAAGCTAGAAAATATTACACCAGAAAGCCCAGGAGCAGAGATCGGTATGAAGAGGAGGGAGAGTGTTTGTGACTGCACAATATTTTGCCTTTAAAACTATTATAAAGCTTGGAAATTAAAAGAAATTCCCTGAACCATATAAGCAGGAGACACCTCTGAGCCATGGATGTCTCTGGATACTTCCTAGCCCAAGATACTGGAAATTGGTCGGCAGTTCAGGGTCAGGATGTGCTCTGCATCAGTAATATTACATTATCCCACGGACTTGATTAGCTTTTAGAGAGGGTTAGCACAAGAAAATACTTGTGTGATAGAGGGCAAGAAATTCTGCTAAAAAAAGAATAGAGCCTATTTTTAATATTTCCTTCGGCTCCGAGAGTATCTGGAAAGACTTCTTAAAATATTCTTCAGCAGAGAAGCCATATGTAAGTTGCCATTCCCCTTCCTTTCACATTCCCCAATCACAGCTACTTCTCCAAGATAATTCCAGCTTTGTGTCAGTCATACCTACACATGGGCTACTACTCACTTTCTTTTCCATCTAATTCCTGGCAGTGCCTCTGGTCTATGCTCTAATCCAGTAAGAGAAATAATGTGCAGTTAGTCAGCTTGGGTCTCTGTTATCCACAAGCTTTCTTTACAGCTGCGGGAACTGTTGATAATTAGCACAGCATCTTGCAGGTTTTTGCAAACAGGGAGCTTGTAATTAAACAGGAGAGGAGATAAGACTTCGTTGTTTGGCCTGTCAGAGTCCAACCAGTTGCTGTCCAGTAGGGCCTTCTTGCAGAGAGACAACAAAATAGAATAGAGTCTCTGCAGGATCTGATTTGTGAATTATCAGACCAAGTCCTCTGAATTTTTAGCATTCTCAACTGTTGTCTCTCCAGATTCACCAACGAGTGTTGTCCTCTGGCAGCAGTAGAAATGGGTAGGTTGTGCGAGGCATGTTTAGTAATCTGAGGGTTATCTTTGGATGGAAGATGATTTCTTATGCAGAAACTGGCTAGAATTTTCTGATTGTTGTATGATTGTGTCTTATTTTTTATATCAGACAAGGTTAAATGTGGAGAAATTGAGTCTTCCATCGGAAATCTTCTTTATAAGGACTCTTGTTGTTTCTTTAAGATTGAATGCTTATAACGAAGCCGTGAAGAAAGGCCATGGGACATTTATTGTGTCTAATTGGCAGATTTAGATTGGAACTAGGGAAATCACTAGCATATGCTAAAATGTGATTCACATTTAACACAGCTATAATGCAGAAATACTGGGATGAGGCCAAAAATTGGTATTGTAAAGCTGCATTTTTGAGTAATGTCAGTGATGTTACCAATTTATTTATTTTATTTTTGTGATGTGCACCTGTTAGTCTCCGTTCACAGAATCACAGGGTGGTTGAGGTTGGAAGGGACCTCTAGAGATCATCTGGTCCAACCTTCCCGCTCCAGCAGGCACCTAGAGCAGGTGGC
>JAUBOD010000009.1:1491722-1503031 GCA_032353885.1 Nothura maculosa
ACATGAGACTCCCGAGCTTTGTGAATCAGTATTTAACCTGTAGCATGTTAGTGCAGCTTTGATTTTTAAACATAACTACTCAAATTTTCTTCAGTATATGTGTTTTTTCTGAACATCCAGTTGCCATTGAACACATCCTTGTCCTTGCAGTGCTGGTAGGTTTGTATCTAAGCTTTCTTGTGTATTAAAACTGGTAGAACCCTGCAGCAGAGCTCCCGACTCTGGCGAGGCTGAGGCCGGTTCTTGGGTTGAGACTGAAGATGTTTTTCCTCCTCGCACATCTCTGTGGGCCCAGGTGCAGCTCACAGGTTGACTTCAGTTCCCTCAACTCGCAGTCTCACTTCCCAGTGATGGGGAGACAGAAACCAGGCTCTTGGCCACCGCTTTTCTGATGGGTTGAGAAATCTGTTTTCCGTTATTACCACTTCCATAAACCATGTCCATCGGCTGCTCTTGTATTAGATGCTGCACAAACGCTGGGATACACTTCTTGTTTCGAAGTACTTATAATGATAGGAGGTGTGTTAGAATGGTGCATACAAAAACCAACAGGGTTACAGGGTTATGTGCATGTGGCTTTGGAGTTTGAGCTGTGTTTGTGATCATGCAACAAGATATGTCTAAAACAAGGTGGTAGCAAGTTTTAAATATGAAAAGACAAAATAACACAAAGAGTGTTGACTACAGAAGCTTGATTTTTAAGGGCAAGGCTTATCATTTCTTTCAGAAATGAGGCCAAGGAGTAGAGTGGACCTTGGCTGTGACCTCCTTAAAAGTGCAAGAAAACAATTTAATGATGAGGAAGAGCAGAACGCCGTGTTCCAGCTGATGGGGCCTGGCAGGTCTCCGCAGGAGTGCGCGGCGTGGATGTGAGCGTGGTAAAATTCCAAGTGTCAGAATAAGAAAGGTGTTACAGAACCGTAAGGAGTGATACAGCTGGAGCTGAAATTTCAGCACACAGACAAATAGGAAAGTCTGACTCTTAAATAACTGGAAAAATATGTGAGATTTAGATGCAGGCTGGGCATACAGATCCAGGGAGCTCCACACCAGCTGAAGATGATGTTGCGCTCTGCGTTTTCCCTTTGCTATAAAGACTGCAATAAACCCAATAACAGTGCATTTAAGTTGATTTCTTGGGAGCTTCTGCATGGGATACACATCAAATCTACTGCACTGTTATATTACCAGAATATTGAATCTGTGCCTTGTCCTAACTCATATTTTATTTTTTCTTTCAGATTTTCTATTTTGTACATACATTGTTTTGTATATACTGTATATGATGACTTCGGTGGGCAGTGAACGTACCCGGGGCACTCGGGATAAAACACAGATTTCAGCCACACAGCCAACGCAACCACAGAAACAAGTAGTACAGGTATGTGCCACTGCATGGTCTTCCTTGATTCAAGAGGTTATAATCAGTTGTTAATATGCACTTCTTCCAGAAGTTATTAAAAGCTAAGAAAAGAAGGATTAAAAGCTAAGAAAGAAAATATGCTGCAATATGTGGCATATTTGGAAGAGTATGTTTGACATCTCATTTTAAATGCGTGGTAACCCAACACAGGATATACTTGGTCTTGTGTTCTTGTCTCTTAACTGGATTTTGTTGTCTTCAGCAATATTCCCCATCGGAGAGGATTTCTGTGCCTGTGCTTATGTTGAGATTTTTGTCTGGTGGCATCGGTGTCCTCAGATTTCAGCTCTTTCTCTGCTGTCCTCATGGTGCTGGGAGATATCTCCTTGCTCTGGGAATTAGAGTGGGTGGGAGAAGCTTCTGCTGGATGGGTCCCGTGCTGCACAGCATGATTCAGCACAACTGCAAGTTGAGAAATTCTGAACTTCTTGTGCAGTGTCTTCACAGAAATGATGAAAGTCTCTTAGTCGATTAAAAACCAGCCTATTTTCAGTATTGATGAGACAGAAATTAAGCTGTCATCCTGTTGTCTTCACACTCAGCAACATGGTAGTTAAGTTCTGTGTTTTTCAGGGTTGTAGAAGGTGTGAAATTACTCTGCTCCTGGCAACTTGTTATTCTGTTGTCAGGTACTTCTCCAAATTGGATACGATTCAAGAATTGCCTCAGCTCTCTGCTGGTGAGGCATGCATCAGCCTAGAGGTGCTTCCCTCTGGAAGTGGCATCTTTTACTGTTTTTTGGACTGATCTTTAACATGCAGGGGCTCCTGTAATGTTAGATATAGTATTAATTATATGAACAAAAGTGATTTAGAAAGTCACTTTCAGCAGAAGCAGTCAAATTGGTTTTGTTTGGCAACTAAGATTGCTAAGGACAGGAAAGGAGTGTAGGAGCAGGTCAAGGGAGGTGATTCTTCCCTCTTATTTATTTTTTGCATTTGCAAGTCCCAGTGAAGGGCTGCAAAGTTGGGGCTGGAGCACAGAATAAATGAGTGGAAAGTGAGGAAAATGGTTTTGTTCAAACATAAGAGGACGAAACGAAGGCAAGAGCTTGCACCTGCAGCCAGGTGCCTTGTGACAAGGTGTAAAGAAGATGGAGCCAGCATCTTCTTGGAGGCAATAGTTCGAGCTGGAATATGGGAGGTTCTGGGCTGTTACAAGAAAAATATGACTTGCAGTGCAGGTGGCTCAGTAGTTGAGTGCTGGAGTAGCTGTATGATGCAGAAGTTAGGGCACCTCTGTCTACAGAGGTGTCTAAAACGTGGCCAGGTGAGGCCCAAAGCAGCAACCTCCCTCTGAAGGCATCTGCACTCAGCAGCAGGTCCTTCCAAACCTGCACAATTCAGTGATTCTAAGCACTATATCCAGCAATGTTTCTGTGTTTTGTCTGCATATATTTTCCCCCTCTTGCATAATGGCTCCTTGTTTGATGAATAGTATGGAGAAGATGCTATTTCATATACAACCAATATGTTTTAATGTACCATACGTTTTATTTTGCAGGTATCAGATAGACATTTCTGCTTAGACAAGCTTTATCATTAGCAATATGTGGGGTTTTATTGTTTGTTTGCCATTGATTCTTCTTTCTGAATCTAGAAGTGGGTTGCTTTCCCAAGTGGGACTTAAGTGACTTAAGTGTTACATTGATCATAATTTTGACTATTTAAGAAATGACATAGCACTTTTTCCATTACTTCTGGATAATAAATATTTTATATAGTATTGGGGCGTATCATTGTCACTTTGTTTTCCTCACTTTGGTCTTCTAATAGTTGTAAGTGGATTAAAAATTCTCCTTATTTTAGTTATACTGAAAGGATTATATTCCTTGCAAAGTGTGAGTAATGTTCTAGCTGTCTTAAGATGATGGCTTTTTCTTAGTCATAAATAAAACTTGATCACAGTGTTGTCTAGAATGATACAATGTTAGCTGTTAAGCTGATGCCTTAAAAATAAAGGAGAACTAGTCATTGAGGGGAAAAAAAAGAGATTTGGACAATAATTTGAGGGTTGTGCATGTGTTTGTGTAGCAAAAACATTTTGTTTCTCCTGACTTCTTGTCTCCCCCGCCTTTGAATTTAATCTGCTGAGTGTAATGCACTGACATAAGTGTTAATACTGCTGCACCTATTTGTGGATGCAGTGCCTCTGTTTGCACAGGGCACTGGAGATACTGTCCCACATTTCAAAAGTTGTTAGAAAATTTGTATATTTTGTCTTCAAATAGGAACTTAAAATACGGAGTTAATAAAAATATGTCATTTAATGACTTCCTTTTTTTCTGGTCAAATATGCTGTCATATACAGAAATCACATTGTTGTCCAAATGTTATTTTTCACACTGCAGCAGAGATCTCTTCACCAGTTTAGCAACTACAGTGGATCTGGGGAGCCTGAAGTTTGTGTAAGAGGATGTAATATGGCTTAATTCTGGAAGAGGACAGACCTTTCTCTCTGTTCCCTACTGAGCTCTTAACAGACACTGAGTAAGGGGTTGCTTCCATGTAGGGATGCTTCCACGGGATGCTTCCATGTAGGTGCAGCACAAGGCTGGGAGTAGGGAATTCCAGAGCAGCCCCATTTAAGTCACCAGCTGACGTGTGCAGCCGTCAGCAGGACACGTTGAAAACGTGAAGGAGTACGGAGAGCTTAACTCAGTTACACACACAGTAATTGTCTTGGAACGTCGCCTCTCAGCGTGACAAATGTCACTTCCCTCAAGGAACTGGGACAGCTGCAGTCACTTCTCAGCAGTCAGCAGCTGATGGTGTGTGGCGGAGTCATTTTTAGACTCTTCTCAGTGTTGGCACTTGCTGCCCTACCACACCTCCTCGGTGTGGCAAGCTCCAGAAGCAGAGCGATCGGAGAGGCTGGACACTTGATCGTTCAAGGCACCGCCTTTGGTGTTGCTATTCTCTGAAGTGAGACTTGGAAAGCCTGGGAGGAATCCTTTTGGCCAGGAATTTCAGTGGGTATTGGGATACTTTGGCCGTGAAGAAAACGTTCTCAGCACTGTAACCTGCATTTGGGATCCTAGTCCTCTCTCTATTATCAACCTTCTTCTCTAGCTAGAGCTAGAAGCCTTTTCTGCCTAAGCAGACAATAAATGAAGTCCAGGATTGTATGACCTAGTTATCTGTGCTCTTTTCCTGGGAATGCTGTTCATGTAGATCACAAATACCTCACCGTGAAACTTGGCTTTGATACATTAATATTCCTGAGTTGCTTTTCCCTTGGGACACCCATAGCGTATTCCGATGTATGACTTTACTGAGAAATGCAGCTGTTCACAGGCAAAACCTTGAGAGACAACCCAGGCTCCTATTAACATCCTAAATCTGTGGACACTGATGGAATTGTCGAGGGGATGGGGGCAGGAACCTCTGGAGATGCAGTTCACACAGAAGCACTGCTGCCCACTTCTTATGATGAGAATGATACTTGTCTGGAATCACAGATACTAATGAAAAGTAGAAGTGATGTATCAAAGCATGGGTTCCATAGCAAGTTTTAAGGAAGTGATAAAGTTGCCTTTAAGTGGTAACCTTGAATTGTGGTCCAAACATAGAACGTGCTGGGACTTCTGCTGTCCTAGAAAAGCTATTTACTGTAAAATTGGGAATAGGGGAAGACATTAGCATCTCTTCCCTCTGTGTATGTTCCCTATATTATTTTTGACAATCAGAGGGGAAAAAAAAAGAAAACAATGCTGAGACACGCTTTAAAAATACATTTTTGTTACCTTTTGTGAATTTTACTGGATGTTTGTATTTTTCAGGCAACAGCAGAACAGATTCGCCTTGCTCAGATGATCTATGATAAGAATGATGCAGATTTTGAAGATAAAGTGAAACAAGTATGTTTTTTTCAGTATGTTTTTATACCCTGCAATATGGTACTCATAAGTTAGTTTACAATTTGGAGCTAGAGTTGCTGCTTATGATTTAGATTAAACCACTTTCAGAATGACTTACGTTTAACTAGAAAAAGATGCTCCTGTTGCACAACAACAGTCTGTTTATAAGGAGTTGCAGCAATGTAGCTCTGGCTTACAGATATGCTGTGTCCTCTCCTTGGTAGAAAAGCTATGATGCCCATGCTCATCTGTGCTGATGTCTCCTATAGACTGAGGCCCTGCTGGTTAAAGATCTTCAAAACACAGGGTATATTCAGTTTGCTTGCATGGCAATGCCTAAGAGGAAAATTTATCACCTTATTAGTGAATTTACTTGGCTGCTTTTCAGGGAAAAAGAGAAAGTCTAATTATAGCTTACAGGTGAATTTAAGTTTTATTACCAACAACAAAAAAATAAGCTCCCAAGGCTTTAATATTGTCTATGAAATAAAGTGATAAAACTGCACTGCAGAAATGCAATCTAATCCCACCATTTCCTGTATTGCACTGCGTCTTGTGTGTAGATATCCAAGCTTCTGTTGCTGGTTATATTAGAGATCATTAACTCCAGCAATACAGAGAGTTCAAGTCCTTGTTCTACTGTGGGTGTTGGTGATCTTATCATGGGAGACTGGTGAACACAACGCAGCTCATGTAGAGCTGAGCAGTGCACCTGGAAGGAGACAGGAACCAGTGTGGAAACATTAATGCAGCAGAGGGACAGATTTCTTGACTTGCTTTTATTTTCCCTCTGTAAAACCTTATCTGAGGAGTTGCTGAATGCATTTTGTTGTTCTTGTTCATGAACTTCTTACGTTGCTATGGCAGTTTTGCCAGAGGTGAAGTTCTCTATTGCTTCCTGAAGCCTGCAGCCCTGACCAGTAGCGCCCGGGGGCTCTGCTGCTGAGAAAAGGGATAAGCCTTAAAAATCCTGCCTAGGAAATCACCAGCGTTTGCCTTTGTTTATTTCTAGCTCATACCTTTCTCCTCTGGGTGTTGTTAGATGTGCCATAGCAGAGGCTATGATTATATCCATCTTACACTCCACAGGAAGCACATCCTAGGCCCACAAAACCTAATTCACTCCCAGGTGTCCATAAGCTGCCTTTGGTTATGCCCAATTGTGTGGCCTTGTGCTCAGCTGGACTGAGGGAGCTGCCTTGGCTGAAAAATAACCTTTTTTTTGCTTTTCCCACCCCAAACGGTCTTGGTTCTTCTCCAGATGAATCAATTCTCTGCCATTATTTACCTTGTGGCTGCTCTCACACAATAGAGCAGGGAGAGGGATGTTTGGCCCAGAGACAACAGCACTAGAGCTGTGCAGGGTTTTTGCATCTTTTTGCTCATAGGCAGCCATCTGGGTGGTGACAGTGTTTACTGGAGGGGGGAAAAATGGACTTACCTTTAAAATTTGTGTTTAGTCCTATTTCTTGTGTGAAACGTGTTTACAATTTGTATTTAGTCCTGTTTCCTGCTTGAATCCCAAGCAGTTCTGTAAAATGCAGGTAGCTTTACTTAGATTTTAATTGTCTTTGACACAGTAGCCATGTACTTTCTTGGAGCCCATGTGGTGCTTAATGTTATTTTCTTATGATGATAATTTGGATGTTTTAACAAGTCTGACTCTTATTGCCAGCTTATGGAAGTGACGGGGAAGAACCAGGATGAGTGCATAGTGGCACTACACGACTGCAATGGGGACGTGAACAGAGCAATCAACATACTGCTGGAAGGAAGTTCAGACACAGTAAGGATTTACTTTAATCTTAAACCGCTTTTTGTTTCTTGCTCCTTTCTGCTTTGAAGAAATGTTTGGGAAAGTCATGCGTGTGTTTTGGAAGGTTTCAATTTCCGTCTTGCCTTGCAGATTCCTCTGAAGGAAATGGAGACCAGGGCAATTTTTTAGTCATGTGCGTGCCTTGGAATAGTCCAAACTTTGCAAATGTGATGAGTTTCCTGCAGAGTTTTCCAGCTTTTACTCTACATGGAACAATTTTAGTTCTATCATAGAACTGAATGCTCTGTCTGATACTGTCCTATATTGTGCATCAGGGCTGTGGATGTGCTCCAAAGTAAGGGATGCTGTGTGCTTAAAACAAAGATCATTTTTATAAGCCTAGAAGGAGAGACAGATATGTTAAGTTATAATTTATTTCTATAGATATGTGCTGCAGGTATAGAACTAGTAAAAGGTGCCCACATGTGCAGTTTGCATTAAAAGCTCCAATAAAGGGAGGACAGACTAAGACAAATAGTTTCTTTCACTACATTGTGCATTAGCATGGCCTTAATGAAGAGCAGAAAGAAAACTCTAAAACAGTGTGTAACAGCAAACAGTGCTGCATATAAATTGGCATAGAATAAGTATTTTTTTTTTACCCCAGGAAGTATCAGGCATATTTCTTGCTGTGTCTGCAGTTTTTTGCTGGAAGAATTTTCATGGTGTGCCAGAAAAAGCCGACTTGCTTCCATCTCATCTAAATAAGGAAAGAAACCTGGGCTTCCTTTTTGATTTTTTTGACTGATGAACACTCAGTGTCTCATGTTTTTTCAGGATATGCCCTCTTGCCCATTGTTAATGAGGAAAACACCCCTCTTACCCTGGCTAATGTCTAGGACATGCCTTTCTGATTGAGGGGACTCCCTTTTCCCTCCTCTTTTCTAAGAATTGAGATGATCTAAAGCACAGAAATAGATGCTGCCAAGTAAGTGGGTAAGTTGAGAGTAGAAGATAGCATCTCACCTTGATAAAATCTATCTTGGGAACTTGCCAGCCTTTTTTGTGCTCTCTTGTACTTCTAGTATTTGTCATTTTCTGGTTGAAAGTAGTTTTCTAGTTGAAAAAGAATGGTAAATGCTGTCTCAGCAAATAGTTGCAAGTAATCATGGCATGGAAGAAGTTGTTTTGAATTCACTTATCAGTTAGAAGGAGCATATCCAGTGTTCTTCCTGCCTTATTGATGCAGGAAGAAAGAGTGTCAGTTAGAAGGGTCCTCATCAGAAGGTGATGAAATGTTTTCCTCCTGGGCCTCCAAACTTGAAGGGTTTGCTCTAAGGCCACTACATTCCAGAACAATTTGACCATGGATTTGATGTAAGCGTGGTAGCAGTGCTACTACTTGTTTTGAATGCAGATTCCAGCATCTCTTTTATTAGCTTTGATGCATTTAATCTTTTTTTTCTTGTCTCAACCTCATTTGAAGGATTTATTGAATGATTTGAGGAGCTTGAAATTTTGTAATTTCTTTTGCTTTCTGCAAGTTTTGTCCTCTTTTAAGTTATAAGTATTAAATTTAAGTTAGTTATAAGTAATAAGGCTTTATTCAGTGTGACTGTTAGCTAAAAGCTAACAGAAAAAGACCTTTTCCTTGTAGGAGTTGTGACAGTCTGGCCTTGAATACAAGAGGCTGGGTGGGGAGAGCAGAGCATAAGAGCCTATTTTATTGACTAAAACTTTTACAACTAGAATAAAGAAGACTTTTCAGACAATGCAAAGTCCACCAAAGTTGGCGCACATTCTGGAGACCAAATTTGAAGCTGATTTCAACCTTCTTTCTCGCTTACACTACTTCAAATAATGAGACACTTGTGATATCCCTAGCATAGGCTCTCTCAGAGTCACTCAGACACCGAATTTATATTTGTCAGCTGCTTTGTCACCAGCATTCTGAATAACATGAGTATTTTAAGGTTATGGGCGGCTCACATTAGCTGGGCTTTGCCTTGCTTGTTGTCTACACTGAAAGGAGGGCAGGGCAGGACCTGAAATAACTGATAGCCAAACTGTTCCTTTGATGTTGCTGCTTTTTTGAGTTCATGACTTTATCAAGTGCTTCCCATTTGATGGCACTGTATTTCTATATGCAATTTCCCCACGTGACTATATTATCTGTACTTGAAGCTCCTTGAGGTGGAGACTCCTGGCATTTATTTTAGTGTATCTGCCATTTTAATGGTTTGGAAAGATGTTTTTTTCTTCTTGGCTTAGCAGCTGTGTCTTAATAGGCTCTCTGTGCTATTACATAATATGCCAGTTGTCATCCTTTTCTCAGCATGTGCTTCAGTTATTTTGTTTTCAGCTCCCGTGTCTGTGACAGATGTGCCCGTGTCGCTGATGTGACCCCTGAATTTATTTCACAGGCTTCATTTTCTGAGCTCTAATTCTGCCTTTCTGGCTATCAGTGCTTGAATTCTTTCAATATATATTGAATTCCATCAATATATTTTGTGTGTCTCTATTTCCTCTGACCCTTCCTGGGATATTCTCATCAGTCTGTGGTTGATGCCATAGGCTCAATGATGCCTACAAGTATTTTTTCCTTTACTTGTAAGAAAAAATATTCTGTGCATGCCCCCTCATTAGATTTATGTAGATGATTTGAGAACTGTTGCATATTTTGCAGGTTTTCCAGTGTGGTTTTCCTAGGCTGGACTTATTGAGGTCCATTATGGCCAGAGATATGTGGGATTCCTCCCCTTCCAAGAGAAAATGAATCTTCCAAAACTTATTTCTTCTCATCTTTTCAAAAAACAAAACAAACAAAAAAACCACTCCAGCCTGTTTCCTGCCCTCATTTGTATCAATGTAGCTTTCTTAGGTGTTACATGTGTGGCATTGCACAAATACCTGTTTTTTCCATGAACTGGAGGGTCGTGAGGTGGGAGCGTATAGAGAACTGACTTGTTTCTGATTTTGACTTTTGTATTTAATTCCATTCTACCCAAATAGACCTCGTGGGAGACTGTAGGGGGAAAGAAGAAAAGCCTTGGAAAGGAAAGTTCAGAAAACAAAGAAAACAGAGAAAAACGAGGGGACAGAGAAGTGAGTCGTGGCCGGGGAAGTTCCAACAGACGGGGAAGAGGAGGCAGCCGCGGCCGAGAGTGTACGTACAGGGGCTGGGCTGGAGGGATTGAAACGCTTTCCTTGCAGCTGAAACTGGTTGTGTTGAGAGGAAATGCTAAATGGAATGACATCCATGAGGGCTATAGCTCTGTGCTGAAGTTGTATATATATTGTATATATATTTTGTGTGTATATTTTTGAGATAGACTTGGTTTGAATTAAACTTCTGTCTTTTTGATTAATTGATCATCTGCAAGTTGCTCTTCTTTTATCGAAGTTTCAGAATTGAATCTTTGTAAAACTACTTGAGAGCAAATACGTTACTGTGTAGCAGATACACATTTTTGGGTTTTTTTAATGAAAAAATGTCCAACTTTGACTGCTTCTCCTTTTGTGAGTAGGAGAACTTGAAGTTCTCTCATAAGAGGAATGAAAAGTCTGGCTTCATTATTAACCTCTAGCATATATTACTCACATAAACCAGCCGAAGGTGAGTGTCTACAGCAGGGAAAGTGCTTGTTGAATTGAAACATTTAAAAAAATTGCTACAATTTATACAGGTTTAGTAACATATTGCCCAAAAGAGGGCTGATACTTTCTAACTCAGAAAACATCACATTAGATCACCATTGTGTGCGTGTTTCCTTTTAATCTAAGATCTTTTATCAGCAAGACCTAAGCTGTACATAGTGCTTAGGAAAGCCTTGTAAAACACTGATATTACAGAAGAAAAATGGAAATGAAAGAAAAAAAGAAGCAGAGCTTTTCCATACAAGCAAGAAAATAGTTTGCAGCATTAACCAACATGTAGTTTATGGCTGGAAGATATTCAAATATTGTGACAACTAAGATGCCATGAATCTTTATAGAATATATTAACATTCAGATAGGAAAAAATATTAATGAATCTTGCGGCTGCATTTGGAACAAACAAAAATCAAATGCATCAAAATCAAAGTTGGGTTGTGGGGAAATTTCTGCAAGAGTCAGATGCTGCTTGACTACTTATCTGTACTAGAATTAAAGACTTTCAAATGGTTACCCCATCTTGAGATATTCTTTTCTCACGTTTCTGGGCACCTACGTGGGGTTTTGTTGCTGCAGCTGAGAAGCTGTGCAGCACAAAATGCTCAGTAATGTTTCAC
>JAUBOD010000010.1:37218-51438 GCA_032353885.1 Nothura maculosa
CCGGGGCCGCCTCCCCGCGCCCGGGCCAGCCCCGCCGGGAGGCGGAGCCGCTGCCCGCCGGCCCCCAGCGGCTCCGCAATAAAGTGGAACTTATCGTATACATCATTTGTATTTCATTTTATTTTATTATTTTATTTTATTTATTCATCATTTGTATTTTATTTATTTTATTTTTTTTTTCTCCTTTTCCAACTCTGCGGTTGTCTTGTGGCCCGTGGCGCAGCGGCGCCGAGCACCTGCGGAGCGGGCGGGAGCACCGCGGGACGGGACGGTGCCCGCCCCTGTCCCCGGTCCCTGCCCCCTGTCCCCGGCCCCGGCGCGGGCGGTGTCCTGGGACGATGCTGCTGCTGCTGCAGCGCACGGGCCCGTGGCCAACGCCGTGGCCCCGTGGTCGAGCCCCGTGTGACTCGGGAGGGGCAGCGCCCGCCGCCTCCCGCCTTCCCCACGGATAATCCCGTGCGAGGCGCAGGTGGGCGCGGGCGGCGCGGGCCCCTCGCACCCTGCGGCGCTGGGGGCTCCGTTGGGACCGGCCCGTGCCGAGGGCACCATGGCGGGCGGCGGGGGCGGTGCGGCGCTGCTGGCCCTGCTGCTGCTGCTGCTCTGCCCGCCCGCCCGGCCCTGCGGCCTCTCCACGCACGCAGAAGTGGGTAAGGAGCCATGGGGGCCAGGAGCCGCCGGGGCCAGGAGCCGCCGGGAAGCGAGTGCCGCTGGGCTGGGGGAAAGGAAACACGCGGCCAAGACGATGCGCCTTCCACCTTGTCTATGAGCCCGGCATGGAGCGGCGCTCGGCGTTGGGGTTTCGCCCTTGGCCGCGCTGTTTCCACGCGCGGTGTCGGGGACGCTGCCCGGTTTTCCCTCTGCAGCGGGTGTCGGTGCCTGTGGGTCTTACACAAGCGCAGCTTGGCGGGGGACATGGGGGACGCTTAATGCTTACACCCGCCGCTGACCGGCTCTTCCCAAACATCTGCTGGAGATCAATGCATGGCTCGTTTCTGGCGTTTGTACTAATTGTGCCAACCGCGTAAAGTAGATGGACTGCTGCACTGTGCTTGTGTTTGTGACTCACCTGATGAAACTTTGCTCCATGCCTCCTTTGGGCAGGCTGTTATTTGTGGCCGAAACAGCCTAGAGCTGTAGAGGGGCATGGAAAGATTCTTGTGGGGAGTGAAGGACTCAGTGGGAAGACAGTCCTGGTTTAGCTGTGCCTGTTATTTTCTTGAATGTGTTTCCTGTGGCAGCTCTGGTGGCGACACTCTTGGGCAGGATGAGATTATTCCAAAACATCGACTCGGAACAAACAGCAATTGATGGTTTCAATTATTGGTTCTTCCTCTCCTGGTCCTAAGCTTGTTGCTGAGCCAGATAGAAAATAAGATGTACAAAGTGACCTGTATTCAGATGGTCTTCCCAGACTGGAGGTCCAGAACACGAGCAGCCCCAAGCCCGGTACAAGCTGGGGTGATTCCTGGAGTTTATTTGCAAGGGAACGGATCAGGGAGCAAGGGATACGTGAAGAGTCTCATGGAAATCAATAGGATAAGTCTCACCTCTTGGAGCTGGGCAAATGCATGGGTCTTTGCAAACTCAGAGCCTCCATAGGAATAGGAGCTTCTGAAAATCTTGAAGGGATGAATTGGATAGAACGCAGTGTGGCTGCAAGGTCTGTGAAAAGGCAAACAAAATCTAGCAGAAACGTTCCAGTTATTTTCCTAACCAGGGAAGGATGTTGTAAAACATTCACACATACGTAATTTAAAGATCTTGGTTGTCTAAAGGGTAGCCCGTATTTTTAAATACTGAATTGTAGCTTATGACAAAAAATATCCAAAAATGATGTTGTTTCAGTTCTGATGCCGCTGAAATCAGTCCTTTTATCAGCGTGTGCAAATAAAAGCCCATGACGACACGACATTGAAAGGTATTGCCAAATGCAAACATTGACCAAACTGCGGAGAGGAAGGGAAAAGCCCCTATCCCAAAGCAGCCCCAGAGCCTGCCCTGCACCCCACGCTGCAGAAAGAGCTTCCAAGAGGCTGAAGGCTCTGCCCGCTCCAAATGTGGCTCACGTTGGATGCGCTTGGCAGCGCCGGAGCCTCCCGCTCGCTGGGGCCTCCGGAGCCGAGCAACCCTGAGGCAGAGCAGTCAATAGTTAAAGTGGTGAGGAAAACTTGGTGTGAGATGCTGAGAAGATGGCTTAGCATTTGTAGCTTCGACCCAGTAATTTTGGAGACAGTGTTCCTTTGAAAAGTGTATTTTTAGAACGCTATTGCTGGATCATCTCTGGCATTTAACATACATCAGCATGAGATGTCATAAACTGACAAGTGTGTTTGTTTCTCTTGTTTGATGCTCGCTTAATAATTAGTGTGGCAGCAGGAATGTCTGTCTATTCAGCAAGTAAATAGTGGTATTTACTTTGCAGCCTTCACATTTTTCTTGGTTTTGAGCATGTTAAATATTAATCAAACTGTTCAACTTCCAAGTGGATTCCAGAGGTACCTTTCTTGAAACAGGCAGGGCAGCAGTGAAACCCAAACACCCTTCACTTGGGTTCTCTATAGCGAGTAGAGCCGTGGAGCAGTCTGATACGTGCTCTCTATCTGCTGGGGTTTGATCGGAGTCAGATCACTGCCACAGGTCACATCTGGGTGTAAAGAGGCCCCTTTTTGTGCTGCAGGGCCCTTCCATCTGTGTTGGTCACTGGGGGAGCTGGGGAGTGGGTCAAGCCTGGGGAGACTCCAGTGCCAGATGTGCCGAGGAAATGGGAAAACATCCCCTCTAATCCGTACAAAATTCATTTGAGGAGGGATTGTTTTGTTTGCCTGTGGCACTTGTCTTGGATGTGACAATGGGGTCTATTTTAAATGTTGGTAATGCTTCTAATAAAACATGGGCTCGACCACAATGCTTGCAAATCAATATTTTGATACGTTGTTTTGCAGCTCATAGAGCCCTGGAATTTTTCAGCGAGCAGGAAGGGACTGTTAACTACAGACAGGTGGGAAGCAGATTTGTGTTTGATGGTGCATGTCTGTCTTGTGTGTGTTTGACTCCTTGCCTTTGTTATTTACTCTCAGTATTATGTGTATAGTTTTTGTACCTGCAGTGGGTTTTACCATTTCTGCTGCTGGAAAATACTTAATTCCTACTGAATATGCAGTAACTCTAATATAGTTTTGTTATGATGTATCGTGTGAGGTTTGCCTATTTTCTCCTTGCATGTTTTGCCATCACCTTAAATTGTATCATTGTTGAAGTTCTATTAGAAGAATCAATAGAGTCAATAGCCTTTTCAAAAGGTGATTATAATAAAGATATCAAAATGATAGACAAGTTTTGTGCTTGCCCATTACTTAGGTAATTTACCCATTTTCTTGCTGATGTAAATAGTGTTGGCACAATTTGGAGGATGAAAGCCAGCAGCCCAGAGGAGGGCACCTTCCTGAAGGGTCATTCACACTGCAGTGTGTACTGATTAGTTTCATTTCAGGTACAGGCTTTGTATGTATGTGTATGGGAGGACCACTTAAATACTATATTCTACCCCGATAAGAGTTGTATCTTGCTGTCAGAATTTGATTTTTGTCTTTGGTGTTGACAGCAAACTGCTTCTGTGCCATGCGATAGTATTCTGATTTTTTTTTTGCCCCCATCCTTCCTTTTCTCAGTTGTTATTAAACCACCAAGACGCATTTCAGGCTGGGAGCATCTATCCTGATGCCTTTTATCCTTCGATCTGCAAAAATGGTGAGAAAAGTCCTATATTAATAGAACAACTTTATTGGCATGTGAAAATCCGATAGAATTTAATAGGGAGGGTCATGATCCACTAGTGCTGTAAGAATTGAAGTATGGCTATAAATGCCTTTTTATTAGTACTCTGAGTTCTTTTGTGGAACTTTATAACAAAATAAGAGATTATAAAATGTTATTAGAAAATAGCTTTCTGGTAATTCTAACTATTAAATTTAGGGTGTGGAACAATTTGATAGAAGGATGCCATCCGCTTGAATTAGGTCGCATTACTGAGTACTGACCTGGGGAAAATTGAGAAAAGAAAACGATCCTTTCTTTTGAAGTCCTGGAGAAAGCACAGAGTTAACTTCTGTATTAGGAATTACTAGTTTTTATCACATCAGTCACAAAGATGATAAACGAATATTATTTTTTTTTTAAATAGAGGACTTGATGGGGAAAAAAAAGCAGTAATAGCATCTCATCTTAAAGCCTTTCTTTTACAAGAGAAATCCTCTGCTGGCTCTTGCCTTAAACTGGTCCCTGTTTGCAATTAATGTCAGTCTTTGTTGCAGTGCTTGCAAGTCTAAAGCCTGCATTACAAAATCAGCTTTCCATAGACGAGTACATCTTGCCTTGCAGCTGATTTGCTGCTCGAGTCAAACCTGGCTGTGAGAACTGGCTTCCCCAGCAGCACAGGGACTAGAATCAGCCGGGCAAAGCTTGCTCAGGGATTTTTTGCTACCCAAATGGCAAATTAGGGTAGTGAGCAGCCAACAAACAGGCCAAAGGCAGTATGATCTCTTCCCAGTGAGCTTTATGATGCACATGTGGGTATATACGTGCATGTGCCAAAGCCACTCACAAGCACAGAGAAGGGAAAAAGCACAACATTTTCAGATACTTCAGACCATAATCCTGGCAGGTAGCTCTGGCATCGCCTTTGACAGTGCAAATCATGTAAATACAGGTCTGTTTGGCTCTTGTAACATAAGCAGGAAATGTATTATCTGTACAAGATGGAATCAAATGGAAGTCTGTGTTTGTTGATGGAGAAAAAAATGTTTATTGTGAGAAAGAATAAGTACTGATAGAATTTGTTGCTATAGGAATATACCGTCGTGTGTCTGAAGACACTCACTGGTCACCCTTTCTCAATGCAAGTATTCAGTATATCAGAAGGAATTTTCCTCAGCCTTGGGAAGAGGTAAGAAAAGATCTTTAGCTTTTGCACTTGCCTTCTATTGTTTTTTTCACATTCACTTCTAATGGCAATTTCATCCTTTTGGAAGTGTGGAAAAAATGCAGGATTTTGGTTAGCAAAAATTTCTGCTGCATAGATTTAACTTGAGACCCGTTTCCATCTTTACCAGGCAAAAAAATTACAGTAGTCACATAAAGTGTACTAATTATACTCAGTGTGTTCCAGTTGTCATGGTAAGTTTCCTAGGCTCATATTTTCAAATGTGTGTAATTTGGGGTACTTTTGTTACTCTCAGATCTGGCTGAACTTTTGGCATTTAAAGAATCAGGCTTGTTTTAGAATTCTCACTTGTGAAATCTTGGATTTAGTCCTGATGTGCTTTTGTTTCTGGTACATGAGCTGTTTAGGAGAAATGGAAAAGTTGAAAGTGAGGATGATTTTCATGGTTATGGGTTCTTCGTTGTTGTTTTGTTTTTTCCCCTTCCTGGGCAATTTGCTGTATCTTCCCTGAACTCTGCTCAGGCAAATTACATGTTTGGAGCAGCAACATTTGAGAGCATCAAGTCTTTACAATGGAAAGAAGTTTGCCTACCTTTGGGCTGGCTTCTGGTGATGCTGTTAACTTTCAGAAAGTGGAAATTCATCAAACTCTGTTACAGCTCTTAAAGAGGCCTCTGGAACTGATAGTGATGAATGCAAAGAAATCTTTGTTGAAGAAATCAAATGTCTGTTGCTGATAAATTTATTACAGATTAACTTTCCTGTTCCTAGGAGCGACATGAGTGGCTTTGTGCCTGGACTTTCCTCAGGTGCTTTCACAGCGCCCAGGAATTAGCACAGTATCCATGGTGGCTAAAGGGAGCCTGGTCCTAGGAAATGGGAGGCTGTCTCTGCAACCCACAAAGTGCTTCACTTTATATCTAAATGAAGTGCGTGAGTTGTCCTGAAATCAGCCATCTGCCTCTGTGGCCGTGCATTCTGCAAGTGCTTCAAGCTCACCATGTCACAAAACGTGTTTTCCAGTTTTAAGAAGCAAGTGCTCAGCACTTTAGGCCTGTAGATTCCAAGAGTTTATCAGCTATATTGTAGTATAAGGGACTACAATAAAATACTCATCTTTTTTTTTAAAGATAGGTGAAAATCTACTGTCATTAACACGTGTATTGTTATTTTGTAGGCTACAGAGAAGCTGGTGGCTTTCCTGTTTGGAGTTGCCTCGCACATGGTGGCGGATGTCAGCTGGCATAGCCTGGGCATCGCACAAGGATTCCTAGAGGCCATGGGACAGGTCAGCTCTTATTGTCTTATCCTCTGATGTGACTGGAGTTATTTGAATTGATAGTTGGCTTTGGAGTCCAGTGGGGAAGGAAACAAAAAGCTGGAGCCAGCCCAATTCCAGGAAGAAATTCAGAAAAGTAATGACACAAACTTTGTAAGAAAGTTTACAGCTTAGGGACTTGGCAAACTTCTGGGCAACTTGGATAATTGGTTTTTGTTCTTAGGATTGTAAGGAGGATGAATAAAGTTAATAGACTGAGTTCTCTCGTTTTTTGTCTTTCTCCAGATTGATTTTCATGGTTCCTACTCAGAAGCTCACAATGTTGGTGATTTTGGTAATGTTTCTGTTTGATGGAATCCACCAACTGGTATAACTAGTCCACTGCAAAACTATTGTGGATGATTCTGGCTCTTGTCCTGTGCATTGAAGGAGCCAAGAATGTATCAGAAGACCAGGGTCCTGCTGCTCTCCCTGCAGCTCAAAAGGCCCTTGGTGTCCTTGTCTGCGTGCCCTGGGCTCCGTGCTTCACGAGGGGCAGTGGGGCACATGGAAACTTGCATTGAAACTAACACAGAGGTTAACTGATAGCAGCCTTTCAGTGGAGTCAGCACTGTGATTTTTAACTGTGGTGTAATTTTTCTTGTTCCTTCCTCTGTAGGAGGAGATGTGCTGAGTCAGTTTGAGCTGGACTTCAGCTACCTGGCACCAAACTGGTGAGATAATGATCTGAAATGGACATTACCTTCTTGAATTCATACTCATTCTCTGCTCAAATTAAATGATTATGATGGTTTCAGTGTCTTAGTAAAATGTCATCATTCTGTTATCCTTTTCTATCTGTATTCCAAAGCCCAAGTTCTGTGAAGTTTTCACTAAAGTTGGTATTTCTCATGTGTATATTTATTTCTTGCCTCGGGAAACTGGAAGGACAGAGGAAAGAGAAGTTTTACAATAGGAACACAGCAGGACAAATTAAATTATTTATCTCAGGAGGGTATTGCATGTAGTTATAGATAAAATTGTAATTGAAAAAAGGTTGCTGGAAAGTCCAAGCAATTCCTGAAATAACTCAAGGACAACATCTCACTTAGATTTCCAAATGCTGCAGAATTCAGCTAAGTTTTAAAAACATTAAAAAAAAGGAAGAAGCAGTTTTAGACATTTATTTGCAAGTTCCTTCTTAGTTGCAGTTTTTAATTGAAGAAAAAACATTACTTAGTGAAAGCAGGATACAGTCCATCTAGGGCTCTAGAGTCATCTAGGACTCTGTCTAGATAAAGCCCAGCATTATCTAAATTCTGGCACAGGTCCGGAAAATGTTGTGGTAGGAGGGATGGATAATTTCTATTTTGACAGGAGTAGATGGGGCACAGATGGTATTGGAAAACACCAGTCTTGTTTTTACAGTCTTGTGATATTTACAGAATTATTAGGTTGTTGTAATAATCTCCTCATCTAATTTGATGTCTTGGTGTTGTAAGATGTTGTTACAATACATCAGTCTTGGTTTTAGGTATGTGCCTGTCAAAGACCTAGCAGCCATCTACCAGGAATTTTATGGAAGTGAGATCATAACAGAAAGCACAATTACTGACTGTAGCTACCTGCTCTTTCTTGAACTGTAAGTTGAATAGCTTTGTCTGGGTTTTTGTAAGTGAAACTCACGTAGGAAAATGCTGATAATCCCCTTGGAAATGCCAGGTCAGAAATCAAAGCACTGGGTCCAGCAATACAAACTTCCCACTAACCTTCCTAAACTGTAAGGCTCCTGAATTGTCAGAAAGGCTGCAAAACGAACTGAGATTGTTTGGAGACTCTTAAACTCATGCTTACAACATAAGCTCAGCATCTTAGCTGTTCAACAAACCTATGTGTTTAACATACTTAGGTTTTTATGAGTGAGCAGCTGTGTCTTGAAGTTCTGTGGCACTTTGGCCTCCTAGTAGTATGATTCTCATGTGTAGAAGGAATAGTCTATCTTCCAAAGCAGATGACTTGCTTGTGCTGGGTACAAGATCCTTTCAGGTCCAAGCAGAATACATGGAGCTGGACATCAAAACTCAGCGACTTTTCGTTTTGGCAGTGTCTGCTTTTGAATACCCCGGCCAGGCTACCTATATTCTTTACTTCAGTGAATTACCACTACTCATACAGCATTCATAAACACTGGAAATGGCCTCCAATTAGGGGCTGCAGTAAAGATCGTTACTTCTCTCATGGCAGCTCTTAAAAATGTATATACTAACGACCAGCAAGGAGATTTAAAATGTTCTTGTTCATAATAACTCACACAGTATTTGCCATACTCAGAATTCAGAGGCCTTGAAATGAACTGCTTACAAAGCATAATGCTGCTAGATGAAACATGCTAATATTTGAAGCACTGTGTATATTTTTGCAGGCACGGAGAAAGGCTTGCTGTTGCCAAGGTTAGTTTTTGCTTTTCCTTATAAACATGAATATGTGAAGGTAGATAAGACCATCTTACTAAACATATTTCCTTTCTCGTAGCTTTTTCCCACGTATGCTGGTAAATCTCCATTTCTGGTGGAGAAGTTCCATGATTATTTCCTGGGAGGGGTAGATGACATGGCCTTTTGGACAAACAATATTTTTGAGCAGACGAGCCATATGCTGGAAAATGGAACCAGGTATAATGGTGTTTCTGTCTGTGAAATGCAGTATTCAGATTTTGCCACCTATTTAATTTTTCTTCCCCAGGCTGCTCCTTCCTAGAGCAAGTGCTTTAAATTTTCTCTTGAAAAAAAAGGCTTTTTATAACGCTGTTTTACCCAGGTGCAATGGACAGGCCTTGAGTTTGCGTTTGCTGCGTGGCCACACTGCTTTCTGCAAGCAAGGCCTCGAGATGGCAACTGATGCAGGATAGGGAAGGGCTGGGGGCAGCTCCTAAGATCCAGTCAAGGGCTTAGCAAAGCTGGGCCCTGAGGCGCTGTCCGGCCTGGTAGTTTCAACTGTGGCGGTGCTTTGTGGCCAAGAAGGCCCTGCGTGACATAAGCTCTTGGGTTTGTTGTTCCAAAGCGTCAATTTAAATAAGTGATTTACATTAGCAGAATTAGCAGGATATGCCACAGTAAATAATGCAGAATTCTTATAGATCCTAAGTAATTCCTTCAAGCCATTAAAATAAATAATAAGAAGCTTTTAAGTTTTGGAAAGGCTTCTTGAGAAACTTCTAAGAGAAGGATCACTGAGGGTAAAAGTTGTATTTTTAGTTGTGCCTTCATAGTGGGGAAAATATTCAAAGCACATTTTTAATATTTCCTTAGTGGCTGCTTCCTGCCCGAGAACCCCCTGTTTATAAAATGCACAAGTGGACACCAGAACAGCTACATGTAAGTACAGCCCTGAAGGCTCAAAGACCTGCTGATGAGAAGAGTCTTCCACTAACAGGGGCACTGAGACATTGACAACTGAAGGTCAAGACCTCTGGGTGCTTTATTTTTTCCATTTAATTTCTCTTACTATATTTCTTTTATACTGTGAGATATGAGCTTTTAGTTTCATGTTTATACCTTGGTCAAAATTTTTTCAGAAGAAAATGTGCAAGAAATGTCCATGTTAAAAACTGACACTTCCTCAGAGTCAGTAGATTTGTAAGGGTTACAGATTGCAGCAAAATCCTGGTCAATGTGTGGGGGTAATGCACTTATGTGTTGGGAAAGGTGACTTTAGGGAAATGCAGGAAAACTGAAAGATGAATGTAAAGTGATAGAATATTAGATGCCAAAAAGTTAGAGTTTCTGCTTTTTGAGGGAGGGAGTAAAAATTCATGAATGGCTCTTAAAGGAGTTTTTTATACTTCTGTTTTGGCAATAATTTCAGCATGTGAATTCAAGAGACAAGCATTAGCATAAATGAATAGTTTGGCCTGCAAGAAAATTAATTTTCTTCTTTCCCCTCATGTTGTCAGAGCTCCAAGAATATTGACGATGAACAAAATGCTCCAAATAAATAGATTTTGTAAATGTCGTAAATATCTGGATACTTACAAAGTGTAGGCAACCCATAAATCTTATAAGTTTATTGGGGCTTAACTGCTGCCTTTTGATAACTCACTTTATATATGGGAGAAATGTCTGTCTGGATGCATGCAGTCTAACAATCTAATCTTAGCTTTGTTGTAGAATACTCAGCCCATTAATCCAGTGTTACTAGTTGTTATTACTGCCTCCCTTTTCTTAACAGGAGTAAGCAGCCCAAAAGGGAACACTACAAGAACACAACTTCTTCTCCTGCAGAAGCAACTAAAAAAAATATAACATACACAGAGAGAGGGGTTCACTTCAATATGCAAGCGTGGGCAGCGGTAAGTAAAAGTGACAGATGTGTGGAGTAAAATTCAGCTTTGTAGATAAGCTGCTTTGATTTCTGTCTGGGATACTGCATGGTGGAGCAGGTCTGTTTATGGGAACAGCAGCCTCTTCATTTGCCCTGATTGTTAATCTGTGTGCTGACAGGTGACATCTATAAGTACTAAATTATTTTATTTTGCTCATTTTATAGAGAGATAAGGTGCATCTTGCAGTACCAAACATGACAGAATGTATCTTTCATATTTACACCTCAGAGAGTCATTTGATCACTCTGGGGAATTAAGAAGCCCCAGCAAAGCAGAGCAGTGAGCAGCTATTCAGTAACGCGCCATGTGCAGCGTAGACATCTCTGCCTTTCCCTAAGTGATGCACATGACCTAAGTCATAGGTGCATGTGGTGATTTCTACTGATGGTGGCTTGACTTTTGATCTTCAGCCTGTGTTTTAACTATCCCTGTGTCTCTTTAATATTTTTGTTTCAGAACTCTCTCCGCTTCTTAAACCAGGCTTTGGCAACAAATGTATGGAGCGTGTTAGCAGCCCCACATGGGCAGTCTTCTAAGTACATCTCCAAGCCAGCAGCGTCATATTTTTTGACTTCACCCTATGCTAGACTTGGATGGTTGGTACTTTTTTGTCTAGCCTCCCTTTCATTTCTGGAAAAGACTGAGCAGCCATCAAAATATTATTTTTAGCCCCTTTAGGGTAGCAGCCCAAATCATGTAGTGATCAACTGTGCCTGAGGGTCTTTGGCTGGCTGGCCAGAACTGCCAGTTGATATATAGGGCTTTTCCTCTCTCAGACGTTGGTCAGACATCATCAGCCTCACTGTGTTAGTACTGACTAAAATTATATGCAGAGCAACAATTCCATTCAGATGTGAAAGCCAGCCAGATAACCTCATTCTTTGGAAAAATAAAAAAGTTGTCATTTTTTGTGACTTTCCTCTTTATTGGAGGAGATCAATGCTCTGTGTGTGATCAAGCTTAGAATGGAAGAAACAAAAATTGAAAACATCTCTGGCTCTAGTTCTTGATAATGTAGGAACATTGTTACCTTTTCTTGGCTGTTAGATGGTTGCATGGAATTAATTGTTTCTCCTGGGTTAATTGCTGATGATGCCTTTTGGTTGTTCCTATAAAAATTGGAAAATAAGTATGGAATTCAGTGATGGATTCAGCACAGTGAGTGAAGCATATTCTCCCCTTTTCAGAGGGACTCTCTCCCTATCTTTCACAGATTGTAACACAATCTTAGCTGCATTAATGGAAGCTGGACCTTTAGGCTCTGAGGTTAGCTAGTCCAAGAGAATACAAATCAATTATATGAAAAATGAAGTGTATATTCTTAGAAATATATTCTTAGAAAGGCAGATGTTGCCTTACCTGAAAGGAGCAGAAATACTTGTTTCCTGCTAATCTAGTGGTGGTCTGGCAGCTCATGCTGTGATTTTTTGACTCCTTTTGCTACCCAGGGCCGTGATCTCAGCTGACCTAAACCAGGATGGATGTGAAGATGTGGTGGTTGGAGCGCCAGGCTACAGCACGCTGGGCTGGGTTCAGATAGGCCGGGTCTATGTCGTCTATGGCAGCCGGTCAGGTTTGCCCCCCGAGGACATGGACCTGGATGAGAAGGCAGACCAAGTGCTAGAGGGGCAGCAGGTGAGGGATGAGTCTTTTGCCTGAATATATGGTGGATTTTTGCTGAGCAGCAGCTTCATTAATATGGGTGAGGGATGTTCTTGAAATGCTCTTCATGGTCAAAGGATATCAGAGATGAATTTCAAGAAATAAAGCTGTTGCTGAAGTCACAGAATCACAGAATGATTAAGATTGGAATGGAAAGAAGTCACAGGAACAGGAAGGGAAGTCTCAGGATCTGTCAAAGCAAGGGTGACCCACAGGTTTACTTTTCCACCATAACAGATAAATGGGTGCTAGAACACAATAGGCCTTGGGCTGACTGTCTCTGTAAATGACAATCCAATTGTTTTGTTGGCTCACATATAAGCAAGTGATGCAACTTTCCCCTCTTTTTCATCTAAAACTATCCCAGGTTAGTTTTAATTCTGCGAAAGCTGTGGTTTTGGTTAATCCGTGACTTCTTGCAAAATTATGGATTGTCTTTACTAAGAATACATGTAATTTAAAATATAAAAAGGAAAAAAAATGAAAGAGAAAGCGAAGATTTAATGAAATGGTGAGTAGCCTGTGAGTGAGAAGCAGGATCAGATGACCTTGTTAGGTAATACACATGATCCTCTATAGTAAGCATCTTTATTCACAAAGAGGAGAATGAAGAGATATGAGATACATTTCCTTTTAATCTGTTTCTGTGATTACAAACTGTGGAGTAACAGCTGCTCCCTTTAAGAGTCTTTTAGGAGTTCACAGTTACAATGCTATTAACAGCACAGATCATACACATAACATCAATGACTAGGAAGAAAAATAGCACACTGGCATTTTGGGTTCAATGATCTTATACTTTAAATCCCCCACATCCTCAGACAGAACAGTCTACTCCTACTTGGTATATTAGTATGACTGTTATTACTCAAGGGAACAATGATGTTAAGAAAAGCCTAAGAATTTTAAAAAGAGATTTTAATCATCTGTGCTTCCAGTTCTTCCCTGTGCTGGGCACTGCCAAGTGTCCATTAGGTCTGAGGGTTTAAAACTCATGTGTTGTTTTCATGAGAGCCATCCCGCTTCCCTCAGCTTTCCGGCCGGTTTGGTTCTGCCTTGGCGGTGCTGGACTTCAACGACGACGGGGTGCCCGATCTGGCGGTGGGAGCACCCTCTGTAGGATCCCAATTTCTCACTTACCAAGTAAGACCTCGTTTCCTTTCTTTTTTTTTTTTTTTTTAACCAACAGGATTGGTTTTATTGATAACACGAAATGAGACACTTTCTGCTGTTATTCTGGGTGATATTATTATGTAAACACAAATATGTATAATCTTTGGGTGCTTTTACTGATAGCTTTCTGTGCTTGAGTGGTGTTTCGTTTTGCAAAATAAGTTCCCAAATCAGATTGCAACTTTGTAGTACTGATGTGCTGGAAACTCAAGAAATCTTTCATGAGAGGCAAGTGCACCTCTCTTTAGGAAGGGTCAGTGAGCTTTGTTGGCTGCTGTAAAAGGCCAACAGGTGATACCAACATTTGGTATGGACCCTGGAACACAAACTAACTTAATCAAGCTGCAGAGCCTTAACAAGTTGTGCCTACCAGCTGAGCCCATGCAGCAGCATCTGAGCGTTCAGGCAAAATAGGTCACTTCAAACCACTGCCATTAAGTTTAAAGCTCCTCAGAAATTCATTCTAACTGAGCCGCCTAAATGAGAGTGCAGATGTTTCTGTGTAGACCCACTAGGTTGGAATTGGCATGGCTTTGGTTGTGCCTGGTGCCCCATGCCACGTTGTTCCCTAACTGGTCAACACTGGAGCCATGTGGATGTTCATGGAATGAATGTAATAGGCAGCATCTTTGTCTGCTCTCCTTGCCCCTATCTAATGTGTGATGAAAACGTAATTATCTGCTGGAAGGAGCACGGTGACATTTTTGTTTCGTAAGCCTGGTTTGTCGTATGGTTGTGAGAGTGTCTGCTACAGCACAGGCCTTGGGTGGGAAAGACAGAGCTGTGAGAAAGTGCAGGTGTGTTAAC
>JAUBOD010000010.1:115170-129153 GCA_032353885.1 Nothura maculosa
CCCGTGCTCTGGGTGTCCCTGCTGGAGCAGGGGGTTGGACTGGATGAGCTCTAGAGGTCCCTTCCAACCTCAACCATTCGGTGATTCTGTGATTCAAGATTTCTCTAAGTCTCTTGTTTGTGTTTTTTCTACCTTCCCAGTAGTTCTGTGAATGGTTGCATGTTTTACAAGGCTGACAACTTTATTTTGGTGTCAAGCACTGGAGATCAGTTTGCAAGTTCACATGCTTTTCTGAAGAGAGAGGCAGCCAAAGCAACACAAATTGATTTTCCTTTCATGTTGTAGTTGCTCATTATGTTTGATGTGAATACAATGGCCTAAGGCCAAGTGTCTTCCCTAAATAGTTAGAGGGAGAGATGGTTTGGACTAAACCTCTGTGTTTTTAATTTCTGGGTTCCTGTCTGTTTGAGGCAGTGGGGAGAGGAAAATGTGTCACCTGGAGATTGTTTTCTGTATCTACCAGTCTTCTCTTTCCTAGTTCGTTAGTACCCAAGATCACTGGGATCCCTAAAGACTGCTCGCACTTACAAAAATAAAGAACAAAAAGTTCCTCAGACTAATATTGATAAACAATATTTGCAAATATGAGTATCATTAGAGCCTTATAAGCTGAAATTGTTCTTTACAGTCCTGATAAAGAGTTTCTGCTGTAACGTCACTTGTATATGCTTGAATGTGAGGGAATGTATTAACCCAAATGCCTTTTTTTTAATGTCTTTTAGTGTTGTCCCTCTTCACTGTGTTTGGGTTTGATTCAGGGTTTCAGGTTTTTGCTAGCTGAGCAAGTGTTATTATACTATTTACAAGAGGATGTGATTCATTGAGTATAGATAGAGCCATTGAATGAATATATATTAGTAGTAAGTTATTGTTGTAATTTATTAAGTTCCAGTTCACTCCTGACCTTACCTAGAACTGAGAGAACTTCAGGGCTTTGTTCATTTTCTCTGTATATCTCCTTTCCCTTTCCCGAGTGATGCAGAATATCGGCTTTTGGAAATGCCTTTTTCCAAAAAGGAAAGCAAATAGGAGATTGAGAACTTTGTTAGAAGGATTGTATGGGCAACGGTGTGTCACCTCTGAAACATAATTGAGTGCAGTTCAGTAGTTGTACCACACAGTGTCACAATTTGACTTCACTTTCTATCACCCTGCATCTTTTCCCCTCATAGATGAAGGTATTTACAAAGCTGGAGAAAAGCGATCTGAAATGTTGGGAGCTGTTGAAGTTCAAGAAGATGAAGATACTCGTGTAGAAGTTCCACTGGACCAGGTAATGACTGAGCTTCAAATAAATAGATTTTTGACTACAGGTCATATCTGTTGTTTCTCTTTCTCCAGTTTCTTTCACGAGCACAGCGTAATTCTGTGGGGATGATTGTAACTGCTTAAAGATATGACTCTTAAATACGACTTAAAAGATAATTAGGTGTTGATGTGTTATAGACTTTTATCTGGTTTAACTCTTTAGTGAAATATTATGACCTGATATAATCCAGGAAATGGTAGTATTTACAAACAAAAGGGAGTCCAGCACAGCAGCATTCTAAATGTTTAATGTGCAGGAGCATACAACACACAAGGAGATGCTTGGGGAACCTGGTTTGTTGAGCCTTAAAGGCTAAATGTGAGAAGGCAATTTCTGAACTTCTCTCAACTTCTCTCAGCTACATAAGGAGAAGATAGTGCCATAAGTAGAGATGTTTGATTGCATATAAGGGGAAACATTTTCAAAGTGAGGCTTGTAAATGCTGTCTTGCCTAGAAAGGATGTGAAATCTCAGTCCTTTTAGACAAGGCAACCTCTGTGAACTTTGAAGTTAGTCTTGCTTTCAGCAGTGAAGTGGCACTGGATGATTTCTATAGGTTCCATCCAACATAAATTTTCTGTGGTTCTGTATTTGTTTATGCCAGATTTCAGTCCTGTAGTCAGTGTTTTGGTAACTTTAGTCTGGCTTTTGTGTTTACTATTTTCTTGCGGTAATTTCAATTTGGAAAAAGAATAGTAGACAAGCTGTGTCTCCAGTCTTAAAGAGAAGTGCCTGAGGGGAAATTGGACAGAAGTTTTACAGCCTTATGCTGTGCTGTGATTTCTGCCTCTGTGTTATCAGTCTGTGCTTTAATGAAGCTACTTGTGATATTGCCACTGTCTGGAGAAAGGTACCATATCAGTCTGGAAAGAGAAGTCAGGATCTCTGTTTTGGCTTTATTTTAGGCTGCTGTTTCTATGTGGCATAATTATCAGTGAGTGATTGCTTTGCAAGGGAAGGATTGTTGCTTAGCTGTTCTGCAGACATCACTTTTGAAGACCCATGATCCAAGAGATGGGAAGATGCAGGAGCGTGACTCGTGACTGCTCCTGCTCCTGGTACAAGGAGTTGGGCAGCTCAGCAAGTCCCTGCCTTAGAGAGCTCCCTGCCCCACACCACCAACCCCACCAGCCCTGAGCAGGTGTAACAGGGTCTGCTGCTTGTGCTGCTAGTAGTGATGTTGGGGAGGAACATTCCTCCTGTGTTCTTAATCTCTGTTTCTTACGACATCCTGAAGTGTATCCTGTCCAGGTCTTGGCTGTGTAATAATCAATTTGTGAGATGATTAGCCTGTTCATTGGCCTCTGTAGGGGCGTAAAGAATTCCTCTGGGAAGTGTAAATCATTTGACAGTGTAAACTGAGTTGTCAAGTCTCAGTTTTTATGTTGATTCAAGCTTACGAGATCCAAGAGCCCTAGAGAGGAGAGGCTTACCTCTCCACAGGGATGCTGTGGCACCAGCAGTGGGTCTGGTGTTGCACTGGCAGTCTTGCCAGTTTGCACTGGCTCTGCTGCTGGTGACCCTCATCGGGGAGAGGAGAGCAGTGAATTCTTCACTGGCAGTTCTGTATCTGGCAGACGTAGCTGTGGTTGTCAATGCATTTGCCATTAATATCTCTTGTGCTGGTCGGCTTGCAGCGTGAGGAACTTGTGTGCAACCACCAAGCTGGCTCACGTGGGACCTCGTGTCATTTGCAGGTAGAAAGGGTTCGAGTGCTTCCAGCTTGGACAGGGAACTGTGTCACTCCTAGTGGCATATGGGTGTTTGCTCATGTATCAAACAACCATTTGATCCATAATTTTCTGATTTTTATATTTGCAGGACAGTAAGGCAAAGCACACAAAGCACCAAGATGTTTTCTCCTCACCGTTGATAAGCTGTGGTTTATTTCTGAGTTTTAGAACTACATATATAGTTTCCTGTACCATCTGGCAAGTAGACAGGCTGAGCAGCTCTACGTACACTTTATTCCAAAATAACGGAGGTTACTTAGACTTTGGAAACATTTAGCATTTTGCAGGAACAGATTCTTGTTAATGGCAGCTTTATATAGTTTACAAATCTGTGATGTAAAGCCTTTTTTTGTAGCTTGTTCTTAGCTGAACTCAATTTGTGTTCCAGAAACGTGAAACAGGACAGCCAGACAGTGCTTGACTATCTTGTATGATAGACAAATATCTACATGCCAGTTTTCACTAGAGCACTGAGACTTCTGATAGACTGTGATCGTTTTCATCAGCCACATAAGGGAGGTGGTGCTTAGTCTGCTGTTGTTGTTTGTCCATCTTACCATTGGAAGTGCAGAGCTGAACAAATGCCAGATTAGCCATTAACTAAACACTGTGTAGTGCTGGCTAGACACCCCCTTATGTCTTATTCTGTAGAAATGCTCTCTGCCAGCCGAGAACACATTGAAAGAGCAGGGTTTGCTTTACTCCAGACTAGCTGACAGTTGCATTTGAACATCAAGAATCAAAACTCAGTGTTTAGCCTAAAACCAAACCAGACCCTTCTGTTCTGTATTCTGTACCAAGGCTTCCAAATACAAAATGGATAATTTCTTCTTTCAACACGCAGCCTTACTGCAGTTTGGCTGTTTACCTCACTGTGTCAACATCAGTGGAAACTGGTGAGAGACTCTGAAATCAGCTGTGCAAATAGCTGGGGAGCGGCGCTGCGTTCCTTGGGGAGGTGTTTGCAGATCTGGTAGCAGGGAGCGAGAGAGTAGAAGTTTCATATTGGAAATGCTGACTAAACGTGTTACTTGCATCTGCTGTTAATAGTATAGATACGTTCCAGGTTGCTGTTTTGTAAAATATGAGCATTTTCAGCTGGAAAAGCTTGGAGAAAAAACTATTACTTTCTCTTCAACTTAAATAAAGCTGTAAAGATGAGTAAGCGTGAGAATTACGAGATACAGAGTTGTTCAGGGATTGCAAGGTTCCTCAGAAGGAATTCAGGTGTATTACTGTGCAAGCCTGCTTTGCCACGGGAATGTGGAACTGGCTACTGAGATGTAAGTCATGAACAATTCATCTGAATTATTTTCTTTTCCTTCAGACCCGTCATCCCCATCTCCCTCACTCTTTGGGGTGTGTTTATAAAGATGACTGGGAGTTCAATTTGTCTAATGGGCTGTGATTTGGGGCACTGTTTTGTATGGTCGCACTCCTGGTTCTTTTGCTGGCCATTTACCTTCCATTATTCCAGATATGCCCACTGGTTAATGCAGTCCTGATGCCACTCATTATTCTCCATTTCCTGGGCTGTGATGTGATGTGAAACTGTGCAGCTCCCTTAGATGCCCTCCGTGTAGCTGGAGTATATCAGCAGCTGCAGAAAATTTTCACCTTTCACTCACAGTTTTGATGATGGAGTCTACATTTGGCTTTAAAGACACAAGCTTCACCTCAGAGAACTGAACAAAATGTTTATCTTCCCTATTGCTGAAGGCAAAATGTTTACGTTTGCATTGATTCAACTTTAAAATAACCTGGCTGCTCCAAGAGACATTCCTTGATTATATTATAAAGGCCACAACTCTTCTGAAGCAAACATTTTGCATTACATCAGTAAGACTTTCAGAATGGCATTTGGAAAGAGTACATGCTAGAAAAAGTAACCTTTCATGTATTTCTGGGACATGAGCATGGCATCTTTTGAAATGCTCTGTAGCTTTCACATGTGCCAATATCTACAAAGGTGCTCAACGGATCATACTGCATTGTAAGGTGTCAGGGGTGAAGTGCAGGGTCAATTTTCTTGTACATACAGAATTACTGTTATTGGAAACCTAGACCCTTTTCTTTGATTAGTGAAATAGGTGAAGAAAAATGTTGGTGACTTGGGTATAGCTAAGAAAATTAAGAACCTGATCAAACATTTTCATCTCTGTCATGGCCTTCTTGTGATTAGGGAATTCTGTGCATTTCCAGTTACCACATGTTGTAACTGAGGAATGGACTTGGCAAGCCCGTTCTTCTCCACAGTTCCTACAGCCCGGCCACTTCCCTTCATTTGGGGTACTTCGATCTTATGGAAAAACAAACTTGAGGACTTAGGCACCCCAGTTGTAAAAATGCATCAAACTCCTAAATAAGTTGTTTTGTTGTGGGGATGAATACCTTCAGGAACAGTCCCAGCTCATATGTGGGAAATGCAAGGCTCAAGAATGCTGAGCTATTGGTTTCCTTGTTGTTAAGCACTTGGCGTTTGTAACCGATGTGCGAGATAAGTGCGCTGCTGTCACTTAGCAACCCTATCTGCTTCGGGAACACAACGTTCCGCTGTTGGGACCTGAGCGGTGCAGCTGCAAGGCTCTCCTCACTGCGGGGAGCAGGGGCAGCTTGATCCTGAAGGAGATTGCTGCGATCCCAGTTCAGCATTCCTGCTGCTGCATCTGTTCCGTGGGTTTGGGCCAGCGTGTGTGACCATTACGACTTTGTTGTCTGCCTCGTTGCTTGTCTCTTATGTCCACTGTCTAAGCAGACATTTCTAAATGATCTCAGTAAAGTACAATTATGTTTTACATTAGTGGTGTAAGATAATTTCTCTCTTAAATGATTGGTGATGTTGCATTTCTCAGTATTCCAGAATCAGTCATGTACAAACCACCCGAGAGGTTACGTTGGCGTCCCTGGAGGAGGAGAAGCCGAATGCTTCAATGCCTAAAGATTTCCTGACTTACTGCTTCTGAATGATGATGACATTTGTTAATGTAGCTCTTAATGAACGGTAGCGTGATGAGTGTAATTAGGACACATCTTTATTTTTTGAACACTCTGTTTTTGCTGAGATTAAAAATGCCATCAAGCAACCCTGCCTCTTGAATGCAAAATGAATTTCACGCTCTTCTCTATCAGCCTAGTAAGTATGAGGGCTCTAGCGAGCAAGTTTGGGCCTTGTTTTCAGCTTGTTAAGATGACAGTGACTTCAGTTATTCTGTGTGCCTTTGGTTGATGTAGCTTTGACTCTAGTTTGGTTTTGGAGGTGTGTCTTATAGATAGTCCATGACAAGTGAAGATTCATGCTCACAATCATGAAGGTGCAATTTGAAAGCTGGTTATTTTAGCTACAATTTTAACTAATTTCAACTGGAGAACTGTACAAGCAGTGTCTGTACTGAAAAGATCAAGCGAGCTAAACAAGTTAGAAGGTTACTTTATATTTTCTGCAATCATACGAAAAGTAAAAACCTTCTTGTGAGCTCTTCTGGCTGTAGGATGAATGGAGACGATCTATCATAGTCACTGGGAAAGGATGCACCACTGCCCTGTCCTAGAAAACATTTACTCCTGATGAAAATGACCTCAGTGAATAAGAATGTAGTCACCTCACACTTCTCCACTCTGAGGTTGATTGCATTGTAAAGTTGTATTACAAGCTTATATTACAAAATAGACTGCAGTCACTCATGGCCAGAGCTGTAACTGTTCTCTGAATGTGAACTGCCTTGTGGTTTCATGGGAAGCTCTACTGTAATTTACTTGCACTACCTCATGTAAACCCACACAGTGGTTCAAAGCCTAACTCAGGCTTACATGCAAAAGGGAACAGAAAAATCCCATCTCTGTTTCAGCTATCCATCTAATGCATTCTCTATATGCTCTTCATGGAAATATTCTGGTTATTTAAATGATAACTGATAAAAAGCTAAAGACTGAGATGTGAAATGTCACTGCTCATCCCTGGGTAAACAAGATCATTGCTGACTTCTAAAAAAGGAGCCTGATAATTTCTGTGAGGACATTAAGTTCTGAATCAACATACCTCTCTTGCTTCCAGCAGACACATCCTGATGTATCTGCACTGAAAGAACAGTTTGCACTAACTTCCTGTGTACACAATAGACATTTTGTAGGTGCACGTAGGACTGGAGTGTATTGAAATCAATGAAAAGGTTGCCATTTACTGCAGGGGACTTGGAATTAGGCCCTGACCTATAAGCACTTATGTGTTGGCTTTAGCTTGATCCTTTAGGTCAGTTAACCTGAATCATTGGAAGTGCTCAGGGAAGTCAAGTTCAGCATGCACAGTATTCACAGGCTTTAGATCCTACAAATCTCTTTCTCTTCCCTGCATATTTATGGTACATTACCATGCTCTCTCTCCCTAAATACAAAAAATCTAACTTTTACTAGGCATTTCCCCTTCTCACTGAAGAATATGTATTTAATACAGAGCATGCTGATTTCTGTAACTCTAGCATAGCAAATAGATCAGTAAAATTTCAACAGAAAATATCTTGCTTTTTATGTAAAGGGCCTCATGTGATTGGATGGGTGATTCTGGCCTTCAGGCTCCATCCTACAGCTCTGCCTTAGGTCTGCTGTGTGTTCTGAGGTGCATCTTCTGTGCTGGTGGGCTTCCCCCATGAACTTCCACTGAGTTCCTGGGTAGAGGCCAACATGTTGTGCTTAACTTTCCTGTTGTTCACAGTTGCAACTCTTAAATAATTTGGATGTGCTTCTATTTTAGACAGAAAAGTCTAAACGAATCTAGCTGACCAACCAGTTAGGAAGTGACCGCCACTGGGCTTCTACACCAAAGGTTTCTGCCAAGGCAACAAAGGCAGGAGAAGCGGATGCCCTGGGATGTATTTGTGTGTGTAACAATGGGGTGGCACGGAGCCTGCACCCCTTTCTCTGTGGTTTAAAATGAGCCACTATGCCAAGGCAGGTAAGGTCAGGACACATATTCTGTTATACCTCTATACTTCTGTACCTGCGAGCAAGTAGGTGTTAACACAAGCTACAAATGGCAGTGATCTTAGATCACTACTGCTGTTGATTAACATAGCTCAGATTTACTTTCATCTTTCCTTATTTTTTTCTTCATTTGATATTTCTTCTGTTGTAAAAAAGCTAAAGCTAAACTAAACAATTGCTTTTGATGAGAATTGTTTGGGGTATTAAATCCATCCAGTGCTCCCCTGTTCTTGTCAGGATCCAAATTTGCAAACTTACTTAGGAAATTGAAAACAAAGTAGTAGGTAACATGTAGAGGTTAGCAGGTATTTCAAGAGGTTTCATGGATCTACAGATGTTTGCTCGCTTTATATGCTGGCAACTACAAGAGTTGACTCAAGTTTGGTTTTTCGTGCTGACCTCTTTAAAGGTGTGTGTAAAGGTTTGATTTTAATTTTTATTTCAGTGGTAATCAGACCAGTTTGATGCCACCAGGTCGAAGTGAGGCAGAGAGGTTTGAATAAGAAATCCATTGAGACCACTATACTTCAAAAAACATTTTTTTGAGCTGGTATTTAGCTCGTCAGGTAACCATGTAGTATTTCTAATAGGGAATCTGTGGCTCGTTAAGATGCAGTAACTTGTCCTGTTTGACACTGTGTCAAAAGGTTATTGTGCACTGGCATAATGAAGTTGTCCTGTGTGGCTGCTTAAATATCAGGGTGACAGCGAGGATTTCATCACGCGGCTTCAATCAATCGATGCTATTGTTAAACTGGCCTTTGCTCATATGTTGAAGGTGATGAGGGAAATCCTTGGAAGTGCTAGTACTGCAGAGGATATGGGATTTTATAATTTAGATTTTATTGGTCTGCAGCAGATAACTGCCTACTTAAGAACCACTAAAGATAATAAAATTCTAATCATCTTTGACTAGGAGAAAACCTGTCTTTTGGCTTGTTTGCTCTAGATGTAGATTCTGGTGAGGGTGTGTGGGAGGCAGGCATCCTTCCACTCCTGTGGGATTTTTACTCTTTATTTTCATTCAAGCTTATGCACCAGTGCATGAGTCATCTTGGCAGTGGGGGCACTGGTTCACTGAACAGGCAGGTAGATCTTGAAAGCTGAAACTGGAAGGCAAATGACAAATACCAGGTAGCACGTGCATCCGTCTGTCAGGCTGTCATCAAATGCTGCTGCCGGTGGCTTTGTCTATACGGAGTTTCTGCCTACCCATCTTCACAGTATGGGACTGCTCCAGCTCCACATAGGAAAACTGTACAACCCTACTAGAGATCTTTGGTAAGAGGAATGTTGTTATGGATGTGACCAGTGCATCTGCACCATCTCTCCTGCTATTTCTCTGTGGATACCAGGAAGACAGGCCTGGCTGCTGTGCTGTGCTGTGCTGTGGGAAGCACCTCCCAAGCTCATGATCTGCAGTGTTGTCTTGTGACAAAAAAGTACTTGGTAAATGCCAGAATGGTCAAGAACCAGAAATGGCAGGAAGAAAAGAGCTCTTGCTGGGGGAGGTAAATCTGCTTGGGTCTGGTTGTGCAAATATGGTCAAACTGGTTAACCCTGTGAAATATATTTAATCTCACCAACTGTTTTTGTGTAGAGTAAGAGTGCAATACAGGATGTTAGTGCAAGAGCAGCATTTTCTGTCCATGTAGATGAATCTCCAATTAGCAGGCTTGCTCCCCAGGAATGGTGCAGTTCCCATTCTGATGAACGTCCCATCTCAGCATTGCTTGAAGCATTTGTTTTGAAAATGTCTCATAATGCTGCTGCTTTTCATTTCATCAGAGACCAGCAGAAATTGTAGATGAAGAAGAAAATGCAGAAGAGGAGAATGACAAGGATGGGGAGACCTATACAGGAGGAGAAGAATATCCAGAAATGAATGGAAAGGAAGGTGAGGAAGTTGCTAAAGAAAGAAAAGAAGAGGAAGAAAATGAGAAAAAGTTAGATGGGAATTATGAAGATGACTCAGAAGAAAGAGAGAATTTCGACCAAGCAGAGGAAGAGGAGGTCACCCTTTCAAATGGCAAGACAGCTGAAGAAAATGGTGAGGAAATGGAGCAGCTCAACAACCAAAGTGACCTTCAGCTTGAAGAAGAAATAAAAGAACAAGAGGATTCTGACAATCAGAACCAGGTAAATGTTTATGTTTTGAAATCTGTAAGTTATTGTTTTTAACTTACTTGTCTTAAGGGGTTTCTCAGGAGGTCTGTTTACCTCCTAAGGCCCTCAGAATATCTACTAGAACTGAAGTTTTGTGGGGAGAGCTGTTTTCCTTGAGTATAATTCTCTTACATCAGTAATTACAATATATGACCTCTGATTGAGAAAGTATGGGATTTTTTTGCACTGATAAATCTTGGTGAGTTTGCTGGACTTTGAAAAAAACCCTGATAATTTCTAGAAAAGCACAATCCTTATATATTTCCAAACTGTATTTATTATTTTTAATGAGCAGACTTTCACAGAAGTTCAGATTAATGTAGGATTTTCGCTATTGCTTTGTGCAGTTCTCATCTCCATTCCATAAAATGTTAGAAAAGGGATTAGATAAACAGAGCCTTAAAAACAGGGCAGTTTATCTGGATGAGAAGCAAACGGCCTGTAACTCAGGGTAGCTGCTGAAACGCTGCTGGTTTACACGGAGGCATGCAGCCCTGAGGAATCAAATGAGCTAAATGCAGTGTCAAGTGAGCTGACCACTGAACAGAATTGGGAAGATGCAAGTGCTGAGTTTGCCAGAGGCCACGGTCACTTCCCATCTGGATTCCTGAGTAGCCAAAGCAGAACGACCTGCTATGGACCCTGCCCACGGACGGCTGGAACAGAAAGTGTTTTCCTCTGCCTCTTGTGCCGTGCACAACAGCTCTGTGCCTCCCTACAACTGAGTTTTTTCCTTTTTTTTTTCTATTTCTATGACGCACAAGGACACTTTGCAATTAAGTTAACAGAGGGCTGAGTAACATGACATTTTCTTGGGCCCTGAATTCATTCTATGCTTGATGTGTTGATGGAAATTCATTTTAGAAATGCTGAAGTCGTTATGGAAGTGGAGAAAATGAGTGAATGTTCACTTTAAATGGGTATGTGGGTAACCTGATGTCTGATGAAAGAGAGAGAAAAGGTCTTATTTAAGTACTTTCTCCTTTGGAAAGCATATATGTGTAAACTAAACAAGAGTGCTAACAAGATCACTTTGGGAAAATATTTTTTTCACTTTAACAGTTCCTCATGGAGATCTTGTGATGTGCTAACACTGTATTGAAATGAAATGTAGTGAAATCTTTGTGACCTGACCAAGCTAATATCATGTGGCTTTGATTCTTTTCTCTCCAGGGTGACTCCCCTCGTGGAAGAGCATCCACAAATCCAAGGGTGACAATCACCAGCCCGCAAGAAGGTGAAAAAAATGACCAGAGCAGTGACTATGCTGCAGTTGCATAGATACAAAGAAGAAATGTAATGAGGAAGGATGTAATGAAGGATTACAATATTTTAAATATAGAGGGCGTTATTGTTTCTGATTGATAATTTATAATGGGAAGATAAGTTGAGTACCATATATGGAGTCTGGAGATAATGCAATATGGAATGACATAGATAATAAACATTAATACTTATGAAGAGAAGATTGAATTATTGTTTCAAGGTGTGACTTTCTGATGGAATTAGAGCAGGAAAAATGTAAGACTTTTCTATAGCAATATTATAAATTAAAGAACTATTCTGTTTTATAAGGTGGTCAACAGTGCTAGAATCAACCACTGACATTGTTCTAGAACATGTAAGAGAAAAAAAAAAAGGAAAAAAAGACAAGTGAGTTAGATGGCAGAACTTCCGTATAGATTAGTTTAGAAAAGAGATATAATTGTGACTTTTAATGAGAATGTATAGTATATTTTTAGATTCCATGCAATACATGTGTTTTCTGAGCTTAAAACTATGATATAATGGATAGGCTCTTCAATCAGTGGAGTTATGCACACTAAAAATGGAGTGCCACCAGGGGAGTCAGTCCTGGTGGTCCTGAATAGCAGCTTTCCAGTATATTCTGTAGGATCATTCACATCATTTACATTCAGAAATATCCTTTATTTAGTGCTGTGAATGCACATAGGCACCTCCACCCCACAGCTTGTCCCCACCTCAGCAATAAGCTTTGGTGATTCTCCTGTTCCCAATCTCTAGCGTTTGGGCTGTGACAGCTTATTAAAACCTGAGGGTTGTGTTCTCTTTTAGAAGTGGGTATGTATCTGATCGAAGGGCTAACAATTCAACAAATTCCATGTGGTGAAAGAAGGAATAAAGGAGGCAGTCTAGCAGCTTAGTTTAAAAAGATGAGATTGGACTGATTTGTGAATCAGTCCATGAGAAATTTCATTTATTAATGAATAAATTATGAAGGAGCCTAAACCCAGACTGAACCTATCATGAAATCATTGCTATCTGTGGAGCTATTTCACTGTGAAACACATTGGGATAAGCCTAGCAGTTTTGTGTAAAACTTGGCAGCAAGTTTTGTGCTTATGAATCCTCTCTATAGCCTTGGTGCTTGAGAGGGTATCGTCATCTTCCAGAGCATGCTGGTGTCTGACCATCTGGGGCTTCGTTTGCAATAGTAAATAAGTCAGTGATCCACAGTACTAGTTCTCGTGGCACCGATGCCCTCGCTGTTATTGCTTCTCTGCTAGTCATTTCAGTAATTTGCAGTTCATAGAAATACAGCTGGGAGCATAATTTCATTAATAATACACGAGGAATAGTGGGTTTCTTTACTGCTAATGCTGGTGAATGCTTGCTATGAGAAATTGTCATTTTTGTTGATTTCATGCCAGTAAGGAAAATATGACATTTATGAAGTAACTGAACTCAAAGCACTGCTTGAAGAATGTCTAGAACTACTTGTAGTGATTGAAACTCATACAAACATCTGCACTTTTTCTAGCTATTATTGAATATATTTTTCTACTGAAGTAGAAGTATGTAGAGATCCTTCAGCACATTTCTGAGCATTGGCAGTTTAAGTATAAAAAATAGAACACTAAAAACATAGGAACAAGGTTAGAATTCTTTCTCTTGGTCATTGTAACCCTGTGGTAATTCTAAAATATCTGTAATTTTTGTGTCCTTTGTCTGATAAAGATATAAGGAAATACTGCGGTTCAAAATAGGCTCAAGATGTAGCAGAGATCTTGAGCAAATATATGTGATTCTGTGATTTCCTGGAGCAATTAAGCTTTTGCTCAAATCTCTTTGATGTCAGTGGGATTTAAGCAGACACTTAAAATTGAGCAGAGGTAAAAGTGCAGAGTGAATAAAATAATTGTAAGTGCTAGTGACAAAAGCAACACACAGAAATCCTCCCTGTACCTTTCTAATTAATCCTGAGGTGGAATAATCCGTGCAGTAGCATTAGGAAAGCGATCAAACAACGCCCAACCAGCCAGGAAAGCAGCAGGGATTGCGCCCTCGGAGCCTTCCGTGTAAGGCACAGCAGGAAAATGGCAAGTGTTGCATCTTTCCTCACTTAGACCTGGATAGTTTGTAGGCCTAGTGGGAAGCACGGGCTTGCTCTGCCGAATGGAGGCAGATCTTGCATTGGCATTGCCATGAATGGGCTCTGTGGTTGAGCTCAGTGTTCTACCAGGTATGGGACTCACTGTCATTGCAGGTTAAGACTTGGAACAGCCCATGGCAAGTTTGTCATCCTCCGAAGTCTGAAATTAAATGAACATCCCAAAATATCCAAATTAAGATTTTTTTCCAATGACCTATTGAAATTGGTAAACATATTTGCCTTGAAATTTTTGAAATAATATTGAGAAGAGACAGAGCTTTGTACATTGACACTCTTTGCTCTCTCTTTCTGTTCATAGCTTTTATGTGCCAGTGGTTCCTCTGCCATTTCTTCCCTTTCCCTCAAATGCTCAGTGTCTACCACACATAAAAGATTTATAAATAAGA
>JAUBOD010000010.1:149205-161682 GCA_032353885.1 Nothura maculosa
CCCCGGGCGCGGCTCTAGTAGGCGGGGCTCGGGCCGCCTGTGTCCTGCCGGCTCCGCCCGCGCTGCGCCTGGCGCTGGGGGCGCCTCACTCGCCCTGCGCCTGGGGGCGCCGCACTCCGCGGCTGCTGCCGCCCGTTTAGCTCCTCTCGGGTCGCTCTCACGGCGCGAGTGTCCGCTCCAAAGCCGTCACCTGCGGGGATGAGCTGGAAAGGTGGAACCGATCACTCTGGGTACCCCAGAATTTAGTGAAAAGGGTGTGAGGGAGAGAATTAGAGGTGCTGTTGCAGTTTGGACTTCTGTGGCACGTGTTATCGTTGTGAAAAATGTTGGCACGTTTTCGTGGTTAGAGAGCTGTTCAGAGCTGCTGTCTTGCCTGCTGCTCTTTCTATGGGCGTTGGCATGAGCACTGGTGGAAAGCAATGCATATTGGACAGAAAGCAATCAGGGTAAAAGATGGGGGTCAGAAAATGTGGGAAAGTGGTAATTGCATTAGAGGCTGGGACAGTCTGACAACTACGTAACAGCCCTGAGGTTGTAAAAGCATCGTATGCTGAGTATTCCAGCACTACATGTAGCTTAACTATGAAACATGGGACAAATAATGGTCCCACTGCAAAAGCAAATCCGTGGCTGTTCTCCTAATCTAAGAGATGTAACTCTTAAGCTCACAGGGGTAAAGAAATGCATCGTTCCTCCTAGGCGATACAAAGGGAATGAGTATGTCCCTATTTCATTTTTTTTTGCAAATATACTGTTTATTGACATAATCACATTTGTGTGCAATATAAAATGTGAGCATGTTCTGTTGGAAGCCTTGCAACACAGAGGCAGATTCAGCTGATAGCATCAGCTACCTTGCTTGATGTGATGCCAACACATACGAGGTAGAACATATAAAAGTAGCATCAAGCTGCTTTGCATGCTTTTGATTCCCTGATAAAAGAAAGTTGTCGCATAGCTCTGCTAGTGTGCTAGGTAAGATGTAGGAATCTTGGTAATGCACCTTACTGATTTCTTTACAGGTGGTTCTCCAGTGACTGGATTTTTTGGAGAGACTCCAGGGCACTGTTTGGGACGTCTGATATGCTCATTTTCAAAGACGGGAGTTCTTATTACCTGATCTTTGGCGCCAAACTTCCTGTTTTTCTTTGTCAGTGACTTAGATCATCAGGTTCTGTTCTGTCTTCAGTTCTTTTGCTTTCCTGTTGCTGTCTTCAGCATTGCCTGGCTCAGAAGCTGCCTGATTTATCATGTTTCAAGAATGGGAGTTACTGTTAGCATTTCCTTCTTAATCTTTGTTTTGAGTTGTTTTAAAGAACATAAGCTATTGAGGGGGGAGAACACTGAAACACCTGTCACAGTGTGGGAAATGTAGTGCCGAAAAGTTGGGATGAGATTCAGGGACTGTAAATGGAAGGATTTTGAAAATTATTTGTGTGGGAGAGAAGTATTAGATGATAAACCATCCTTTTCATTCTTCAATTAGCTTCCTTTTCTTCAGTACAGAAAACCTAAGGGAGTCATGACTTCTAGTTTTCTTGCGAGTCATCTGTAGTTTTTGCTGTGTGAGCCAAGTGGAACTTGTTGTAAATCACAGAATCCTTAAGGTTGGAAGGGCCCTTGAGAGCTCATCTAGTCCAACTCCCCCACACACGCAGGGTCACCTAGAGCACGGAGCACACGGGGCACACTCTTGACCTGCTGGAGACACTATTTTTATGCATAAATACTTTGACCCCTTGACGTTTCTGGTGGAAATCTTGGCGGCAACCTTATCTTCAAAACTCTAGTGAAAGTGTCTGGAAAAGAAAAGATTCCTTAAGGTTTAGAAAGTAATTGTAATGCATCTTATGGTACTTGTAGGTTTCAAAGATGTTTTTGGCTGCATCAAAATGATTTGCTTGGGTTACTTCTTCCATATAAAGAGAAAGAAAAATGTGAAACCAAGGAGATCAGATGTGTCAATCTCAAAGTGTGTGTGTACATACAGGGAAAAAGCTGTCACTTTTACTTGATTCAGTGTTCACCATTCTTCTAAGTCTTAAACATACCCAAAAGCTCCCTTTTCCCTGAAAGTTTCCCAAAGGAACTTTCCCTCAAAGTTCCTTAACTTTCCCCTCTATGATAGAGAATCTCAAATCTGTTTTATGTGTAATTTATGCTCTGTGACTTTGGATTCTATGCAAAGCCATAAGAGATTTGATAGCGTTTTATAATGTTTTACAACTTGTACTCTAATAAACAGTCCCCATGGCAAGTGAGTTCATTTCAGAAGTTACGAACAATACAGCACCTTCCTTGTTTGTTAAAACAGTAGCCCTCAAAGTAATAGTCTTAAACAGTCAGTTTAAGGTTTTAATGTGAAATAACATCTTTTGCACCCTTCGGCATAGCATCTGTTTGCTTATTTTTTTGGTCTCTTAAATCTTGACAAGAAGGGGCATACTGGCCTCTTTACTGAAGCTTCCAGTAATGGGCTCTGGTTGGTCGGTCTCGACAAGTGTAATGTTTTCCTGATGAAGTCTGAGTCACTACTCCCCATTCCCCTCCTGCCCAGTCCTAATTTCCTTTGAGGAAAGGAAGTGAGAATAAAGACTGCTGCTCTTGGTAACTTTATGGTGAAATCCTAATAGACCAAAGGAGAGCATTATTCAAAATGGAGTTAATATTTACTCTTCTTGTCTGGGCTTTGCAAGAAATAAGCACACTAAGTCTTTCTCTTTTTCTTCCTTTAAATATACTTTTATAGCTGTGCACTGTGGTAAAGAAGACATGTTCTGACACACTTTGGCCCAAGAGAAGTGGGGAAAGTGACAGATTAGGCCTCTGGAGAGGTGAAGTATCACAGTAGCAAGCTTCATGCTCGTTGGTGTAAGACAGAGTAGTTCCTCATGTGACTATTTGCAGAAGTGAAGACTTCTCACATTTCTTTTGTTTGGCTGTATGTCCTTACCTTCTCTTGCTATATTGCTTCTTCATTTTCTGTGAGATATGGTCCTCACCCCTTGTATGAAAATTAACCTTGTGATGAAGTTGTAGAACTTATTAATTCTAAAAATATTTGGGAAGAGAAAAGAGCCCAGGCATATCTCAGTGAATATGCACAGGAGAGATGTGACATTTTGGGCATCTTCATAGGCAAAGACACTCTGGAAAACCTGGTACACTAAATATCTTCTTCACACTGGAAGACTAGCAGATAGCACTGAAGACCCGAATTCCAGAATGAACCAACACGGTGGGAGTTCAAAAGCCTTTACTTCCTGCAGCTCTTGCTCAATGCTGTCTATAGGCCCCTGATCTGCTCCTCCTAGACAGGATTTGGTTCTGGGGGCCTGTTTTGCTGGAAGGAAGCATTGCAGCCTATTGATATTGAAGCCTGTTGATTTGGGCCCCAAATCCACGTGTTCTCTGCAGGCATGCACTCCTTTGGCCTCGGGGCCCATGCTGCTTAAGGGAAGTGTCACAGACTCTTGGTGTTGACTGTGTTTCATACCAACTGGCCGAGAGGATTTTCAGCTTCCTGATGCCAATGCAGAGAGGGATGAGTAGCTCTGGGATTAGCTACCTATATGTAGCGATACCTCTCTACCTCCACCTGCCTTGAGGCCTGTCAATTTCCATACCTACTTAGAGGATCCACACAGTAGGTGCCATCAGTCCTTGGGGAATGACAGGAGACCAGTGTACCTCTGGCTTGCCACAGGCATCAGGAGCTTTGACTCTGGGAACACTTTTGCTCCTGGAAGCTGTGGATTCTCTCAAGATTAAGCACCATCAATGTTCTCTCTATGTTTATTTGTATATCCCTATTGAAGTCTATTGATAGACACCAAATCCACTTGTTCTCCACAAGTATGTGCTCCTTTGGCTCTTGGGCCTGTGTTGCTCCATGGAAGTGTCATTGGCAATGAGCATTTTTCACATCCATGGGCCAAGACTCTATTTTGAAATCTTCCATGAGCAAATGATGATCAGTAGATCTGTGATGAAAGGAAGCATTGTGTATCATCTTAGTTGTGGACTCAGAAATCTGAACTTTGACATTTCTACTCTTTTTTTCTCCTAGCAGTTCATTCCTTTTCTATTTTGAGGTCTGAGATATACCATATATTTGATGTCTCCTCAACTTCGGTCAGATCTAACAACTCTTGCAGGGAATTGTGTGGCTCCCTGAGCCTTGGGGGTTGAAGAAAGTAGTGGGAACCAGTATCTCATCCTGGTTCCTGGATGTTGAGTGATGTCTCAGAAGAATTTTCAGTGTCAGTATACAGGCTCTGATTCGTTTTTATCATTTTTTCCCCTTCCCCCTATCCAGGGAAAACTGGAATTTTAAAGACTATACTTGCTGTATTTTGTTAATAAAACAACTGTTTGTATTGCAAATGCTCTAATGATTAACAAGAAACGTATATTCAGCATAATTCTCTTGTTAGATTTAAAATAGCCATAGTTGCATTAAGTAACAATGGAACACATTCATCATTTGTTTTTTGGATCTAAGACAAATAATAAAGGCTTGAGGATACATAACCTCCTTTGAAGATGTTTGCTTGTAGTTATCATCGTATTCTTTGAAATTATTTGTGCGTGTAGGAAGTATAGAATTTCAGGTTTTGTGAATATTTCGTTTAGTAAAATCTTTCAGTTCAGCTCCATGTTTAAAGCTCAAGTCCATTCAAAGCACTTCTCCTAATGGCCAAATGTTTGTGACCACTTTTCTTATTCATTTTTCCTTTCTTTTTGCCTGCCTCTCAGATAGAAGAGCTCCTGTTGTCTATGTTTTCTTGGCAAGTGCTGACATCCCTTGCACTGTCTTGAGGGAATTCATCACATTCAACATCAGATTAAACTGTACCTGTAAAATATGCTCTTAGTGCCTCTAGAAGAGGTGCTAAATGTTCAGCAAATGTGTAGAGATTTTCTGTTAGATAGTAACAAACAAGCTAATGTCTGTGGGTTTTTTTTTCTTTAACTAAACAGTCCTGTAGGAATGGGGCCATATGTTATCTATTTTCTGCTGCTGCTTCTGAATTAATTAGACCATGACAATGTGTTGCCAAACGGGGGTTGGCAAGCCTCATTTGCTAGCTGGACTGACCTGGGGCTCTACTCGCATAGAGCATAGACCCCAATATGAGGATGCAGCAAAATGGCGTTTATTGCGTTGTTCGAATTGTATATATACTCCCACAACGGTGGGGAGATTCACCTACTGCCCAATTAGTCGGCATGGAGTTATCAGTAAGGTAATTAATTATGCTCCTAGCTTCCCATGACATCGTGAGATCTTCCGAACGGCATTCCCTGTGCTCTATGCCCTAAGCTATACTACATCATCTACTTCAGCTAAGCTCTCTACTCTATCAAGCCCCTAGAAAGCATAATAAATTCCCACAACAATGTTTCCTGACTAATGAGCCAAATGCTCTTGCTCAGGTTCATCTGTGGAAAGGTTTCTATCACTGTACAGATTTTTACACAGCAGCACTAGTAGTTGCTGCAGCAAGATCAATAGGAAGAAGTTGAATTAAGATGAACAGTTATGCTAGATGACAAATAGATCTAATTACACATTAGTGCTTTAATAAACATAAGACCACTTGGCTGGTGATATTTTTCTGTTACAGGAATAAAATTTCTGGGAGATTTTAATGTTGGTTTCTAGTCTTAGGATCCTAGAATCTATCCTTTACTGGTGCCTTGGTTTGGAGTGAAACATAGCACGAGCCCCTTAGTGAGCAAATAGGGTAACCATGTGCTCTGGGGCAATATCTGTGCAGTGTGAAGTATAATCATTTTGGCAAGGCTGTGAAGCTAGGACAAATCAGTGTGCTTTTGTGGCTCTGCTGTTCTGACCTCGGGGAGTTGGAGAGCAACCCTGCATATCTGTTTTTGAAGGTATGATATGCAGACTTCCTACACCATCTTCCTGGTTTGAGCATTAGTGTTGGCAGTCACTGTTACTTCATTCTGTTTGCATTTCCTTCCCTACCTTCTTCCTCTGTGCATGTATTTATGTTGCTGAATTTACTCATCTCCTTTTTTGGAGGCCTTCAAAAGCCGCCTGGGTGCTGCTCTGTGCCCCGTGCTCTAGGTGTCCCTGCTTGAACAGAGGGGTTGGACTGGATATCTCTAGAGGTCCCTTGCAACCTCAACCATTCTGTGATTCTGTCCTGCTGTTTTCTTTGCATGAGTGGTAATCTCCCATTCTGGATGCTTGATGATGTGTATGGTGTGGTAACAGTATAGGAATCTGAATTATGCACTGAAGCAGAGGACTGAGTGGATGAGAAAAATAAGACAAGGTTAATGGGTTGCTGCTGTGTCTTGCAGGCCTAAACATTTGTTCCTATGTGATAAGTCTCTCTAAGGTCATCTTATACCTGAGGAGTATAAGATGTTCGTAAGTTTCATGCCCGAGTTGTTTTAGTCAACTACCTGAGCTTTGATAATGGAAGAAGACTGAGCTCTGCATGTGTGCTTAACCAGGTAATTCAGGCACAAAACAATGTGCCACTCACGAAGTCAGACTAGGAGAGTGTAAAGACTCTGCTTGCAAGGAGATGCTCTTGGTTCTAGTTGTGTGAATGAACATCCAGGCAGGTGCTTGCAGCACCATTATGTGTGAGGTAAAGGGTGTCAATCTAATTTCTTTTTGACTGCCATTTGATGAACCTTTTGAAGAGCATTGTTTTTAAAATGTGATCATAATGATCAGAATCATAATGATCTCATCTTACATGAGTTTATTAGATTAGCATTCCGAAAGAAGAGATGGATCTACCTCCCTACAAAATCAGAAAATATTGATCCTAAAGCAGGAGAATAAAAGCAAACTATGCTTTGACTGAGAAAGTATCTGACTCCATGCATCTGAACATACTGTTGTGCTCTACAGCACTGACTCCATCTCAAACTCTGTGCCTTCTTATGCTTCCTACTGATGTGGCATTTCTTGTGGCTTTGTCTTTATGCTGTGGCAGGCTGCACCCTTGCTTGTCCCTTCTAAATAAAGGTAGTGGCTTTTCATAAAAACCTCTCAAAAAAGGAAGGGTTTTTCGTATATTCTCTCCAGTTCTTTCCTTGAGGCATTTATTGCTCATATGCATTATTTTTATATCTCTCCTCTCTCTCCTGCTTAACTCTTTCTTTGGCTACTCCCTTCTTTGTTGATTAAACTCATGCATATTCTGGGGGGTGGAGGGCAGGGAAAGATAACCTAATATCGCTGGCAGAGATGCTTGCACTAGCGTTTGCTGTAGCTCACCTCACTAAGCTTGACTTGGATGAGGGGACAGAGTGTGCTGTCAGCAAGTGTGGGATGATACAAAACTGGTTGGAGTGGCAGACCAAAGTCTAAGGGACGAGACAGGCTGGAGAATTGGGCAGAGAGGAGCCCTGGCACAGGCTGCCCAGGGAGGTTGTGGAGTCTCATTTCCTAGAGATCTTCCAAACCTGCCTGGATGCTGCCCTGTGCCCCGTGCTCTGGGTGTCCCTGCTGGAGCAGAGCGTTGGACTGGATGAGCTCTAGAAGTCCCTTCCAACCTTAACCATTCTGTGTGATTCTGTGACACTTATAGACAGATCCCGTGTGTGTTTCTCAAAAGCTTTAGTTAAGAAAAGAACTCTTGGATGAAAAGAGTGCAATGTTTCTGAGAGAGTCATTAAGCACTATTTCTAGAGATGCTGAAATAGAAGTTTCTTTAGAGAGCAATGAATTGGCCTGAGAAGAATAAAAACACTCCAGGCTTTTCAATGTGTCACTGAGGATGGTGCATGGAAGGTGCTAGTAAAACACAAAGTCAGGATATGGTAGAGAATGTGGAGGGAGGACTCTGCTCTCTGAGGAGAGCTTTGCTTTTGTGCTAAATGCTGCACTTCGACTTCTGAGCCTTATGTAGCTCCATCCAGGAGGGTTTTTTTTTCTGAGTGTTTTCCCTGGTCACATGGTCCAATTTCTGAGAGCTGTGGGCTAAAGGCATATGGCCCCTAATGGTCTTTGTCATTTAGCTCTGCTGTATCAAATAAAATGTTGTTAGTGAGGGAGTTTGTACCCCTTTTGCTATCAGAAATGGAAAGCTACTTCCAAAGAGGTCTTGTCCTTCCCAGGACCCCTTGGGAGATTAGAATGGTCAAATTGAATGGAAGACTCATAAACTAGTGGAAAACACAGCTAATTTGAAAGATTTATAGGCTTCTTAGGAGGAATGTTTCTTAATTTAAAATGTCAGTGTATTCCCTGAAGAGACATATTACTTCTTGTTGAAACCTTAATTAGAGTGAGCTAATTTTCGATGCCAGGACTAATAATAATAAAAAGAGATAACTATCTTTCTTCCTGATCAAAAAGAGAGCTCTTTAAATTTCACAAGCTCTAGAAGTGTCAGGAATATCTGATGTTTTTAGCTTCTCTCCTGAGGCCACAGATGAGACTGAAATGCAAACATGAGCAGGTAGTGGTGGGAAGGCATTTGCTTTAAGTATTTTACCTAAAGCCAAATTGAAAGCGTTATAACTTTATTTTTCTTTCACTTAAGCAGTGATGCTAAGTCTTGTGTTCAGATTGCTTGAAATATATATATCTTGGTAGTTGCCAGCATTTATTGACCACACACTGGGCAAAATTGAGATATCCTTCTGGAAATGAAATTGTCTGCTTCTATGAAGAATAAGCACAAGACATCATTTAATTAGTTTTTTTTTTTTAAACTGTCACCAAAGTTCAATGTCTGCCAACATAATGGGCCCATGAAAAAAAATGTAGGTTTTTTTTTTTTTTAAATCATTCTATATCTGTTTGGATGATGAGTGGGACTCTTGTCTGGTATTTTTATTCAACTTGTTTAATCCTCTATTTTCTGTTATTTTAGGCAGTAGGTTTCTAACTGCTGTATTGTGAAAGGGCACTATTTTTCCATGCTTTGAGAAGTGTGATTCTGGAGCAGAGAACCTGTAGTAAAGGAGCGAGTACAACAGAAAGAAGGAATCATTATTCTGTTGCACAGAGTTGTAACATCAGTGACCATGCAGAAATGCTTCTTCTAAACTTCTGAATGCCTTGGGCTGACATAAATTGAAGAAGCGCTTGATGATGATGTGTGATAGAGGTAGTAGTGTGCAAGATGTACTTAATGCTGGTAAACCTGCCTAATAGTAAGCTACCCTGGGTCACTCTGTGCTGATTGGTCTTGAGCTCACTGGGATTTCCTGATATTAGGAAAAGGGCAACTTAGAAATCATTCTTGTTGCAGGATCTGCTTAGGTAGAGGAGCCTGTGCTTTCTGTCTCCATCTTTTTTTTTTTTTCCTTTGGGTGGAGCTTTTGAGCTCTTCTCCTGGTTAGCCTCTAGGAAAGGCTTTCCCCTGGGAATGAATTCTCCGTAATTGGCTGGAATTTCCTTCCATCTCACCAACTTTCCATATCTGGCACAGAACAGCACTAGCTTCTGTAATTACCTCTCTGTAACACTCTGCAATTGTCCAATAATGTCCAACAAGACATGACAGGCAGTGCATTTGAGAGACCTCAGTGTATATGAGACTATGCCAGGCAGGAAAGATGTAGCAAAGTAGAGTAAGCCTAAAATTTCCCTCCCTGGACCTTCCTCTAAGTGGAAGGGCCAAGCAGGGCTAAATATGGGACCATGAGGGATTCAAGGGAAGAGGGGAACAAGGGACAAAATTTTAATGATAACGAGATGTCTGAGTATGGGTTATATGTAACTTCAGTGCCAAAAAACCTCCTCCAGCCTTCTGTAAACATGGGCCTCATGTTTGTTCCTTTCATCTGGTGTAAGTTCGGACTGGTGCTGTTGCTATTGATATGACTCATGCTATGAACATAGAGCTTGTGGAAAAGGAAAAAACCTGCAGTGCCCATATACTCATACCTCTTAAGGAAGCTTTATAATCAGATGAAATCGAATACAAAGCATAAAAAAGACTATTATAAAACAGTGGTATGCTATAGTGGCATTTTGAGACCATTTTGTATTTATATACTCTGAACTGTTTTCAAATGTCCTTTTATGGCTGCCAAGAAAATTAAGGATCCCTTCCATATAAACTCTTATATAAGCATAGGTTCCTGAAAGTACAGTGATCTATAACATCCAGGATTTAAACTGAGGTCTGCTACTTCTGATATAAAATGTCTTTCTATTCTAAACTCTCTATTTATGGGAGCAGAGGTGGAACCATCTTAAGTGTCTTTGACTTAAAATCTAAATTCTGAAGAGCATTCTCCTATTTTGCATCTTGTGCAGTGCTTTTAAAGAGCGTTGACTCCACTGCGCAGGACAAACTTAAACACCAAGAATAATTCTAACTATTCTGTTTCAAAATAAAGCTGGAAAAATCACTATGCAACAATGCTGAAAGTGCATAAAGCAGTAATTATCTGATACCTAAAGTTGGATAGACACAAAGGAAAAATATCCCAGCCAGTTCCTCTTTCTATACTAAGATTCATTTTAGCTGTTAACTAACTTGTAAGACTGTGCTTTTTATGGCAACCAGTTTTATTTGTTAAGCTTTCTGGTGTCGTACATGGGATCCATTAGCCTTGGTCTCTTGGCTTCCCGGGCAACAGAGGCAATCAATTCAGTGACAAGTTCAAAGCCATGGAAAAGCAGCAGCTTTCTGGAATTATGGACAGAAGTACAAACAGCAGGTAGGCTGAAATGCATTTATCTGCAGAAGAGCTTTATTTCGTTCTCTGCTCCCTTACATTTTGTTCATTCTAGGGCATATGACTAAGACAGATCTCTTGAATTTGACCTGTGCTTGTGCATCGGGGTTCCCTGATGCTGACTCTAAAGGATCCTCAGATCCACATTTCCAGCTGTGAGGTGTAAATCTTGGGCTTTGCAGCCTTGAGCCCCTTTCTAATTGTTACTATCAAATGATTTGAGTAATTCTGCCTTCTGTCGCCCGTTTTAGAGTAACAATTCCCAACTGCTGAAGTTAAGGTCATGCCTCCAGTGTTTCAGAAGGCAGAGGTAAGGGGAACTGTTACTGCAGCTTTCTACGTGTCCTGCACAGCGTACAGGACAAGTTCTCTGCTTGTGATTTGTCACTCACAGCCTGCTGGAAGGTGAAATGCAGGCAGCCAATAGCAGAGGCAACTGTCTGATGTCCCTAAGTTACCCTGCAGTCTCCGCTGGTGAAGGAAGATGACTTGACTGGGAAATGTGGCCCTTTCACATTTTTATTTGAAGTTCTCCATTTATGTTTTGAGGAGATTCTGTAGGCTCCTTCTGAAACGTCAAATCTCTCGAAAACACTTAGTCAACAACTCTTTGAGAACCATGGACAGTACTGGCCTTCTAAGACTTATGTTCTTTCAGATCCAAAAGAAGGCTTTGTCAAGTTTATCAAAGTAGATGCAGAGCTCACTCAGATTTGTGTGGCACTGACCAGGTGAACCAAAAGACTTGAATATTCAGAAAACAGTAAATACATTGTGCACAGCTTGTTGTATTGACCCCTGTTGCAGAACTACAACCATTTTTAATAGTATTCTGTACACTTGTTAGCATTGCAACTATGAATAGGATTTCTTCTTGTTCCAGAGTTGATTGAAAATAGGGAATAATTCTGAATGCTAATAATAGCCCATTGTAGAATGTATCACAGACATTTTTTAAGGACTGCTTTCCCCTGGATACTTCATGATTCAGTTTCTATAGTTGCCATGAAGTTATTGTGAAAGATCCAAGATCATCATAGAGAACTCTAATAGTTCAATGTAATTGAGGAGTTGGAGGCCATGAGCTTATTTTAAATGCAAGAGTATCTTTGTTTCACTAATATTAAAGTGTTGGAATACTTTAGAACAGCTTCCAACCCGATTAACTTTTCTGGGACTCTGTGTGGCAATTTGTTTCCAGGCTTCAAGAAAGCATGAAATCATTCCATCTGAGGCAGAGTGGAGAAAAGTAAGTGGAGAAAAGTATGGTCTTCTAGATGTTTTTAAGTTGTTTTGCAATATTTTGTGTGAATTCTGATACATTTTTTAGTTTTGTTCTAAATCTTATATAAGGTTAGTATTGTGCTTTGTGCATGTACATGCTGGTTTCTTTTCCTTACTTTGTCTAAGAGAACAGCTTAACCCATGTCTACATATGGGATCCATATAAAAGGTGTGCAGATAGGTTTCCCTGCTTGAGCAGCAGGGTTGGACTAGACCATCTCTAGAGGTCCCTTCCAACCTCAACCATTTTGTGAAATCACATGTAATGACCAAGTGTCACTTGTAAGCTTTTATTCACCATCCCTTTTTACTCATCTGTTTTTTTTTTTTCCACCTAATCATGGCTTTTGATAGTACTCAGCACAGCTAATTAAAGCGAAACCTCTTTAGTTTTCTCCCTCCTTTCCCTTGGTCATTACTGATATTATAAACTGACAAATTCTCCGAGCCAATTAATTTATCAGTATTGTTTATTGTAAATAGCAAGCAAGCAGCGCTGGG
>JAUBOD010000010.1:161782-172444 GCA_032353885.1 Nothura maculosa
TCTTCCAAACCCGCCTGGATGCCGCCCTGTGCCCCGTGCTCTGGGTGTCCCTGCTGGAGCAGGGGGTTGCACTAGATGATTTCTAGAGGTCCCTTCCAACCTTATCCATTCTGTGTGATTCTGTGACACTTATGAGACAGATCCTGTGTGTGTGTTCCTCAAAAGCTTTGGTTATGAAAAGAACTCTTGGATGAAAAGAGTGCACAGTGTTTCCGAGAGTCATTAAACACTATTTTGAGAGATGCTGAAATAGAAGTTTCTTTAGAGAGCAATAAATTCGCCTGACAAGAATAAAAACACTCCAGGCTTTTCAGTGTGTCACTGAGGATGGTGCAAAAAGGTGTCAGTAAAACACAAGGTCAGGATATGGTAGAGAATGTGGAAGGAGGACTCAGCTCTCTTGGGAGAGCTTTGCTTTTGTGCTAAATGCTGCACTTCGACTTCTGAGTCTTATTTAGCTCCAGGAGGATTTTTTTTCTCAGTGTATTTTCCCTGGTCCCATGGTCCAATTTCTGAGAGCTGTGGGCTAAAGGCGTGTGCCCCCTAACAGCCTTTTTGTATCTTTTGAGGTGCCATTTAGCTCTGCTGTATTAAATAAAATGTTAGTGAGGGAGTTTGTACCCCCTTTTGCTCTAAGACATGGAAAGCTGCTTCCAAAGAGGTCTTGTCCTTCCCAGGACCCCTTGGGAGATTAGAATGGTCAAATTGAATAGAAGACTCATAAACTAGTGGAAAACACAGTTAATTGGGAAAATTTATAGGCTTGTTAGAAGGAATGTTTCTTAATTTAAAATGTCAGTATATTCCCTGAAGGTAGATATTACTTCTTGTTGAAACCTTAATTGGAGTGGGCTAATTTTCAGTGCCGGGACTAATAATAGTAAATAGAGATAAGAATTTTTCTACTTGATCAAAAAGAGAGCTCTTTAAATTTCACAAGCTCTAAAAGTGTCAGGAATATCTAATGTTTTTAGCTTCTCTCTTGAGGCCACAGATGAGACTGAAATGCAAACATTAGTGGGTAGTGGTGGGAAGGCGTTTGCTTTAAGTATTTTACCTAAAGTCAAATTGAAGTGTTATAACTTTATTTTTCTTTCACTTAAGCAGTGATGCCAAGTCTTGTGCTCAGATTGCTTGAAATATGAATATCTTGGTAGTTACCAGCGTTTATTGTCCACACACTGGGCAAAATTGAGATATCCTTCTGGAAATGAAATTGTCTGCTTCTATGAAGACTAAGCACAAGACCTCATTTGATTAGTCTTTGTTTTAAAATATCACCAAAGGTCAATGTCTGCCAACATAATGGACCCATGAAAAAAAATGGATTTTTTTTCTTTTTTAAAAAAAATTCTATATCTGTTTGGATGACGGTCAGGATTCTTGTCCAGTATTTTTATTCAACTTGTTTAATCCTGTATTTTCTATTATTTTAGGCACTAGGTTTCTAACTGCCATATTGTGAAAGGGCAATATTTTTCCATGCTTCGAGAAGTGTGATTTGGGAGCAGAGAGCCTAAAGTAAATGAGTGGGTACAACAGAAAGAGGGAATCATTATTCTGTTGCACAGAGCTGTAACATCAGTGACCATGCAGAAATGCTCCCTCTGATCTTCTGAACGCCTTGGGCTGGCATAAATTTCAGAAGTGGTGATGTGTGATAGATGTAGTAGTGTGCAAGATGTACTTAGTACTGGTAAACCTGCCTAATAATAAGCTACTCTGAGCCAATCTGTGCTGATTGGTCTTGAGCTCACTGAGATTTCCTGATATTAGGAAAAGGTCAAGTTGGAAATCCATTCTTGTTGCCGGATCTGCTTAGGCAGAGGAGCCTGTGATTTCTGTCTCCATCTTTTGTCTTTTTTTTAACTTTGGGTGGAGGTTTTGAGCTCTGACCCTGGCTGGCCTCTAGGAAAGGCTTTCCCCTGGGAATGAATTCTCCGTAATTGGCTGGAATTTCCTTCCATCTCACCAACTCTCCATATGTGGCACAGAAAAGCACTGATTCCTGTAATTACCTCTCTGTAACACTCTGCAATTGTCCAATAATGTCCAACAAGACATGACAGGCAGTGCATTTTGGAGACCTCAGTGTATATGAGACTATGCCAGGCAGGAAAAGATGTAGCCAAGTACAGCAAGCCTAAAATCTCCCTCCCTGGACCTTCCTCTAAGTGGAAGGGCCAAGCAGGGCTAAATATGGGACCATGAGGGATTAAAGGGGAGCAAGGGGCAAAATTTTCATGATAACGAGGTTTCTGAGTATGGGTTATGTGTAACTTCAGTGCCAAAAAACCTCCCCCAGCCTTGTGTAAACATGGGCCTCCCGTTTGTTCCTTTCATCTGGTGGAAGTTCAGACTAGTGCTGTGGCTATTGATAGGACTCATGCTATGAACATAGAACTTGTGGAAAAGGAAAAAATCTACAGTACCCATATACTCATACCTCTTAAGGAGGCTTTGTAATCAGATGAAATGAAATACAAAGCATAAAAAAGACTAATATAAAAGAGTGGCATGCTATAGTGGCATTTTGAGACCATTTTGTATTTATATACTCTGAACTGTTTTCAAATGTCCTTTTATGACTACCAAGAAAATTAAGGATCCCTCCCATATAAACTCTTATATGAGCATAGGTTCCTGAAAGTACAGTGATCTATAACATCCGGGGTTTAATCTGAGGTCTGCTGCTTCTGATATAAAACATCTTTTGTAACTCTCTGTTTTTGAGGGCAAAGGTGGAACCATCTTCGCCTATGGAACCATCTTGTGCAATGAGCGTTGACTCCATTGCTCAGGACAAACTTAAACACCAAGAATAATTCTAACTATTCTGTTTTAAAATAAAGCTGGAAAAATCACTATGCAGCAATGCTGAAAGTGCATAAAGCAGTAATTATCTGATACCTGAAGTTGGATAGACACAAAGGAAAAATATTCAAGCCAGTTCCTCTTTCTATACTAAGATTCACTTTAGCTGTTAACTAACTTGTAAGACTGGGCTTTTTATGGCAGCCAGTTTTATTTGTTAAGCTTTCTGGTGTCCTCCATGGTCCCCACTAGCCTTGGTCTCTTGGTTTCCCTGGCAACAGAAGCAATCAATTCAGTGACAGTTGGAAAGCCAAGGAAAAACAGCAGCTTTCTGGAATTATGGACAGAAGTACAAACAGCAGGTAGGCTGAAATGCATTTATCTGCAGAAGAGCTTTATATCTGTCACTGCTCCCTTACATTTTGCTCATTCTAGGGCTTATGATGAAGCACAGATCTCTTCAATTTGACCTGTGCTTGTGCATCAGGGATCCCTGAGGCTGACTCTAAAGGATCTTCAGATCCACATTCCCAACTGTGAGGTGTAAAACTTGGGCTTTGCAGCCTTGAGCCCCTTTTTAATTGTTACTATTGAATGAATTTAGTAATTCTGCTTTCCCCCGCCGGTTTTAGAGTAGCAATTCCCAACTGCTGAAGTTAAGGTCATGCCTCCAGTGTCTCAGAAGGCAGAGGTAAGGAGTGCTGTTGCTGCTGCTTTTCATGTGTCCCGCGCAGTACAGGGTCAGTGCTCTGCTTGTGATTTGTCACTCACAGCCTGCTGAAAGGTGAAATGCAGGCAGCCAATGGCAGAGGCAACTGGCTGATGTCCGTAAGTCATCCTGCAGTCTCCACTGGTGAAGGGAGATGACTTGACTGGAAACTGTGGGCCTTACACCTTTTTATTTGAAGTTTTCCATTTATGTTTTGAGGGAGTTCTGTTGACTCCTTCTGAAACGTCAAATCTCTTGAAAACATGACTTAGTCAACAACTCTGAGAACCATGGACAGTACTCGTTTTCTAGGACTTATGTTCTTTGAGATCCAAAAGAAGGCTTTGTCAAATTTATCTAAGTAGATGCAGAGCTTCCTCAGATTTGTGTGGCACTGACCAGGTGAACCAAAAGACTTAAATGTTCAGAAAACAGTAAATACATTGTGCACAACTTGATGTATTGACCCCTGTCACAAAACTCCAACCATTTTTTAATAATATTCTGTACACCTGTTAGCATTGCAACTATGAATAGGATTTCTTTGTTCCAGAGTTGAATGAAAATAGGTGAATAATCCTGAATGCTAATAATATGTTCAAACTTCCTGAAATACCTCATTGTAGAATGAATCATAGACATTTTTTAAGGACTATTTTCCCCTGGATACTTCATGATTCAGTTCCTATAGTTGCCCTGAAGTAATTGTGAAATATCTCAGATCATCATAGAGAACTCTAATATTTCAATGTATTTGAGGAGATGGAGGCCATCAGCTTATTTTAAATGCAGGAGTATCTTTGTTTCACTATTACTAAGGTGTTGGAATACTTTTGAACAGCTTCCAACACAATTAACTTTTGGGGGACTCTGATATGGCAGTTTGTTTCCAGGCTTCAAGAAAGCATGAAATCATTTCATCTGAGGCAGAGTGGGGGAAAAGTATGGTCTTCTAGATGTTTTAAAGTTGCTTTGCAATATTTTGTGTGAATTCTGACACATTTTTTAGTTTTGTTAGAGTTGTTCTTTGTGCATGTACATGCTGGTTTCTTTTCATTGCTTTGTCTAACAGAACAGCTTAACCCCTGTCTACATGTGGGATACATATAAAAGGTATGCAGATAGATGTCCCTGCTTGAGCAGCAGGGTTGGACTAGACCATCCCTGGACGTCCCTTCCAACCTCAACCATTTTGTGAAATCACATCTAATGACCAAGTGTCACTTGCATTATTAGGTAAGCTTTTATTCTCCATCCCTTTTTACTCATCTGGTTTTTTTTTTCACCTAATCAGGGTTTTTGATAGCACTCAGCACAGCTAATCAAAGTGAAACCTCTTTAATTTTCTCCGTCCTTTCTCTTGGTCATTATTACTGAGCTAAGCAACACTTAGAGGTAAATTGCATGTTATGTAAGGATCTAGTGTTTGTCCATATGCTCTTTCTGGTAAATACAGTCATAAATGAACTGCAGAGAGCTCCATAAATGCTTGGATGGAAAATAGATGTCTGTACTAGTCACTACGCACTGAATTAGAGCTTTGCATGCAAAATCAGGAGGACTTTGCAAGGTTGTCAATAAAATGTTTTACTCTGTGAAACATTTGTGTTTGGAAGATGAAAACATGCAGTTTTGATGCTGAAATAATTAGGCTACAAACATGCCTATCTTATTTTTTGCAGTTAAAAATGTGGGAATTTTTTTGAATTTGTTTCGAAAAAAATATAGTTCAGTTGCCTTTCAGTGTAGCGAAGTATCTCTCTGTTTGTGAAATCTCTCTTAATGCAAGGAAACTGTTAGGGTCCAGTAATTTTTGAGATGGAAACAATGCTCATGTCTGAGTCTTGAAGTGAACTACTGTGGATGGTATTTATCAGGCATTAAGGTCTTGAGGTCCTTTTTCATGGCAACAGGGAAGTGAAAGCTATGGCCAATAGACACAGCAGTATGTATTGGCAAGAGCAATCTTGAGGTCCATCTCCCCTTGACTGACAGATACTACAGTTGAAGGTACAGTTAAATGGTTATTCCTAATATAGCTACACACTGCAATGGGGCTTGAGTTTCAACACCATCCATATACTTGCATTTACACATTAATTATTCCTGTAAGTAAAGGATGCAAATGTGAGCAATGAAAATAGTTATGTGTGTATGTATGTGTTAAAGTCTGTAAGAAAGAGCTTAAGATCTTTATCAGCTCATACTTTGCATACTATTAAAATGCAGCTCGTGAACCCAAAAGTTAGAATTATTCTAAATAGACAAGCAGTGTATTTTGCAGGTTTTTTTCTTAATTTAACTAGTTAAATTAAGTTAGTTAAAACTAACTAGTTTTAACTAACTTAAAAACTAGTTAGTTTTTTTCTTAATTTAACTAGAAGCCCCAAACCAGCCAATGAATCCACACAACAATGAAGTGAATGGACCTTTGTGGCTAGTGAAAGGTGAAAATTTTGAGATATAAAAGTGTGAACAGTTAAGATCAAATATGACGATCTCAAGTCTAAAGCAACAAGAGGGAAAAACTCTTCTGTTTGAAGATTCTGGGTGAACTCTCTTTCATTTTCATAACATATTTTTCACTGTAGTAGCTGTCTAGTCTATTTCCTCATTTTAGATAACTGGAAATAATATATAGCATAGATGTATTCTCTGACAATATGAAGTGTTTTCCTCTATCTTTTCCAATTTCAACTTTTTCTGCAAAGAAATGAAAATGGAATAAGTAGGAAATAGAACCAAATGTATCAAATCTATATGAGGAACAGAGGTGAAGGAAACCTAGATCCTCTCATGTGAAAGCCAACACATTTATCCGCAAGGGTGGTTATTTGCTGTAAATAAAATGCTGTGTGAAAGCGTCACTTCTGATACATCTCTTCATACTGGGGGTATTTAATTGCACTCTGAGTCACAGAAATGTTGCTATAAGGTTTGTCTTGTTCTGCTCCACTAACCTTTCTAAAATATTTGTAGAAAACCCTGAGCTTAACTCTAAAACATGGCGTAGTACTACTTGTATCATCCACCTCAGCACAGACTTCACGTTCAGACAACTTCCTCCCGAGTGCTTGAGGCAATCGGCCTGAACGTGAGAGGCTGTGATGTTAACCATCCTGTTGAATCTGCTTGTTGGAAACCAACAGCCTGGAAGCGGGAATGACTTTGTTGCCTGCCATTAGCCCTCCTTGGACAAGGCATTCAGACTGAATTCTAGTTTTAAAGTGTGATGGAAACACACAGCTTGCTTGTCTGTAAGTGATCATAGGCATTTTATAACAAGCAGCGCTGCTGAGGAAGAGATGCTGTTAGCAGGGCAATAATCCTGCAAACAGCTTCTCAGAAGGCATTTCTCAAGATGATCTGTAAAATAGATAGTTAAAATAAGAAGCCAGAAAATTATCCTGTTAGGAAGTCAAAATTGGGAATTGCCAGGTGCTTACAGAAAAGAGCCTTAAGTGTGACCTGCTGCTGGGAGAACAAGCTGTCTCTGTATAGTGGCATACCAATCTTCCTTTTCATGGCCTCCTTTCTCTTCAACCTCTTCCCACTGCAGGAATGCGGGATATTGTGGGAAATGCCCTTATGCAGCAGGGGAAGGAGCATCCTGGTGACTCCACTTCCTCCCTTCTCCTGTTCAACCCTGGGACTAGTTGATGTTTTCCAGTGCACAGAGAAACAGACCGAGGACAGTCCCTGGGGTGCTTCTTCCTTCTCAGCTTATGCTGCTGTGTTGCAATGTATAAGGAGGAACTAAGAATTTCCTTTTATCTGAGAACTCCCACTCTGGGCTGGTGGATGAGTATCTGAATGAAATCCCTCTGTGCTTCCATTACCTCCCTTCTCTTTCATACTTCCTTAAGAAACAGCTCTCCCCCTGGGACCTTCTCGCCCCCCTCTCTCGCTTGAGAAAGGCAAGAGCAGGTAGGACCAGGAGCTGTTTCAGAGGCATCAGCCTTTTCTTCTGGCAGCCAATGTGCCGCATTTCTCCTTGAACAGGCACCCGTGCCATGAAGCATAGGATGAGCCTTGGCAGGACTGATATTTCTGGAATTTAGCCTACATCAAATGAGTCACTTTCTGCCCTAAATGAGCACATATCTCACTTAGCTGTGAGTGGCAGATTGACTAATTTTAGTGGTTAAATGTTTGAAATCTATGCCTTTACCACTATGGCTGTGAAGTCTTCTTTGGGACCAAGCTCTGAGTCTTGGCTAATCATGTTGGAACTACTGTTAAAGGGTCAGCTAACTGTTTCTCATGACTTAACTTAGGCATTTCCAACTTGGGCTGTGGTTAGCAGAGCTGGCAGTCACAAATTACCTTTCTGTCATGCAACAGAGAGGGAAAATTGAGTGATGATTCATATACTGTGAACTGGGTGATCTCCCTCTAAGGAGAAGCGCAGTACTTGAAAATAATGTTTTGACCCTTAAAACCTGTATGTCATATTTCATGAAGCAATTTCACTGCTATCCAAATTTATACTCTGCTTGATGGAGTTGATTATTTAACACTTGTTTGGCAGGAAGAAACCGAGCAAGGAGTCTTTCTTTATGTAATATTTGTAAAACAAAATTAAACTGATTAAGCATTCACACTGTTAATCTGAGACTTAGTCACTGTAAGAATCACCAATTTTGGTTTCTGAGTTTCCTATGGAGAGAGCTAAATTTAGTATCCACCTTATCAGCTCCTTTTTCATTCACTTTCAGTCCCCAGTGGAATAATGTTTCTCTCACAGGTTTATCTGAGGCTATGAAACAGAAAGATCCATTTTTAAATGCTTTAATTTTGGATTACTAATTTTAATACCCCCATAATACGGTGATGTGAACGTTATCTGTGGTCTCAGCAAGCCACAGAAACCACTAGTATTTTATGAATTTGCCAGAGTTCTGATCTGTAATTTCCGCAGGAATTCAATGTTCTCTGTTCTAATATGATTTCAAAGAGGCCTGCTATTTATTTTTAGAAGCAAGCTTGACAGTGATTAGGAAGGACATGCTTTTTGGGGGGTGGTCTGGGGAGGCAGCCTTTAATCTGATGTTACTCTACAGCCAGCTAGAGAACAGTGTTCTTGCTCAACCTAAATCAAGATTTATTTGTGCTTGTGAACTTTGGGGGTGTTTTACCAAATAACTTTTGGATGAAATGAGGCATTTTCTAATATAGGTTTGGAAGAGACCTTTCTGAAATAAAATCGCTAACGGATCTCAGAGTGCAGTCAATAAGATGCAATGCACTTAGATATTATAATGATGGCTTTTTTTTACCCCGTACAAGATACAACACCACAATATTTTTCCAAGATAAATATCCTTAAAAGTATTAATAGTGCTGTTTAATCTCCCACTGTCCCAAGTTGTTGGGAGGATGCTCTTCCCTGATTTATTGGAGTAATTGTTATAACCGGTACTTGAACTGTCTGATTCAAAAATAAGTATTTTTAGATTAGTAGGAGAAAGCTGCTTATTGACTGTTTCTGAGTAGTTTCTCCAAAAGCACCTAAATTGTTTCTATTTGGAAAAAAATGAGAGTAATGCATACTTGCAGAAGCAGTTATTGCTAGATACTCCTCAGAAATTGCATTTTATAGTAACTAATTCATTCTTTAACCACAAGCCAATATAAATGTATTTCTCAAGAGCATTAAACCTTATAATGTTGCAAGCAATAATATAAATGCATCCTTTGAGTGATGACCTCTGTTGCCATTTGTTTATTGTTGTCTTGATAGATAACCTCCACACAAGTTATTACAGAAATGGTATCTAACTTGATCCAAAAAACTGATTCCAGTGTCCTACAAAGTTGAGTTATGGTTGACTGCCACAATTCTTGTACGTATCTCTATTTATGCGTGTTATATCCATTTCATAGCCAGGAATGTGAAACAAGGAAGAATAAATCATGACATTTGATACACAGATCTGTCAATTCCTTAATGCAGGCCAAGGACAAATCTTATCATGTTGGCCAAAACACTACATTTCAGATGCTCTTTTTCCCCCACATGGAAATTAAGGATAATGGAACTGATGACTTATAAATCCTTTGGTATCTACTTATGGAAGCAATAAGATAACACAAAGGGCTATGAAACTTTGGAATGAAATTATACTTCAAAATGCAGGTTTTTCATTCCCTTTACTTGTCTGATTATGTATGTACTGTTGCAGAAACAATTTTTAAGGAATAGATATGAATAGATCGTTGAACTTATTTCCCCTAACTGCTTTTTTTTCCCTCTAACTCAAGTATCCAGTAAACCACAAATTGTTTTCAGACAAGCGAATTCTTGGAAATTTTCATGTAGCATCAAAGAGACTTGTGTTTTCCTTCAGAAAAGGCCTGCAAATTCCATCTCTTCAGGCTAAAAAGAAAAAAAATACCAGACTTAAAAAATGGTTTTTAAGTCTGTAAATTTTTTAAAGAGTATTCTTGCTTATTTTCAAAATTCATATGGAGCTATTAGCATGCAGTATAGTTATTTCTTAAAGTATGGGAGATTTGAAGTAAAATCATTACCTTTCGATGCATTGAAACTGAAGTTTGAAATATTATGTAATTACAAGAAACTTATTTGAAAGAGAAGTCATCCTGTTCTCATCAGAAGTTCTAGCTAACCTACTTCTTGCTCTTAAAAGATAGTAGAAAAGCAGTTTGCCCTTAGTGGTCTTTGTACGGGTCATCACTGTATTTGCTGCGTGGCCAGAAACACTAGTAAATCATTGGATGGTATTTTAGCAGGTATAGTTGCAAAAGGTTGAACTTGTTTGGAGCGAAAAATCTTATCTGTTTTCTGAATGTTTCCATCAGAGCTGCTGGAGGGAAAATCAATTTGTACACTTTTCTAATAAGTCTTTCAGATTTTAGAAAGCCATAGTAAACAATCCAAGTGTGACATGTAAAATTACAGCTAATGTTGTATTGCCTTTAGGAGCGACTGACAAATGCACATGGAAAGTCTCCCAATGCTTTAGAAACTAACAATCCATCCCCTCACAAAATGCTGCTGTTATGTAGGGTTTCCCTCCATTTTGAGTAAGTCAGATCTCACAGAATCACAGAATCTATAAGGTTGGAAGGGACCTCTAGAGATCATCTGGTCCAACCTTCCCGCTCCAGCAGGC
>JAUBOD010000010.1:191471-202805 GCA_032353885.1 Nothura maculosa
TCACCGTAATAATTTACTTAAAGCTGAAGATTTGTAGTTTCTTCCCCTAATCCTTTTGGTTTAGAATTGCAAAAGTATAGATTCAGTTTAGATGATGTATAGTATAGTAAGATTATTTCTATTTATGAACAAGATTGTTCATGTCTTCCTCTATGTTTCCAGAATTTCTTATCATATTTTAAAATATGCTTCTGTTTACCTATTACTCAACCTCTTCCAGAAAATGAGATTTTTTTTGTTTGTTTTGCTTTCTTGCAATATTTCTAAAACTTGTAAGTTACAAGCATCTCAAAGTAATATGGGTCTGTACCAAATAGTTTTCTTTAGAGTTATTCAGTAACTTATCATGGCTGGTGTGGATGCCAAGTGAAAGAGTGAAAAGGGGATCCTTTCCCATTCAGCTGCAGGTGCTCCGCTTCCTTTTACTCTTACCTTTCTACCTTCTTTCAATGAACTCTGCTAAATTCATTAGCAGTATGTGCTTGAGTAATGGTTGGACAAGATACCCTGAGGTTATACAAGTCAGTAATTAGTATTGGTAATAGACAAAGATGTCTAGTGTCCTACTTCAGATGCAGATAGTTTCACATATTGCACTGTTTTCTGTCTGTGGCCGTGATTTTCATTAATCTTCTGTATCAAGTTATTTCACAAGAGATAGAGGAAGTTCTGTGTAACAGCAGTTTCACAGAAGGTCTGCAATCATGGGGGAGACTCAAGTAGCTCAAGAGAACAATCTATGAAAAGTGTAAGACGCTTTCATACTGAGTCTGTCTTTACAGGGGGTCTGATGATTGGGGCCAGTGATGACTACTGAAAGTAACCTCTTAGGTTGCCCTGGGTTTTGACCTCTGGCAGCAAGACAGAACTCGGTTCTCCTTAATTTACCAGACTATTCCACAGTTAAATGAGATTTAACTCTCTCTTCCACAAGATATTAATGTTCAGCTGCTAATGTAGGGATGTCTAAATTCCTCCTGTCTTCTCAGCTTAAAACTGAAATTTTATCGATAATATCGAACACAGAAAAAATGCCAAGAGCAAAATTCAGACCAGACATAGTGTTAGAGCAGACACCAGAAACTTGCAGATGGAAAGCAGTTGCATCTGTGCTGTAGATAGTTTTCTGGAGAAGAGGTTAGCTTTCACTATCAGGAAATGGTTTCTTGGCTGTTGAGCTGCAGGTGAGGCAAGCAGCATCCTTTCCATGTCTGATGGGCCACTCAAAGAGAAGCATGCCCTTGCTTAGTGGTGGGCAGAATATGGATGCTGCTTCTTCTCTGCCTGAGAAGATAGAAGAGGATCAGCTTCTTCAGGCCTGAGATATCAGGCCAGGCCTAATTAGTAAGCCCGAGATATTATGAACAGTGACAAGGAGTTCAGCATAAAAGCAAGTGTTACAGAAAAACAAGAAAACTACTTGCACATCGATATTCTTCATAAATCCATCTCAATGAATTGCATTAGGTTTGAGTTTGAAACTTCTGTTTTTCACATCCATGTGGTTTTAGCGAACACTGAAGACTCAACTAGTAGGGCAACTACTTTAAGTCAAACTTATTTGCTTCATCCTCTAAATAGGAGGCTTGCTATCTGATTGTATGAATACTACTGCTACCTTAAAGAAGCTTTATGAAACTGTCTTAGAACCTCTGTCTTGGTGCCATCAAGCTGTACTAGGAATTCTGCTCTGTGCTGCAATTGTTACTTTTCTGCTTCCTTAATAGTCTTAGGTTTTGGTGTCCATTTTCCCTGGCTTTTAGGTTTTGCTGCACCTACTCAACTGATGAATCCTGTGGTCTAGCGATGCTAGGGACTTGTATGTCCTTTCTTATGGGGCAGAGCACACACATTTTCACTCACAATTTTAAGAAATGGATTGGCATATGTGTACATGACTTCTAATTTTCAGTGTCAGAAGGTCCATCAGCAGTTTTTAACTCGTGAACCTGTGCCAAACCATCTGTATGCACAATCTGTGGATCTGTTGTGTTCCCACCACAGGCAGATCCTTCTCAACAGCTATTTGTGCCTTAGATGTCACTTATTCTAGTATTACAAACCATTTTTTCATCAAATTAAGATTAATCAAATACTTGATGCTATCCACTTTTCATTACTGGATTTTTTAATAACCTAATATTTGTTTACATAGATCTTTGCTGTTATGGTTTACAAAGCTAAGATGACCTTCAGACCCTCATATGATCTCCATTACTTTCTTCTTTCTCAGAAGTTTCCTGTGGCTGTGGGATGAATCTTTCAATTGCTGACGTTCAGTCTCACCTAAGTGCTCAATGTTTAATTCTTAACAGAGTCAAGCCTACACTACATGTCTGGCTACCTCCTCCAGTGATACCTTATGGTTTCTGTCTCACAGTATAATCCTTTAATCTACTTAGCTACAATACTGATAATCATTAGGAGTTTGCCTTTGGTTTTCAATCCTTGCCTCTCTGTGTAGTCCTGCTGCTCAAACTGAATACCAGTACTGACACTATGGATGTTTTACATGCCTCTCTTTGGTGTTCATTTATGCTTGTGTGAAGCTGGACAAAAAACAGGGATTATCATTTTTTCCCAATGTTCTATCTTTTATAAAAGTGAATTTCTTGTCAGACATATGCTCTCTTGCTGCTGCCTTTTTTCTCCTGCTGCTTAACTGATAACATTAAGCTAAAGTAAAATGGAACAATCACATTAATATTAGCCATGAAAAAGCAGTTTCTAGTTTTAGGATAGCAAGTGAGTTTGCACACATGTTCATGCAATACTATTAGCTGAACTTGAAAACTTCAAGGGCTTCATCCTTGACTTATCAATCTCAATAGTGGCTGGAATTGCTGTGTGCCTGATATGATACTAGAAATTCAATCTTTTGTCTACTTTCAACTGAGATGTATCAAAAGAGTGGGAATAAGAATCTTAAACTAGGAAGCAATTAAAATTCTGTGTAGTATTAGCTGGTTAATCTTGTTATCAGATGCTTCTGCTTATGGTTGGTTCTTCTAATACCATGTTGTCCGTGGTATTACGGGCATGTTGTCTCTTTAGAAGCTCTTTTTAACTCTCATAATATTAAGAGCACGAACACTTATGCCTTAGGCCCATTGCTCTCCTTGGCAATTCACCAAGTGTTGATGGGGCCTCATTTAGAAAAGCACACACTTAAAAATCACTCAGATGTTTGAATGCTTTCCAGAATAAAAATGCTCATCGTGCTCATCTGAACTGAGAATATAATCTTTGATTTCTTCATGAACAGCCAGCACTTCGCCAGTACTTTAGGTCTGAATTGCATAGTTGGATACACAGGATATGTCCTGCTGGCTGCAGGAGCCTGAAGTCTGCTGACTGTCTCCAGTCATTCCACTCACTAATCTAACAAATATTCTTTGGTGTTAACTTGGATGATTGCAGACATAGTAGGCTGGGCCTTAATTCACTGCAGGGAATTCACTAAGACCAAATTCAGTTCAGTGCTGATTGAACTGTCCAACTGATCCTGTTGGAGGGAGAGACATGTATGTTATCTCTATGCTGACAACATTGGAGCGTGAACCAAATGTGTATAACATTTTATTGGATTCATATGAGTATTGAATACAATGCCTGACAAGATTAAAATGCTCTGTTACTGGCAGTCAGCTGCGAAAATCCACCACTTTAATCTTTCTTACAGATTTACTCATGCAAACAGAGAAATCAGCTAGGCTTACACAGGAATTCATCACAACCCATTGCGCTTATTGATGACTACATGTATCCTTGGTCATCTTGAGTCACTGAAACATTTGTCACTTTTGGGAAATCATACTCTATATACTCATATCTCACATGGATCTATATCAATCTCTCTCCCTATATCCTCTGTATGTTGTGCTGCACCTTTTTTCTTCTATGGCAAGAAGTGCAGAGGTCCTAGAAAAGCAAAATGAGATCTGGAATAGGGCAAAGTAGCTTGAACTTTCTTTTCAGTGCATGTCATTCAGTTCTGAATTCTATTGTCTCTCTTTTTAATATCAAGGTATTAATAAGTAATTGATATTAACATAATAAGGGCTCTAGCTTCCTTGATTGTCTTCATTATATCTTATATATACTGTTTAGATCTAGGCTGCAAATAAGTAACATCAAAAGAATGCATTCTGTATATACATAACTGACCATGTATGGGGTTGATTAAAAATAGTGACTTACCTATTGAAATATGCGATAGAGAATTCACATTAGAGGTTTAGAGCAAAATGTTTTAGAGTAAAACCTTTGACTTCTATGCCTGTAAGATGCCAGACAATTAGGATTGCTGCATAAATAGTAACATTTTTTTCAATGAACAGTACAGTGGAAGTTGTAATAATTCCATTTTTTTCTTTACCTTAAAATTCTGAGGCAAGAGAACAGGATAGTCATGAATGAGCTCTTTTTAAATAAGAAGTATAGAGAACTGGTTTCTACCTCTAGTGTTATATTAACTGGCACCTCTTCCTTATCATAATCAGCAGTACTTCTTGCACATTATACCTGATATATATTCAGTTGTATCAAAGGGAAAATGATTAAAGGGTAACCTTGGCAACACTAAGCTACTATTAGGAAACCCAATGAAATGTCTGGTTAAAAGTAGACGGAAACATGATCTGCTTTCAGAATAGAAATCAGGCAGCAGATGACCTTTCCAAATGAAATTATGTTCTGTGGTCTGGTAGACAGCACCTAAGTTAGCTTACAAGGAGTTCAAAAAAATCCACCTACCTGATAAACATTTGCCAGATCTCTGGAGCGTATATGATAATAAAAGATGATGACTGTTGTTACTTTCACAGCAGGACCTCAGAATTGACCAAACAGCCTGACAGTTCTGAAATAGAAATGTTTCTCTTCTGAAAGCTAGCAGTTAGCTAATACTTTGCTGGAAGTTTCTCTGTTCTTGACACATATGTGCGCACACACACACACAAACACACACCAGGAAGAATGCTCTTTTGACTCATCTATTTCAAGTCTACCTCTACTAATCTTTTGCTTTTTGTGTATTGAATGCATAGGGAAAGGCAGAGGTGGCCTGCACAGAATTCCATCATTGGATTTCCTCTTGGGGTACCTTGAGTCCTTTTCCTTAGTCCCCTTTATACTTGTGAGACTGGCTCTTAAGCCCTTGAAGAGTTTGTAACTGTTTTATTCTTTTTTTGTGTCCCTTCACATAGTAGTATGCAATACTCTTCAAGTTCTTTAAATCTGTGAAATAGTTTTGCCTCTTGCTTGACTTTAAAAGCTATTAAAAAGTTCCAGTACCATCACCAATGAAGTTATCTTGCTTTCGTTTTTTCTCCTTGCTTCAGGGTACAATTTCCCATTGCCCTATATGCTTTCAGAGACCTTCAACTCTCAGGAAGCTTTTAGCTGCTCAGTTCTTCTAATCAAGCTGTTTGCTTTGGCTGTGTTTAGGCTATGGAGGAGGGCTATGCCTCCAAGTCCATATCTCCTTGTAAGTGAGACTGGAGAATTGTCAGGCATCCTCTTTCTCTCCTGGCCTAGGCACAGAATATTTTTTCTTAGCTTGCAAAATAACATGTGTGTGGTTTAAGGGGTGAAGGTGGGAGTGCTGAGCTTTTGGGCCTCATCTTGATGAGAAGTCAAGATGTTCGTCCACAGTGTGGATGAGTTTCTGGATCCTGGCTGTGGTCCTAGTTTTCTGTTTGTCCTCATGCTGTAGTGATTATCCCAGAGCTGTGCAGTTTGACAGACATTTGCTGCCAAAGCTTTATTTCCCAATAAGGCTTTCTCACTGGTACCTTCTGAAGAAAGCAACGAGAATTTAAGCTAATTCCTGCTTCAACCTTACAGAAATGATAGTTCACCTGACTCGGATATGGGCACTGATAGACCCACAGGGAGGTTTCAGTTCAGCTGCGGTTGCTGCAGATGAGGTAGGTGCATGACGTGCGCTCTAGGTGAGTTTCACTTTGGCAATAAGCAGCTTGTTGTGGTTTTTGCAGTCTTTATAAATCAGTGTAGCTGTCCTTCAGCCCAGCATTGTAAAAATGGCTTTAGAGCTGGTTCAAACTTTGTGCTAGTTTCAAATCCAGTTTTGAATAGAATTGAAAAACACTTTTGTTTCTCTAACATGAAGAAGTAAAATGTGTCTTCTTTTTCTCTTGTTCTACAGTTGTTATTCTCTTCTATATGGAATGGGAGGAGATGCACAAAGCAATGAAAACCTTCATAATACATGGAAATTTCAGTGAAAATGATTTTTCTTCTCTATGGCTGTATGTGTCTGCTACCCAGTTCATCTATATTTTTCTTTTTAAATTTTGTTTTTAAATAAAACCACTCTTGTAGAAACAAGCCCAAAATGTTACATTATATAAAGAGTTAGTAGCTATTCTTGTTGTTATTTTCCTATCGGCCATCATCAGAGGAAAATAAAACAAGCAAACAACTCTTTCTTGAGCCCTTTTAAGACAATTTGTGCTTGCTGCAGCTTCTGGAGGCCTATTCTGAGCCAGAGAAGTGTGTTTCCCTGTCCCACAAAATTGTGTTCAGACCTGCCTAAAACAAATACTTGCTGTGGCCTTCTGGCAGTTGCTTTCCTGGAAGTGCCTCTGAGGCTCTGATCAGCTCCAAGCAGGTATGTTCAAAATGAGGTGGGAGTTTACACTAGGACCAGGTCATAGTTGCCATTTGAAAGAGTCTCTCTAGACTTTTCCTTGTATTTCACCCTAGAAACCTGTTCTCTCACACCTGCTACTTCTCTGTCCCCTCAGGTGAAATGAGTTTGCTCTTGCTGCTAGCTAAGGAGGATGAAGGGTGTCCTGCAAGCTGCTCTGCAGTGCTGTATACACAGTGGGCCAGCCCTGATGATGAGTATGCTTTTCTTTCCCCCTGTCCTTTGTTAGATTTTAGTTTTGTTTAGGGCTCAGATAATCCAGCAGCTTGCTGATGCTGAAGAAAGGTCATTTTTTCCAGATTCCTCTTTCTTTCTGTGCTAGCCTGGTGTTCACTGGATCCTTTGCTGAGCTTCAACTCACTTAAAAGGGCATAAAAATATCCTCTTCCTCCCAGCTCAGATTTAATGAAGTTATTTGGCAATGGAGAGAGAGGAGAGGATGTGTAATGCCATTTCATGGTATCTTATGCTATCTTGAAAGCATGGGATTTTTAAAAGGTAAGAACAAGCACAGGGATTTTACATGCACAATGAATGTATAGTAAAGAAATGGTATTCAGGGTATGGAGCCAATTTTGGAAGAGATATTATATTTGTTAGGTCAACCTATATATCAGAAACTTTCCCATCTTATGCATAAGCGATGTTAAACATGTGGTCATATAATGTGTGTTCTATGGACACCTTGTTCCGTATGGTCCATGGCACAGAACAGAATAAAACACAATAGTCATACCACTGAACTATCCTATACAGTGGTTGTATCCCAGAAGGAAAAATATCATGAAAATATACATAAATATACATGGCATGTTGAAGCCTTCTCCTCCTCTCTCCCCCCCGAAATTTTAGTCTTTAGTTAGGTTTAAGTGTAGATGTATTTTATCCCTGCATTTACAAAGTAAAAGTTGGTAAACCATCGTTCTTCTACACTGCTCATTATGTTATAATGCACCATTTGTAGAAAGAAGAGTGTCTTTTTTTTCTTTTCCAGAATGTAAAGACTTTTTCTTTTAGCTGATCCTAAATAGTATTTTTAGAAAATTCTCAACTATAAACATAACTCAGAATGTCCCTGGAAACGAGGCATGTTATATTTCTACAGACTGAAGACAGATGCAATGTAAGTGTACACACATGGAAAAGGTTTCTGATTTTCCATTCTTACATATATCTTATGTATAACTGTGTTGATAAGTTAATCATGTGTTGGAAATCATCAAAAGCAGAGCTGTCAAGTGGTAAAGATCTTTTACAGATATTTTCCATTCTGCATTTTCCTTAAGAACATTTTGATATGCAAGTGATACATGTAAATATTTCAGAATTAATGAGTCAAAGTTCAGATGACGCTGTTGTGTCTTTTTATGCAGTCTTTCGAAAATAATGAATGTGTTTATTATCCTGTATTTCTGGCTAGGTGTCTTCAGCTATTCTTTTTATTTTCTTGTTTTGGCTTTTAGGTGTCTGACTTCAGAAAATATGACAAAATGCAATATATCTGCAACAAGCAGTTATTTCCAGAGATGTTCTGACGCCCTGGCATTCCCTTTTCTTTTAAATGGACAGCTTTACCTTCCCCTTTGCTTCTTGCTTAGGTTCTTTCTACCTGTTTGACTCCTTTTGCCCTGCTCCTGCTGGCCCTTTTGCTGGCAGCGATAGATTTGGCTGGTAAGGTTCCCTCCTAGCTGCTCACTTTCACGGTGCCCTGAGAATCTGGTAATCTGTTTTTCTACAGATTTTTCCAGCTGAAGAGCTCTATGAAGCCATATGGCACACTGTGGCTTAGAGAAGCTGTTGAATTTGTTTTGAGGCTCTATTAAAGAGGAGCTAATAGCAGAGTACTTCACAATAATCTGTTTTTCTGCTGCCACTGCTACCCAACACCGGGACCTGCCCCAAAGTGGCTGCTGAATCTGTAGTTTCTCAAGTCTGAGCATAGAAAAAAATAAAACGTAGGGGTGAATCTCTCCTATGTGAGGGGAAAACAGGCTACTGCTGCAAGAAACAGGAGAAAGATTGGAGGATTGCCCAAGCTGAAATGAGGACTTTCACAAAAGTGAGTTTGAGCATAGTGCTTTTATCATCACCTGGAGATGCACAGCTGTCTCCTGCTGAAGAATGTATGAAGTGTCCCCAGATCTTGTTGAGCCAATTCTGGTACTGTTTTTTCTATATATAGCAGAAGACCAAAGGGAGAGCAGGTCAAGTCTTCATCTCCCACAAGCATCCCTCCATGTTCCCCTCCCAGCTTCTCAACAAAGTACTGTCCTTGTGCCCAGAACACCAGCAATGCTACAATCTGCTCTTTTAATTGAGAGCCAGAAATGGCAAATATAAAATTGTTGCTGGCTCGTTCAAAACCATCGAGAAGCCCTGCAGGGTTTATTGCTTGCCTGTGGAGACCAGAAGCTCTTGTTGCCAGAGGTTCCTCATCTGTCTCTGTTGCACATTGCTATGAGACCTGGCCAGCCAAGCAGCAAGTGGTGAATTAAAGGATTCAACTGCCAAGAAGGAAAAAGCCTGACTTTTCCTATTGCTTTGTGGCTAGTAAGGAAAGAAGATATGGCAGGTGCTAAAGCTGCTACTGCCTTGGGGCCTCTCACCTTCCCCCCCCCCCCCCCCCCCGTTAAGAGTGGCACTGCCATCTCTTGCTGTCGCCTTGTTCCTGCTGCTCGTGCAGTAGATCTTGTTCTCTGCTAGAAAATAGTCTAGCATATTTGTGGGGGTGGCGAACTGACAGCATTTTGGAGCTAACTGCAAGGCAGCAGGGTAGTAACCTTCTTCTCTCGTCTGTCTTTGGTTTGCTTTCCTCCGCCCCCCATATGTCTGCGTCTGTTCGTGTTGCTGCTAGACTGTCTCACGCTGTCCCCAGCCAATTTCTTGTTCTCCAAAGATTTCTCCCTCCAGACACAACAATGTGACTGAGAAAGACTTCTTTATAATTTTGCTTTCAATTTGAAGTAATTTCTAAAGAAATTACTAAAGAATTTCTAAAGAAACTACTTCAAATCCTGATGATAATTTAACCGTTTAAACGTGGTATTTTTTTCACATCTCTAGATGTAAGTTTCTCTTTTTCCCACCTTTTTTTTTCCCCTGAATTTTTACATTCTAAGCAAGCTCTCATTTTTCCCTTCTCCCATCCTGTTTTGGTTAATGGTCAAATCTGTGCCACTCATCAGAGTGTCTCCACTCAAGCTTCTTAAAATCTGTCCTATTCTTCTGGCTGGTGATAGCTATGTGGTCTATAGTCTTCTGTGGTCATAAATAATTAGCAGCAAATTTAATCAGAACAAGAAAAACTTCCTATGTATAGAATGTTGGGATACTGATTAGAGTACTATTTTGCTAAGTATTTAAATAGGATAATTCTCTTCCTTTTTCAATAACTGCAGTGTCTATTTATCTTACTGAGTCAGATGCTATACATGTTTGTGGTGCATATTATCCTGCAGTCTTCTGGAATTTGGTTAATTGTTTAATTGCCAGTGATCATTTTGGATTAGGATTTTAAGCTTTGCATGAATTGATGCCTTCTAGCATCATCTTTTATAGGAAATTAGCTCTGATTAAGCTGTCTTAAGTCTATAGAAGAAAAAGTAGATGGTCAGAGGCATGGGCATGGTGTGGAAATCGCACGCACACAGAGGATGTGGTTGAGTGCAGATTTGTATATGCTTTAGTGCTTAAAGTTTTCAGACTTTTCTCACAGCTCATTTTACCAGTCATAACAGCAAGAGCGTTGTTGCTATGGCTGGGTGAATTTCTGAGCTTTTGGGATTGCTTTTTTTTAATCAGTGTAGCTGTCCTCTACGTTGCTCTGTGACTGCAAAGGGAGCAGCCTGTGATTCCCGTACTCCATGCCCTTCTGCCTGCATCACTGTGCTGCTCCAAGGAGGAGATGCTGGAGGTTGCCTCTTCTGATTGACACTTGGGTTTCCTGCTGTTGAAGTCAGGGATTTTCTCAGTGGGAATCTTTGGTGTTTTGCCAGATTGGTGGCTGTGGAATTAATGGTTACTGATAAATAGCATGTCTGGGGTGTTTGTAAGGCCCTAGAGCATAACTGGCTAGATTGTTAATTGAATGTATGTAAAGATAGAGTGTCCTCTCCTGACATAAACATGCTTTCCATTGAGGGTCTCAGTGAAAGGAAAATATCCTTGGGGTCAGTTGTAATCTATTATATCCAGAGGAAATAAAAATACATCGGCGTTGCAGGAATCTCTGTGGATATATATCTGAATCTGCCTGGGAATTGCTGCTGTATTTTTATGAGTTGTTAGATGTTAAGGTGTAGGAAAGATGGCACGAACAGATCATCCTTTGCCTTGCCCAAAGGTCTCCTGTCCAGGCTGCACGTGGGGAGTTTGAGGCCACTCCCTAAAACCCGCTGCCAATTCGGAAGGGCATGGGGCAGGTGGACCGGAGTCTCCCTTAGCTAATCTCCCTTTGCCCAGTGTGCGTTTCCATGTCCGCTGTCTCCAGTGGATAAATGAGAACTCCCATCCCCGGCTTCCCTCCAACCTCTGCGTAGGAAGCGCAGGAGCCGCCTTGTGCAGGGAGCAGGCAGAGCCGTTACTATGGCGACCGCCCATGGAAAGGTCACCTTGAGCAAGGCCTCTCTGTGCGGGATAATGCCGGCATAATGAAACTTCCC
>JAUBOD010000010.1:281107-295783 GCA_032353885.1 Nothura maculosa
TTATGTGTTTGAAGAAAGTCACCAGTAGAATGAAAAGGCTTCTCTAATAAGCCAAATCAGTTCATCTGGCTAATACATGCAGTAAATATAGTTTCTGTGTAATTAACTCAAAGTACATTATTGATAAATTTGTAATTACTCTATTATTAATAGATGAAGCTTTTGTAGAATATTTACGTATTTAATAAGCTCCAGATAATTCGCTTATACAGATATATAGATAATTAGATATTAATCATTTAAAGCCTGAGCTCTAATTTAGGAAGGATGTTAATTGTTATGTAACTTTATAAGCTATCATTTAAATGCCACTGACATTTATTTATATTTATCACGACTTTAATGCATCTTTTTAATAAAAAAAAAAGTATAGGGAAATTAGTTCATAAATAAATGCAAGACAATGATTCTTTTATCTTTATGTTACCAACTTACTGATTCAAACCTAACTCAATAGTGACTAAAATTTGTTACTACAGAACAATAGTGGCAGAAGAACAAATGGATACCATGAATAAATTTAGGTTGATAATTAGAAGACAGTTTCTAACCATCTGGAATAGCAATCAGACTACAGAAGGATGTGGGACAGCCTTCAGAAGAATAGTGGAGTGAGATGCATGTCAGATTTTAGAGATGAAACTTGATAAACTTCTGCATGGGATCATTCAGGATGATTGTCTGAAGCAACAGGGGGTTGAAATGAGAATGTTCATGCTGTTGCATTCAATCTTCTGGGCATGTGAGGGAATGCAATTTCAGTTCCTAAAGATGAACATCTGTGTTATGGAATGAAGATGATAAATATAGAGGCCAAGAATGGAACAGATATGGATCACTTCTCACTGAGCATAGGTGAGCTGCTGCCCACCACAGGCCTCCAGATAACAGGAAATTTCTACTGACATTGGTGAAAACAGGATGTGATTCTTAGCTGAGAATTATCTTTCAGAATCCCTTTAGAGTTGATTTTGTGAGTGCTTTCTAACACTTGGACAGTTGTCTCCTAGATGCAAATAAAAACTGGGTTGACGTTGACAGGGCAGACTCTGGCTCTGAATGCAACTTCTAACTCACACAATCTTAATCTGCTGATAAGTGATATGTAGAGGACAGGCCAGGATAAAGATTGTGAGAAACATTCAGTTTCTTATGCTCCTCTCCAGACAGTCACCACTGCCAGATATGAGAAATAGGGCTTTGAAAAAGACCAGCTTGTAGCCTCCTTCATGATGAAGCACTTATGTTTGTTCCTGCTTTTTGAATACTTCTTTCTATCTGGCTTTCTTTGTTCTGAGAGAGCTGGATATGAAGAGTACTGGAAAATGAAAACCTCAATTTGCCTTTTACAAACAATAGCTTGTATTTCCAGATGACATTGAGAAATGTAGGGGATAATTCAGCTACCCAAGTGTCATTTGCGTGAAACTGCTTCTGAGAAAAGAAATCCAATGGAAAAATCTATTAAGCTTTGCACTAGATAGGACTAATCTGTTGCATGCAATATATTGAGTTTCTAGTGTGAATATTTCTTCCAGAATATTTGCCACGTAAAATGAACCAATGCATCATATTGTTGGAGCTAGTCAGTTGTTTAGCTCTAACTGATGTTGGCAACTTTAGGACTTCATATAGCTGAATATTTTATTTACTTAACAAGCCTGATATTTGATTGAGATGATTATTTTATCATTAAATGTGCTTAAAATATTTCAGCATCCCATGTAATAAAAATGTCATAGTTATAAAAAACTGGAAATGCTACTGAAGGAGTCTCCACACACCTGCATATCACATAGTATGCTTTTGTCTGAGGACTTCAAAGGTTTGTGGTAGGTTAAATGTTCCTATTCCTTCTCCTCAATGCCTGAGGCCCGTCAGACGGTCAAAAATTGATTATTTAATTGATTTGCTTTTGCCCTTATTTGTTTTTTTCCTCATGTTTTCTTCTAGTTCTCTAGAGCTGTTTGCTAAATCTGTATTGTCTTTCCAAGTTAGGAGAAACATGTAAAATAATCTGCTATTTTGAAGGGATGGTCTTTTATAAGGGGAGTTCTTCCTGGGAAAGGAAACCGTGGTGTGGGGTTAGGTGCTTTTCTATCCCATCAGGATAAACTTGGAGGGACAGAGGCTGAGAACAGTCATTTGTTCTCTCTGTGTTAATGGCTTTCAGATGGATGTTTGTCTGCTGAATAATGATTGAGCTCTTCCAGTGTAAAACGTGTGTTCAATTAATAGCATTGACATATTGGAAGTTGGAATGAGTTTCCCCGTTTGAGTTGTTCAAATACGATACATCCTACTGGAGTGAAATTAAATACAAAGATGTGACAAAGGAGAAGAGATTGAAGACAAAGATACTGTGTGCAGAATGTGCAGCATCAAAGAAACTCTGTTTTTTACATCATTTGTGTTCCTCTGTATTAATCATCCCCACCCTGAGTATTTATTTTCTGAAAGGAAAAAAAAGATTTTTAAATTTTGAGTCCTATGATTTTGATCTTTTGTATACTTGTATTACTGAATGATGTGAAAAAATAATAGTAGAAAGTTCCTACTACTCTTTAAAATTATGGGGAGTAAGATTTGAAAGTATATAAGCAGCATTTGAAGTTTTTGAAGTTTTTAGCTGCCTCTGTCACTTAGGGGATTAGGTTATGTAAGACACAGAGACACTTCTAGAAAACATCCTGGTGTGCAGTAGGGGTCGATCTCTTGACACTAGAACGAAAAAATAAGGATCTTGGCTGTATTGCAGTGCATACCATTTTGTGATTTTTTTTTCAGTAAAGATACTTGAAAAAATGCATTTTCAACTGGCAAGAACAAGGGATCAAATAGACTGTAACCCTATAAGGATTAATTTAAAGAGTTACTGCTCTGATATGTTTTTGCCTTTCAACACTATTATTGTGAGGTGAAGCCCTCTGCCTCCAAGTACCTCACCCTTCCACTGCTGCAAACCTGTGTGCTGGAGGCTAATTGTACCATGAAGCCTGAAACTGGTTATTAAATGTGAGATAGAATTGCACTTACTCAGGCTAGCTTTTGCTGGGCCTCTTTTGTTTTGCATTCAAAGGCTTCTGTCCTCATCTGTCAGTCTCCTGGGTTGGCAGAGGTATTCCAGGTAATGTGTGCAACCATATTAAGCCCACAGAAGTGGGAGAGGGAATTTAAGAGGCCCCATATGAAAGTTCATCTGCTGCCTAGAACTGCATTCCAGAAACTACAAAAGCTATCAGTCTTCCGGATGCAGACCCTTTCGATTTAGTGACAGTAATAATTCCACCCCTAACTCTTTGGTAATGCATTAGCATTAACTGTAATTTTTGCCTTTAGACAGCCTCTCCAGTACGGCCTGACGGTTCCTACCCTGTAATTGTAGGATCCTCATTAATCAAAAAGAATATTATGACATTGTGAGCTCACAAGAAAGACAATTCATGACTGACACAATAAAGGCCTAAATTATGCTGCTTTGATGATTAGAGGTGCAAAATTGCTTTTTTTCTTGTGAAAATAAGATTTAGCAGCTGTAAGAAAAATCTCTGTATAATGAAAGTCGGGAGTATTCAGAGACAAGTAACATCAGCTTTATCTAGAAAAGGCCTTTATTTTGAAAAGAAATTAAAATTTCAAAGCTGTTTTAGTAACATTTTTTATTGATAAATCTGAATTTAAATTGGAATCCTGAGGAAAAAATATATATGAGGCACATAGATGTAGCATAGTGTTTAGCAGTTTACTGCTGTTCCTCTTTAAAATTACAAAAACTTACATACAATTTTGGCCAGCTTCCAAAATGTTTTTTGACATATAGGAAATAATTAATATCCAAATACATCATGTAAATTGAATGCAGTTATATATATTCGGCTTTGTTCATACGTAGCTAAAGATTCTGAATGATAAATGAAGGGGAGAGGAGAAAATTTTAATGTCAGATTTCTTCTACCAAAGGGATGTAGGGAAAATTGCTTAGTGCATGGACCTATGGGCCATCTCCATGCATGGACCTATAGGCGATCTCCACATATGAACCATACAGTCCATGTTTGTGTTGTGAGAGAAAACCTCACTTTTCAGAGGACTCATCAGTACCCCAGAGCCAGAAGACTGAAAGGATGTGGGGCAGGTGGCTCCTCTCCAAAGGAGATCTCTCTCTCTATCATTAGCTGTGTGTGATTGACTGTATCATTTGCTGTGTGTGATTCTTGTTGTGAGAAACAGGGAAGTTGATCAAAATAGGATTTTCTCTCTGAGTCTTTGCTGTAGATCCAACTGTTTGTAGCACTCGTGGGCCAGCTAGCTAGCACGTGAACACATTTACACTAGCATTGAGACTCTGGGAGATTCCCCCAAAGTGCCTGCTGAGTTACATTTCTAATGCAACTTGGAATTAAATGACTGCTTCTAAGCACTCTTTGCTATCTTTAGGCATTTAAATATGTTTTCTTTAGTCTGACTCTGGCTGCTATGACACTTCTGAGTGTATCCTATTTCTTCTGAATTGAAGAGTTGACAACTCAATCTGAGTTGTTCCTATTTCTTTTCTGGGAAAATAGTTAATTGAAGAAATAAGGGGAAAAAATGTTCTCTTTGAATTTTGGCTAAAATCCCTATCTACTCTTTGTGCTACACATATTGCATTCTGCCTCCACGCCCATGGCTTTGTCCTGCCTGAAACTGGCATGTTTAGGGTAGCTGAAATTAACCATTGTATTTATTTGGTGAGAAAAATGGCAGGTTTTGTTTTTAAAAAGTTTTTGAAGCAATTTGTCTTTTGTTTTGTTTTTAATAAGTGATTTTAAACATTTATACAGTTTCTTTCAGGACTAATCCTGTGGCAGTTTCCTGAAATGCTCATTTTCTTCACATTTCAGAAGCAGTGCATTTGCCATAAGCTCTCTCCAGACCTCACGTAGAAAGTGATCAGAAAGGATGTATAAAACTCAACTCCTCTTTTGAACTCACAAAAACTAGACTGAAATTTAGGACAATTAGCCAGATTTGCAGAGACATGCATAATCTCAATAAAATTGCTTGAATGAAGACTTATAATTTCAGTGATGCTGTTTGAGTTCTTTTTATTTTCTCTGTTAGGAGAAATTGTTCTTCCCTGATCTTATTCATTGTGTTTTATCCTGCTTAATGAGCAGTTTTTCTGATATCAGAGGGAGATTGAAGCCATAGAAAGGGCATAAGAATTGAACAGACTGAAATTAGGTGATTGCTGGTGGTTGCGGCTCTAAAAATGTCCCCTTTTCCCATATCTTAACACTGAAATTCAGGCTGTGTCAAAGAACATTGATTTTGTATGGATTATGCCTCTTCCTAATCATTTTGTAATAATATAATTTTCAGTATGATCAAATATTGTAACATATGCTTTCTGTTTATTAAATGCCAATGTATAATAATAAAAACAATAACCATATGGTTAAAATAATAAAAAACTGCCTGAAATGACCACTTTTTTTTATTGTCACTGAACAATGTTTCTTATTCCAGGTCTTAGCAGCAGCAAAGAGAAATTAATAAAAACCTTTGAAGAACTACTCACCACTGGGAAGAAATCAATTCCATTTTATGTTGTAGAACGATATCCATTTAATCTGTTTCATCTCCTGGCTGCTCAGCAATTTGGATGGATTAATAATTTCAATCTGCATACCCAGTGCAGGTAATCTTCTTTGTCTTATTAATTAAATGTTTCTGCAATTCAGTACATTGTATATCTCCTTTTCTTAAAATTTAGAAGTGGTTTTCTGAAAACCATTACCATAGTACCTATGTATCTATCAGGAAAGGGCATCATTTAACAGTGATTTACAGTGATGTAAGTACAAAAAAATACTAATGGAGGTAATTACTTGCCAAAAGCACTTGTTAGAGCTTTAGGATATTAGTATTCGTAATTAGTTATCTTGTATGAGGACAGCATCTGGCTCTTCAAATCTCTTACCAAGAAAAGGAATTCAGGTTTATACAAACTCAAATTTTTATGGTATATCTACTCCTTTTGAAACTCTACTGGGCCTTTTTTTCCCCCCTCACCATTATTTAGATTTTCACCTCTTTATGGACCCCTAGGTCTACTCATTTAGCCATGATATATTAGACAGCTTACCCTTACTTCTGTCTTTCTCAGTTCTTCCTAGTTGTCTTTCACAGCAAACCCAAGCATAATTCTACTTTATGACATGAATCCTACTTACAGCTAATCCTAAAAAAGCTCCAGTTATTTGAATACATGTTCATTAGCAATGAATATAAGATGTAAAGTCTTATGAGGACTTTGTGGAGCCTTTGCAGAGATTTTTATTTTACTCGCTACATGCTGATTATCATAAAAAAACCCAAAATCTAAATATGTAGCTTCTTTATGGGTTATTCCTTTAAAACTGAATTTTAACCCATTTTGGGGAGGAATGTGTTTTCCCATGTCCCTCATTATTCCTATTAATTTTTGACCCTCACATAAACCAATATTTGGCAGCAGCAATTGGGCAGCCTGTTCATCAGACTAAAGCAATACAGCGTTATTCAAACTTTGCTACTTTCAGCACAAAGGGAGATAGGTTTCTGTATTTTCATAATAGGACTAAAATAACTTGGCAAACATGGTGAGTTAGTTGGCAAATCCAGATTCTTCTATTGCGTATTTTCTCTTTCCACAACATTGTTAAAGACAAGAAAACTGTCGGTTCTGAGCAGGGTGAAGGGCAGAATCATCCCTGAATTTTACACAAAACGTTGCAAGGCAGATTTCATTTGCTTGTTCAGCACAGAGATGCCACAGCAATAGAGAGACCTACCATGGAAGTGCTGAGTGACAATAACAGCCTTTTAGTCACATAATTGCTGTTCCGAAAGATTCATCATCTCATTAACAACTTCTATTGTTCCTCCTATTATAAATATATATTTTTTTGCCATGATAAATGTATCTTATGAAATTTCATAATGGTGATCCCACTTTACCATGCAATGAAAGACTTGCTAATACCAAGTCTTGCTGAAATAGCTAATTGGGTTGCATTATCATATTATATTGACAGTGTTTGGGAATTTAAATAAGGGACTCTTGTCCAGACAAATGTGCCTGTTTTTCAGAATTAGTGTGGTGTCAGCTGGAATGCCCATTTAAATGGGTGAGCATAAGTAATTTTAGCACTTTTTTTTTGTCCCTTTCGTCTTCTCCAATATGGCTTAGAGAGTGGCATCCATTGAAGACCATGGATTTAACAGATTTATCCTTTTACTAGAGCTTGTAAGAGGAGTAAGGTAAAACACTTTTGCTACATTTCAATTAATAGGTTTTAACTTCTAACTTGCCCATCTGAAAATGAGACTCACTTACTGATGTAGATTTATGTGAAAATCAAGATGTGAAGCAAACTGCTCTCAAGTAGTCTTTCTTTTTTTCATTTCTTCCATATTTTAAGAGTAAAGTGTGGATAATAATTAGAGATATTTTGTAATTTCCCACCCTCCTTCCTGATTTAGTTATTTGAATCCATTCTAGGACATGAGAAATACCTGAGATAATGACAACATTTTCCTCGTAACAGCTGAGCTTGGTAAAAGTAATAAATATATAGTCGGTTCAAAGTCCTGAAAAATCATAAAATTGCCACATATAGCTTATTTTGCACTCTCCAGAGCATTATACTGTTTAGCACAAATCTAATTTCCCACCAAACAGCTCAAGGCAGTTAGTGCTCAGTTTGGTTCCAAAGAATTAAGCACACTATTATAAATTGTGATATTCTATGTGACTCTGTAGATAAACCCATTTTCCATGATATGTGTACCAAGCATGAAGAAATAAAAGACTGCTGTTGTACGAGGAGGAGGAAGTGGGGAGGTGATTACACTGGAAATAAAGATGAAATTAAGAAAAACATTTGCTTTAAGGCTAATTAGTAGCAATTAATAAGAGAGAAAATATTTGTAAAGCTCATTGAGTGAAGGATAAATGAAAGTATTTGCTGGGAGAGATCCATATAAACAGTAACCTTTACCATGTTTATGCAATGGACTATTACACTTCAAGTCTGAATCTCTTGTGTCACAGGATGTGGATTTAGATGGATTTTCTAGGCAAGCTAATCTGCCACTATCTAGAGTCATAAAAGACATGTGTTGGTTGTGACTTCAAAGTATTAATCTGGATAAAAGGAGATAGATGAACGAAGAAACTCTGTTCTGCAATATGTTTTATATATATATATTTATATATGTGTATATAAATCAGAGATTCTGGAATCTGTTGCAAAACTTCAAGTATGGACAGAAAGATAAGGATGGTAATATTCTAAATTCAGAACCAGGATAATTCCAGGAGGAGATTGGCACAGCAGTAATATGAACATTGAAAGAGAAGTTCTGCCTCCCAATTGTATACTGTATGACCTTTATGGGAAGAAAAATAGCGAGGATAGTTCACTATTATGCAGTATCAAATTACTGTTTCTTATATAGAATACAAGTAACTGTGGTGGTTATGCTGACATAATAACGTTAATATGTTCAAACTCACATTTCAAAAGTTCAGAGGAATTCAGAAGCTTAAAAATATCTGCAACTTAGGGCTTTGAGAAGTTGATGGGAATTTTGCTGCTGGCCTCTAGAACGATTAAAATCAGACTTGTATGCTTATCATTTGTAATGAAAATTATGTCCTTTACCTTTCTGAGTTTTCTGCCTGTGGGATCCAGAGGTCTCAATCTCTCTAGCGATTACTCACCTTCTGGTGCCCTTTTAAAAAGTTAACTTATGCAAACCTATTTTTGTTGTCCCTGTCATAGAAACATTTCTGATAAACTCTGTTGAAGGCAGTTATCTGGAGGGATTTTGTAGCAGACCTGCTTCCCTCTAAGCACAGTTTGATACTTTAGGTTGGTCGAAGTTGTATTCCCTCTCTCCCTCCCTCTCCCTCCTTCTCCTGAAGAAATGTGTGTTTCAAAGCGATAGGATACAAATAAATGGGTATGACTGCTGCAAGGAAGACAAGTCATTCTAACTTCACACAATTGGACATTGCCTTATAAATTGATGGTATTCAATACGGTATTCAATACGGTTGTCATTTACATCACTGTAGTACCTTAGGCTCCTTTGATACCAGAGCTGCCCTGTACTGGGTACAGTGGTAGATCAGCTTCTTCTGAACTGATGATCCCATATCAGAAAGAATGGAAGAAAAGGGCAGAGATGAAATTACAGGAAAGTGACAGAGCTAACAACTGCATGTAATATTCTCCTCCAAGTTTAGTGCCCAGTTCCCATATTCATTGCTCTATACTCAGAGTTACACAGTAAAACTGTGCATGTTCCTTTTGGCTCCTGAAGATTTAAAAGACGTAGTTTTTCTATGTCCCTTGTGACTTAAGTACATGAGTAAAATTCACTGTTCTGCTGATGTGTAACTTCAGGCTAAAAGCCTATGCAAGTCTCACTGAATGTATAAGTAAGGCCACTATATGTCAGATGCTTTGGTTTGCAAAGGGGAGAATTTTGCAACTTTTTGAATTAGGTTAAAAATCTGTGAATGTGTTCATGTTCTTAAATATTTTCCCCCCCATTATCTTCATCTCTGTGCTTTTCCTTCCTAATTAACATATGATACCTAATGCAACTTTGGAGTTTTTATTAATCTTACCAACACAGGAGACAGAGCTGTATTTTGTAATATATAGATGGGGTTTCTAGAGAATCTAGAAGTCTTCTACCTTTTGCTGCACACTCTGAATGCAGCTGAATGACCAATAATTGTAACAAAAAGCTAACCCCACTATGTCTTTTACGTCAGTGGCAAGCTCCTTCAGGACAATGCCACACTGAGCAGTCAGTTCCTCTCTTTGGGGGATATTCAATGGAACGTCACTCAAGTTAGGTCTCCAGACTTTATTTCAATTTGTAAAGCAGTTTTAAAGTTTTTCTCATAAGCATGTATTTCATAGAGGAATGCATCTGTGTTTTAGCAGAAAAATAGCCTGTCAAATGTCAAAGTGCATAAATTCAATTTTAAGTTCAACCCAGGATATTCTGTCTGAAGCATTTACCTTTCATAATTGTTGATATCTTTATATTTCTTCCCCATCTTGCCCTTTAGTAGCAACAAAGAAGCTAAGTGAAGCCTGGATTTTGCTCTTTGCTGATGTATTGTCCATAGAGCTAGAGAAGAATTTCACACTGAAAGAAATGGTTTTGTTTTCTTGTGGTTGTGTTTCTTATGTCACGATCATGTTGAAATGCCAATGTCTGATCCATTCTTCCAGTGTACAGCAGGAAAGGTAAAGCTGTGCTGGCCTGTCCGACCTCAGAATGTGCTCACTTGTGGTCAAAATAAGCAACCTGATTTCTGCTTGTATTGCTAACTTTTGGGATTTTACCCCTCATGTGCCTCTGATGTCTAGAATCAGTAATGAAGTTGTGATGGGATTTAGGCACTGTTAACGTAGCCCAAACATTCACAAATGCTCTGGGTTGTTTTCGTTGGTTTACAACTTGATTTATAACACTTGATTTACAAATGCTCTGGCTTGTCCTTGCCCTGTGCTACAGATCAGGTTTTCAAACTGGGCTTCCTGGTGGTGAAGCTGGACACCTGTGAGTAAATCCTGTTCTGCTGCTTGCCATGAAGAGCTGCAAAGCCTGGTCTTTAGTTACCTTGGTGCCTGACTGAATGGTGGTTTTGTGCCCATGGACAACGCATTTAAAGGAGCAAAATTATGAAAGAAAGAATATAAAAGGAGGGACAATTCAAAATTCAACATATAATAGTTCTTTAACATTTGGAAGACTGTGGTGGATTCTTTCTGGAAAGCCTACTGAAATGTAACTGTACAGAGGGGAAGTGAAAAGAAAGGCGAGAGAGGTATTTTGGGACACTGTATTCTCTGAATACATATGGTGCTCTGTGAAAAATAAAACAATCAGATTCAGCTTTTTGACCTTTTCATTCGAAAGAGCAGGCATGACAGGATGGTAATAATAAAGGCTTTTGGTAATTCTTTCAAATTGCAAACTTTTATTAGCCATACTTAGGTCTAAGTAGTTTAAATCTCCCCAAGAGAGCACTGCTTTATTCCACGTGATTAAGCATGCTTTGTGCTTGCCTTCAAACTGTTCTTATTTTTATGAAGATATTACACAGTTCTGCTTGATAATATACTGCATGTTTCTTTACAGCAGATAGCATTAACAGGCCACAGTGCTAGCGAGTCTTCTAGCAGCGCCCACCCCCTCCGCTACTGGCTCTCTTTCTCTAGCAGGTATATTTATCATTTCTACCACTCTGACATTTCCAGCTCTGCTTCCCAGGACCAGCTTGTTTCTCTTCCCTCAGTAGATTAGTTTGCATTCTTTGGGATTAAAAAGGTTTAGAAAGCAATGGGGAGTTGGCAGGAAGAGTACGAGTTGTTTAGAAATGTCAAAAAGTGTCAAACCAGCAGCCGTGTGGGGGATGGCAGCGCTTTTCAATCAGTCTGAGACAGAAATAGCATCCCTAAGAAAGCCAGAGTGTGCCACGGAGATGGTAATAAAACTTTCTTGTGTGCTGAGCAGGGAAGGGAGAGAGATTTTCTCACTCCTTGAGGCAACTAAGGCCCAATAAATCAAACAGTGGAGCTCACAATATAATAAATAGCCAACCTTACTGAAATAGCTCCACAGGGGTATTTAGAGGGGAGGACAGATGTGGCAGGATAAGATGGCTTTTAGCTGCATGTTTCCTTCCTTTCTTTTACCTTTATTTCTTTTTATTGCCCTGCCTTTTCTGTTTTCTTCTGTTCTTTTTGTCCCTCCTCCTTGTAGAAAACATGCAAAATGTGATAGAGACCCGAATAGTTCCCTCTCATGGTCAACATTAACAGCAATACAGCACTGGTATTCCTTGTTGTGAAACAGCAAGCAACAGCATTGTCTTAATATGTCTCCAAGCTAATCTCTTTGCACTTAAAATGAGACTCAGGGTATAAATTCGTCATAGTGGTGAATTAAATCCCCTATCTCTCCTGTGAAATATGTGTGTTGCTGGTGAGCTCTTTTATCAATGATGAACTATGCAGGCAATAGCTTGTGACCATGCATCTTCTCTGTGGCAGGACTGGAAATGACAGCCAGGTCTGGTGTTCTGTTCTGTGACTTTAAACCCTGCCTGCACACCTGCTCATTTTGCTTTTACTTTATGACATACAGGACTGCAGTTGTCATTTCTTTGGCATCCTGTACTACATGTTATGTACTATGGTAGAAGCCATCCAGTGTGCTGTGTATCTATCGTATCTCTTTCGGCTTGATCACTGCTTGGTGGGAAAGGGAGAGCAGGGAAAACAGGTAAGGTGCAGTGAGATGTGCTAGAAAGCCAAACAAACATCTAGCTTTCTTTTCCCACTGAGACTGAACCAGACCCTCTGCTCTACCAGACATGATTACTCGCAACTCCCCAAGAGATATACCATTTCTGTCCCATATTCTCATCCTTCTGTGAGTCATTTTACTTCTGCATTTGCTCCAGCCGTCTCTTAGCTTCTCTTGGCCTCATGACAGCCATCTTACAGGAGAGAATAATTCAACTCACCTATTCATTTAATGGACCCAGTGTCATTTGTGTTTTATCCGTAGGTTGGAGTCACCTGTTCTGTGGTTTGAAGGTGTCTTGAAAAAAAAAGATCTGTGAGATTTTCTGAGGTTATGGCAGTTGGTTCTCTCCAGGTATCCTTGTGCAGTCAGCTCAGCCTCATGAGCTTTCGTGGTCGTATTCATCAGATAAGGCCTCCTGTGCAGCTGCTGGAGTCCTGCATTTAGGATGCTGGATCTCAGAGGGACAAGAGCTGAACTTGGTGCTGTTCCGTGCAGCCCTGTTGCAGCATGTCTTGTCATATAACCAAAGGCAAACCAGGCTCATGCGATGGAGATGAAGATGAGGTAATCTGCTAAAATGTAAAAAAGCCATTTCTCCAGTTCCTTATGATCAGCACTTAAAAAAGTAAACTTCCTCTCATCTGGCAGAAGAGCTGCCTCAACTCTTTCTGTTGAATGCCTTACCCATTTCTTTCTTTTAAGAAAACTCATGACTCAGTCCAGGTTTCAAAAGTTGTTTTATTCTTCTCTGGGAGAGTGCCATCCAGATTCAGTTTTAGTTTGCTAGGGATTTGTAGACAATTTGCTTCTAGTATAATTACTATATACTTGTGTGCTTCAAGTATAATTTGTTATTTGGGGAAATGAGGGTAATTTCTTGCCTATATTGGCTAGAACAAGGGAACATTGCTTGATTCATTGATATAGGGGAAACTTGAATAATAGATTATGCATTTTCATTAAGTTTTTGTTAAAGTTGAAATCTGTCTGTGAAAATGTCATGATTTGCACATGCTTTCTTTGGATAGAGGGTAGTCAGACAAATGTGGTACTCATAAATTTTTTCTACATACATATTGTAGCAAGACAGCCTTAGATCCTCAACTCATAAAGTACAGTCCCAGACGTGCAAAGATCTCTACATCTGTTTAATCTTGCCATCAAGTTAAAGTGTATTAGGCTAAGGGCTTGAAGCTAAATCTTTGTAAGCTTTTGCAGTATCAGAGCATGAGAGTGAATCCATATATTTTTAAAAAATCTCTGGCAGTATAAGAAGACCCCTATTCCCAGAGCCTGTATGAATTTGAGAATGAAGAAATAAAACAGAAAGTGAGAAAAAGAGAATATACTCTAAGAAGACCCATTATCCCAAAGTAAACCAGAGAAAATACCCCTTTAGAATGGCCATTTCTCCAGGGTTCATACATAAGACAATCAAGTCAGTCAGGTGGGGAATAAATAAAGATCTGAAATAAGGAGTGCTGAAAGGCTTGATTTTGATGCAGGTTACAGCAAGACCTGGAAGAGTTAGCATTTTAAATTTCCAAGACAATGAACCATGGCTAAGAGCTGAGAAACCATGTTAAGTGCTTTCTTTTTCCATCACCTCTTTGATATTTTAGCAAATGGGATTTTACAGCATCATCTTTAGGACTTTGGGCTTATGCAGAAAAATATGCCAAATGTCTGCATGTCGAGATAACCTCGTATCTATGGCTCTGTGTGGAAGAACTACTTTGATGCGCTGAGAGGTGAAGCCAAACTCCTAAGGAGCTATTTCAAACACTTATACCTCTTACTGGGATGGAGAGCTGTCCTGGAGTGGGAGGCTTTTCCATTGCTCTGGAAAGCGCTTGCTGGAGAGATGCTGCTTTTCACTGCAGCCATGGCCAGGCTGCAGGCAGAGCTCCCAGGAGGATTCAAACACAGCATTCAAATTAATTATGCTTTGGTTTTTGATCACTGGCATAGCTAGGACTGATGGCCAGCTCACATACAGCACCCTGGGTGTAGTATTGCATGCTTTCTTGCAAAGCAATAATGTTCAGGAACGAGTGGGCTCTGTTATGGGCTTTCTGAACCGTCCTATAAATTGCTTTCATAAAGGCCGCAATCTGGCTGGATTGCAGGCTGCGCTGGGGGAAATAAGCATGGTTGCTGTGTACCATGTGGGACAGCTGAGCGTTAAAGCTGTCCAGCTGATTTCAGGCTCACACGGCACTTGGGTGCCCCATGTATTAATTTTTAGGAGGAAAAAAAAAAAGGAGAAAAAGGCAAATTAGATTCCTGTGTTTTCCCTCTGCT
>JAUBOD010000010.1:311195-324915 GCA_032353885.1 Nothura maculosa
GCCCTGAGCCATGTGCTCTAGGTGACCCTGCGTGTGCAGGGGGGTTGGACTAGATGACCTCTAAGGTCCCTTCCAACGTTAAGCATTCTATGATTCTTCACTATGGTGTATATCTGGTGTCTGATTGAGCTATTTGCAGCTGTTCAAATTGGAGAAGACTAGTAATGAGAGTAACACTGGCAAGTGCTTTTATCCTTTCCCTTCCTTGTTTACAGTTGTCAGTCTAAGCTATTGCCTATATTTTATTCTAGGACTGTGTTTAAAGCTTTCAATATTTTTCAAAAAAAAAAGTCTTCCTTGATAACTCACTACTAAGGTACAGCACTTTTTCCATTGTTCTACTACTAATAGTCAAACAGATGCCACCAATAAAAATCTCTTCCATATCTCTAAGTTGATCTTTTGCAAGTTTCTAAGTTTTATTAATTTATTCTTTGACAGCACATGTCTAACTACAAAAATTATCTCCATACTTGATATTTATGCAGTTCAAATATGTTTAAACATTTATTTTTCTTTCCATCTTTGTCAAATGTTTGCCCTCAGCTTTTTCAATTTTTCCTTGCAAGGCAAGTTTTCCAGGCCCTATGTCTTCGTGTTTGTTTTTGGCTTTTTCTCAGAAGTCACAATCTGTCAATACTAGAGCTAACTGGGATTTTTCCAAAGAAAAGCTTCTTTGTTTTGTTATTTAATTGAGAAGCATTTTTATTTTGCAAAATTGGAGACAGTTCTCTTGGGGAAGATCTTGATTTTTTTTATCCTCTCTGCTTTGTTGGTATTATCTGAATAGACACATTTTGGTTTGTCATTCCAAATGGAAACTTCTTCCTTTAGGTTAATTGAATTTTAAATCTAAACTATTCCTAAACTCTTACGCTGTTTCATGGAAGAATTCAAATACCTTAGCACACAGTAGCTCTTCATCTCTTGAAATGCTCTGTTGAAAGTGACGTGATATTGGAGAATTATAGGAGGTATTAATCAGCCTATATTCTTCCTGCAGAAAAGAAAAATAAACATATATACAATATGCATGGTGGTGAGTAAGCAAGAAAGGGACTGATTGTCAAAAGAAGATCAATTTCAAGTGCAATTTTGGCCTTTCCCAATGGTTGTGTTGCAGAGTAGTTAAGATCCAGGCCACTATAGGTGTTCTGTAGTTTCAAACTCAGAAATGTTCTGAACTACTTATTGGTGCTGTAGGTCAGCAGCAGGTTCATTCATTACTATTATTACTGATTTCCCAGAGAGATGCAGTTAATTAAGCTGGCTGCTACCATCACATGAATTTTAAGGCAAACTGCTAATGTGGACTATTTATTCCATGCACAATTGAACAGATTGCCAATACTGCTTATAATAATCCAAAAATGTTGTTATGATTACTAAGTGTGTGCTAAAAGACTGAAGACATTTTGTCACTTGGCATCCATAAGGTTTAAAATATCTTGGCTCAGATTTAGCTATAAAAAAGTCTCCAAAAAATCATTGTTACTAAAATATCTCACCACTCCTAAACACATTGTGTTATAACAGAGTGACTGAGCGATTGTTTTAGCTGGCTGTCGTGTTTCTTTCCAGGCACTCTGTTTTCTGCATTTCCCGCTTCCACTTATACTGAACTCACGTCTATGTAGTTTTTGCAGCACATGCTATGCTGGGGAAAAAATAAAAGCAAATGAGGGAAAGTCAAAGCCTTAGCATTAGTAATAACAAATTCTCAATTATATTGCTATGTATTTCTTCCAAAATCCCTTTGCATGCACAGGGCTTCTTGAACGAACTCATTATTATCTCCTGTTATGTAGAATGTATTCCACCGTTGCTCAACCAACAGTAACGTATTTATTATTCATCTGATACCAGATCAGGCTTTAAACTGTGTAATGCTTTTTATTTTTTTTAATATTGCTTTATTTGTGTACCTGTGAGCCAGAGTCTGAAGGCAGATCTGTTGTTTTACTCATGTGCTTGGCAGGGAAGACCTTGAAAGAGAAGTTCCTTTATTTTTTTCCCACTGGAAGTTAGAACAATAACAGTTAGACCAGTATTATCTCTATCTCTACTCCTATTTTAGATTTTAGTTTTAGATATTTGTGTGCAAAGATAGTGGAGCATTTAGAGTTTTGCATAGTGAACTTTTTTTTAAAAAAGACATTATATTGTGATGATAAAATGAAACTACATATTATAAAGATTGATCACTGTTCTAGTGCACTCTGAAAAATGAATTCAACAATTGCTAGAGCATGATAAATTATAAATTATAAGTGAAGGAATCTCTCTGATAACAATGACTATGAGCAGGGCTTAGAAAAGCCCAGCTGAGCATTATGTCTCTCTATAATGTAAAAGATTAGAGAAACAACATGATTGTTAGAAACCAAAACAGGGAGTATAAAAAAGTGGCAGTGGTCTGTTTTTCTTCTATATCATTCTAATGAGCCCTAAGGTGAAGTATATTATCTCCCCTTCTCTATTCCTGTAGAACTCCCAGAAAGAAATACAGGAATAACAGTGTTTAAGGTAAAAGTAATTACAGAGACAATTTATTTCCCAGTAATATAGCTAAGGAAATTCAACTGTTACATTTGTCCAAGAGAAGCTGAAAGAAGTGGCTTAATTATAATCCAAAATACCAAAGTGGGAGGCAGGATCTTGAGAAATAAAGGTCTCTAATCAATAGATTGAAGTCCAGCAGGGTACAAAACTAAGGCAAAGTTGTAACCACATAAAAAAGAAAGCTCAGAAATGTGGCATTTATAGGCATTAACCATTTCACTTTACCACACAGTATCACTGCGTCTTCTCACAGGCTTACTCTAGCAAAAGACAGGAGAAAGGATCAGGCCGTCCAAATGGCTCCCTTCTGTCAATGCAGTCTTTGAATCTGTGTCTTTTGGTGCCTGTTTGGCCAGGTACCAGCTCTCCCCTTTTCATGTCAAGGTCTCACTCTGTCTCCAGACTCAAGGAAGTTTCCTTTAGGAGGGACCAAGCAGAGTACCAAGACAAAGTGGTCTCTTTTTGAACTGAGATCCACATTAACAAGTTAGCCTTATGACCACCTTCGTTTTCCAGTTCTTGTGCAGTTTGGCTGGCTGGGTTCACAGTTGGGCTTGAGTATATTATTTTTGTGTAAGCAGCTGAGGCATCCACATTTGGCCTATGTTCAGTTACAAGGAGTTTAAAATAAAATATTGAGAGAAATCAGCAGGAGAATGGAAAAATCATGCTGAATAAGTTAGAACATGTTCACTCTCTGTGAAGTTAAGGCTAATGATAATAGGCTTGCATGTTGGTAAAAACAATAGGGTTTATTTACAGTGTGTTAAGTTTCTGTTATTGTAATGCTAAAGTGTATACAGGCGTGTATGTGTGGTAAAGTGACATGAGCCAGGCCAAACCTTGATAGGCATGTGAATGCTGCCAAAATATTTCAATGTGACAACTGGAAAATGTGGAGGACAAGACTGACTCGAGAGAGAAATAAACAATGGAGAAAGCAATATTGGAGCCATGCTGAATATGTGCTCTGTAAAACAAAAGCAGCTTGTGTGGGAACTCCCATGTAAATATTCATGTTAGGTCAAATTCCATTCATTTTGTTATTGCAAATAGTCCTGTTGAAGCCTATATTCTATTAATGAAAGTGTCAGGGAGTAATACTAATTAAAAATAAAGTGTGCTGAGGCTGATAAGTGTTTTCGGGACAGCAGTCTCCCTGACTAGATCTTTACTAGTAAGTAAAATAGAGGAGGGATTGATCACTGTCTCTGAGCATGAATTGCATCCATAGAGCTAAATATTTGCTCCTAAAACAGAGTGGCTGCATCAAAGCAGCCTGTTGGGAAGGAACTTTGCCCTGTGCTAACCCCTGAGCTGTCATCAAGAGGGAGTTTGAGAGCAAGCAGTTGGCCTTGGCTGTACCAGAGTGCAGAGGGCAGCAGGGCAAGGTCAGTGCCTCTGCTCTGGCCACTCACTTGCATTACTTTTGCACCCAGGTTCTCCTGCCAGGCCACAAGCAACAACAGCAAAGGACTTTTGGAGCATCCTGGCCATTATGTTTGAAGACCATGTTAAGGCAGAGGAGTTGTTGTTGATCTTCAGTTATTTTCTCAATAACATCAACAACAAAAGACAATATGCAGTTTGTATCAGTCTGTATAGCTTATTGAAAATTATTTTTGAGGACAAATTGGGTTACTGAAATAAAAGTTTATTTTTTTTTTTCCTCATGACAAAGCTCATTTTTATGGAGTCTTGCACCTGAGTGAAAGGGGTCTGAGTGGGACTGACCGCTACTATCCTGGTCCTTTTTCCAGTGACCCTCCCATGCAAAGTACATAACTTATTTCTTTATCTGAGGCAAGAAATCAGGAAATCCTTTCAACCAATCTCTTTTTTGATAGATAACAAAGGCAGGTTTTGCTCTGTTTCATTCCTGTCGTTCACTTGTCCCATAAAGACAAGGCTTCAGCAGGAAATAGAAACAATTCAGTCCCAGCTCAGCCTTGGCTGTTTGTTGGGCTGTGGGAGCAATCAGTTCAAGTCCCCCCATGCTGAGAGGGGCCTCAAAACAAAGCTTCCCAATCCCAGTGAGGATCTTGTACTCAGGAAAATATTTGACAAGGGTGGGGAGTAGTAGAAGTATGACCATTATGATGAGATTTTGAAATGAAATGTCTGAGTGAATTAGTGGGCAATCCAAATTCATCAGGCCTGTCTGGATCTGAAGTGGCATTGAGGAGCCTCTGCTCAGTTGCCTAGGGAGCTGTGGTCAAAGTGGAGAAATAATTGCTTTTAGGTACTTCTGAGGCTGAAGAGACATCTGAAAATACCTTGTCAGACTTTCTCTCCAAGGCCAAGCCTCCTAGTACTCCTCTTCAAGTCAAATTCAGGCAGAATTTAAGTGAGAAGAAGAAGAATTTGGAGATTGATTATTTTTTTCGCATCTTCTGTCCTCCAAAAAGAATTGCTCCTAACACACATAAAAAAAAAAAAACATGTTTTTCTTCTAATTTCAAGGAGATGAGAATAGACTGGAATATGGTCATCTGATATCTCAGAGTAGTTCCCAAGGTTAATCACGTCCACAAGAACAGTGAATTGCCAGCACAGATGTCCTTGGGTGAAATTCTCATTATGAGATGGGTGAGATGCCCATTGCCATCTTGACAAAGCAGGTGATAGGACTGGCATCGCACAGTGTCCTAACTGAGCTGCATGTGCCCCAGGACCTGCACAGTCTCTTCTTCCATGTCCACTGAATGCAAAGCACTGCTATGCCCTGGTGTGTGTTGGTGGTTTGCTGTGGATTTCTTTCTAAAATGGCTCAAATTCAGTAGGAGAGATGGAAACACTCTGAACATGGGTGAGTTGCTAAATTAGAACAGTCCAGTCTATAAAGCCTCTTCTGCTAACTCGCAACTTCAGTAAACCAAACAACAGACAAGGATTTTTTAAACAGAGCCCTAAGGTAGCTCCGTCCCGTCCTGAACCCATCTGGACTGGAGACTCCTTCAGTGCTGCTCATACAGTGCAACAGTGCTCAGTCTGGGCGCCTGTCTCTGAATATTGATTTAATAAAAAAATAATAATAATACTGTGCATTTATGTATGACCAACAAACCTAAGTAAATAGATATCATGAAAATGGATATATTTAAAAGGCTTCTACATGTTTTTGAAAGTGTCAAGATTTTTCATGTGAAATTAAGGACAAATCATTTAATGTGTTTTTTTCTACCCATAGCTTAAATATAGGCATTGAAAAATGAAGAGGACACCTTTAAATGACCACAAACCATTTTCTGCTGACCCCTATGCATTTCATTCATGCTTTAGAAAAATAATAGTAATTGTTTTTTATGATTTCTTTCTGAAGTGGCATTTTTGTTTAAACAGATGCCTTCATTTTTAAGATGGAAACCGTTTTTATTTTCAATAACATGCCAGGCTTTAGTGAAGAGAAAATGCAAATCTAAAATCACTCCTCTTCTCTTTCTCTCACATACAAAATTTTTTTGTTCCTAAACAGATATTAAGTGGGAGAAAAAAAATCCCAACCCCATGACTTGAAATAAAATATAGCAATACTTATTACGTTTTTTCTCTCCTTAGTATTTAGAAGGCTCAATTATATTTTCTTGTTGGCATTAAGGTCCTTAATTATGCAGTTGTCTGTTTATTTTGAATAAGTGAAAGACTGTGCCAGAAAAAGGAGCTAGGAGGGGAAATAGAGAAAGTGTGAGAGAAGGAAAAGATAGAAACTCATTACCTTTTGCAAACTACTAATCATTGTAAATGGCCACAGAGGTCAGAGGAGATTGCAGAAAATTACTATCAAGTGTGAAGGAATAAAAATACCCTAGACTATTTTACAAAAAAAAAAAGTAAAACAAAGTAAAAGAAATCTTCTTGGTACTAAAGCAACTAGACTGGAAAGCATAATGGAAATGAAACACAGTAAGGGGTCCTGGCAAGTCCTCTAAGCAGAAAAAAATAAATAAAAGGAGGTAGGAAAAGGAGAAAGAAATTGATTTTATCATTTTGTGCTGAATATATTGGCAGAAGCCTTCTCTGTATCAGAGATGCTCTCGGTATTTTCGTAGCAAGTTTTCCGTGAAGTCCTGTTGATTATTTGCTTTTTCATGTTATCTTTCTGCCTGTTCCTGCTCTTTCTTTTTCTTGGCTGTGAGTTGTAAGGTGGGTAGTAGCTCTGCTTTCCAGACAGCCTGGCAGTGGAGCTCTATGCCGAGCCAAAGGGGCAAAGAGCACAAGCCCATGGGTCTCAGAGAGGGCTGCAGTAATTTTCAGCCCTGGCTTTAACCTCCCCTTTGGACTCTTAGCCCACAGCCATGCTCTCGAGGATGGATCAATGTCAAGGATAACAAAAGAGGCTTTGCTGAATGCAGACAGAAAGCTCTGGGCACTGAAAGTAATATTCTCGTAGTTGCCTTTGCAGGCCTTCTTCATGAATTCTTTACAGAGCTGGCCCTGGTGGTCCCCAAGCCATTTAAGGGTTTTATTGCTTGCTTGGCAAGCCAGGCTAAAGCCACGAAGCTGCCAGGTCAATTCTGTGGTAAATATTAGCAGAGTAGCTAGGAAAGCTTTCCCTTCCAGATTTTACCTCTCTCAATATTAAAGATTAAAGTAAGTCACAAGACGGAATATTGTTCCTAATATTCGACAGACCTGCCAAATCAGAAGATCATGATTTAATGATTTACATTTCATGGAAAAAAAAAGAATTATCTGTGAAAACAAAGGAAAAATAAAGCATTTTGCTAAAGGATGGCTTAGAAACTCTGAATGCAGTTTTGTTTTTCCTAGTTCCACTCTTTTGCTTATGTCTTTTATATTCAGAGTTAACTTACATTTGTGGTGGTGATTTCCTTTTGTTTGTATTCTGGTTTTGAAAATGTCAAGCTCATCGAAAGGCATATAGACAATACCCCCTTGTCCTTTTTGTTCCATAGAGGAAGCATTTACATTGTATGAAAAGATACAATTTTTTTGTTAATTTTCAACTGAGTTTCCAAAGTCCCTGCAGTTACGTATCCAAACTCATATATACAGATGTGCCTGTCAACAAATAGAAATAGACAACATTTTGGTGGCACTAGCAGAAGATGATTTTTTGTTTGTTTTTAGTTTTTAGAGTATATTTTACCGGTTTTCTGTGTTAATAAAGAACATTTATATATACATGTATATTTGTGCAAAATTTAAACCAAACTAGTGTCTAATTTTACTCAGTTTAAGGGAACAAAGAGTTATACTAGCGTTTTATCTGGTTCTCTTTTGTTTACAGTCTGTACTGCCTTTATGATGTTGCCATATCTTGTTGGTTCTAGATAATTTTCTATCTTAATCTGGGATGTTCAAAACAGGACTATCGTCAAACTGTAAGTCTCTTTAATTCCTTCCTCGTGACATCCTGAGTGCAGCTTCATTACTGTAGCCCCTCCACGATTACAGGGCTTGCTACACTGATCCTGAGATGGAGGTATGACTCTTACATACATTCTCCAGGGTGTCATTTTGACTGAGCATGGGAGGAGGGCGAGGGTGACCTGTGTAAGACTAATTTCTTTTGTGGGTAAAGGGATTTTCTGATTTTACTTCGGTGTTTTGGGATTTGTTTTGAAGGACTTGGATGCATGGAGAATATTTGTGTCTTCTCTGCAAGACATGGAAAATTAGGGTTTCTGCAAGACATAGTGAGTAGGGTATGTTAGTTAAAGACCTTTCTTCTGATGTTTGTCCCTTTATCTATTCTGCTGAGTGCTGAGCATTTCCAGCTCCTGGTGTCACACTGGGATTTAGCTCTATCGAGCAGCTCACCACAGTCAAGCTTTTCTTGATGAGAACACAAGAGATGGATGTTTGTAGATGGTATATATGAGGATCAACTACCCATGTGTTGCAAACCTAAGTAAAGCAAGCTCACATTTTGCATGTATTTTATGTCACTGTTTCATGCAATTCAACACAGATGCTGTAACTGTTTAGGATCCCTGCATTGCTTGGATGCAGGACTAGTACCAGAATTTTTGCCCATTCTCTGGATATGGGAATCTTGAACTGCTGCTGGGCCCAGGTGAGCTGGGCCAGTGAGTGATCTGGGTGTGAAATGCTTTGTCTGAAATTTTCATTCTGTATTTGCTGCTTTAGCATAACATTGTTTATTACTTTGAAGCTCCTTAGGAAAAGATCGGAAAGATTTCAATGGGGAAATGGTTATTATGGTGCATGGGGACAGCACAATTCAGATTTGCTCTAGTTCTTGAGTTTCTGCTTGTGGAAAGAATGCACATGGTCTAAAGAGATAGATGTGTGATTTGATGTTTCTTTTTATGAGATGTCAGTTTTCCATTATTCACCTAAGGAATAGATGAGAGATTTTTGTAATGAAAAGGAATAACAAAAATGAAATAGACCTGTAGAAACCCTTGCTGATCAGGCTAGGTACTTTAATCAACATCTGAAAACTGCTGGATCTGCATTACCATTCTAGGGCTAAGGATAAGTGCTTCCAGATATACAATAAGACAATAAAATTCTGAGAGTTTCATTCCTCAAGTGATGGTCAGCGTTAGGTCAGCTTTAACAAATACTGGACCTGACACTTCTCTTTGGCAGTGGTTTACCCCTCTCTCTAGACAAACCCACTGCATGCTCTGCTTGTCTGAACGATAGCACATCAGAAAACTCCCTGAGCATCGGCCCTTGTCAAGTGTGCTAATAGCATAAGTACTTACCTGGCTCTACATGGCATTTTTTAACCTTTATATTTGTTTTCCATCGCTTCAGTTTTACGACTACTTCCTCACTCTATTGTCCTTATTAGGTTCTGCGGTTCATTTCAGAAATATATTTGAAATGGAGAAGATTTTGCTAGTCCTAAAAAAGAGTAAGAAAATGGAAAAAAAGGTACAACTCCATTGTAATTTTCTGGTTGTTCGACAGTGATTGCAATTTTATGGCCTGACATCCTTTTTCATGGGGAAAAGGAAAAAAAATCAGAACATGGCAATGTGCCATCAGTCCGCCACAAAGCTATAATCTGCTGCTTCATTCTGTCTCCTGCAATCTCTTTTTCTTTTTTCTTTTTCCTATTTGAGATAACATTGCTAGTTTCTCACTTATTACCAGTACAGTTATGCTCTTACACCATGAAATGTCTTCTGCTCTCATGTAGACTGTATGCTAGGCACTCTGGACTAAGCATGGCATACCAACCAGAGGAGAACTACATTGAGAAGCTGCAGGGAGCAAGCAAATAGCACTTGGCAAAATACCCTGTTCCTACCATCTCAGGAGGATGGTAGGTAACGACAGCCCCAGTGGCAATTATAAATGAGTTATTTTCTAGCTTGCTGGAGTTTCCTTAATGAACTGCTGTGGCTTAATTTTAGAGAGGTGACACCCAGTTACTATGCAGTTGACCATCTCAGAGTCATCACACATACTTGACTGGTGATGTATTGAAATGTAGATGATAGCATAAGCCCCGAGTAGTTCAGATTTACTCTTTTATTTTAATCACCAGCAATCATTATCAATAGTCATTACCAATCACCTCAGATACGACTGATATTTTCCATGAGCCACTTATTTAAAAGTAATCTTTCTTTATTTTACACATCTCAAGTTTCAAGACTTTTTTTCTGAAATTCTGTTTCCCAAGAGAAGTCTTGCTGAAAAGATGTGCAGCCTTGCCAGAGATCTGCTTTATGTAAATCTCAAACTGACAGTTCAGCCTCAACACTTAAGATCTTATACCTACTATCCCCCGACTGAAAAAAAAAGAAAAAAAAAGAAATAAGGGGAAAAAAAAACAGAGTAAAGGAGAAAAAAAAGACGTAGATTGCCTCAACAAGTTTCCATTCTAACATGGTGCAGAATATTACAAAGAAGCAATGTGACCTTTTAACCCTTAAAGAAAGACTTTTTTTTTCTTTTTGGATTGGAAGTTTTCCACCAGCGGTAGTAATCTAGCCTTGTATATGTTTGTGTTAGGCCATGTAGGAATACAATAAAAATACTACAATACCAGAAGTGCAGTGATGTGTTCCTTGGCACAGGTAGCCAGAGCTTTATTTAAAGAGCTTAAGGTAACGTAGATGCCTGTTCTGTATTGTAGGAGATCGTGCCTGCAATTTGCATACAGGGGAGACATTAAGTTATGGCACTCAAGGTGCTTACAGAGGTGTCAATAAAAAGAGCAAGGTATTGCTAGATAAGGTGAGTCTTGGGCTCATAGAGCCAGGGAAACACTGTGATTTAAATGCAGCAGAGTTACTGTGCCCCACTTGCTGCTATCTTATGACATAACCTTCAAAAAGGGATTTGTAACTCAACTTTCATCACTAGCTGGAACACTATGTCCTTTTTTGCTTCTTTCTCCAGAGGGTCCCCTACGCTCTACTTGGAGCCTTATGCCCTCCTTATTTCTTCTGCCTTTAATTTCATACCCGGTCATCGTTGCAGACAGTGCTGTTCTTGACAAGACAGGCTAAACTTGGCGCTCTGCATTGTGAAATTGCGTTCCTTGTGGCTGGCCAGAGAAATGAAGCCATACCAAGCTCTCTCACATACATTGGCATGTAGAAAAACGGAAACTGTGGTCAGTTATCAGATTTATTTCTGCCAAATGGCAGTTCAGAGCCAGTATCCTTAGTTTGCCAGGCTCTTCACACATACCCTAGTGGGAAAGGAAAAGGCAAAATATTAACTTGTCCAATTTCCAAGACTCTTTGGGAACCCGTTGAATGAGCTGTAAGAGTTCCAGTAAATCTAAATTGCTGTTTGATCTAATTATTCTGATAAACAATGGGGATACAAAGTCCAATGTCAACAAAAGGAATGGACATATCCCAAAAAGATGAAGTGAAATGTGGATAAAATAATGTAGTCATAAAAGTACATAATATTAAAGTGCTATATTTAGATTTTTTTTCAGCAGCTAGCCAAAGACAAAATGTGCTCTTGATACAATGAATACAAGTCTTGAAAATACAAGGGACTTATAGAAAAAGTTTTACAGTGGGAAGGATTGAGAGGTTATTTTTTTATCGTATGGCATTTTAGGTAACTGGCATTTGGACTACTCGTTGGAAAAGAGCTTATGAAAATAGTTGAAAAGTAGATTAGAGAGCTCACATACTTAAGTCCAACCACATTGAGACTTCAGTTTTACTAAGGAATTGAGTGACTGTCACTTCTAAAAGAAAGAAAAAGCCATTTACTTTTTGAGTTCAACAGGATATGCTGTTATTATTTTCTCCCTTTTGAAAATAAATATTCATCCACCTAGATCTAAATTGCATCTTCTTTATAAGATATTTTCTTCCATGCAAAATATCTGTTTTCAAGTATTGACTCTAAGCCCAAAGATTGTGTTGTGTGCCCATGTGATGTTTAAGAACCTATGTATTTGTTTTCTAAGAAGTGAGCTGCTGTTGAGGAGCTTAGTGCTTGCTGGGGGGATTCCAATGCTTCAGCTCGGAAGGGTGGAGTATGACAGTGTGTCTGCCCTCTCCTCTCTTGTTCTGAGCCTCTGTTATACAATAGGGCGTTTTCTTCCTATCCCATTTCACTAGGGTGAGTCCAATGATTTGCCGGAGGAGACTGGAGGCAATTCAGTCCTAGAAGGTCAGACTTGAGAAAAACAGGCTGGAACCAATAAGGAAGGAAGGGGGCAAAGGAAAAACAGCAGCTTTAAGCTCAGTGTGAAAAGGAAAATTGGAAGCTTCTGTCTTTTTGCTCCGTAATGCTGAGAAAAACACTTCCCCAGGAAATGAAATTATGATTGCAGGATTTTATTGCAATCTGTTATGTTTTGATTATGCCTTCTTTCTCTTCTAAGAGGACAGATAGTTTGCTGCACCTTTTTGAAATTCACATCCCAAGATATGCTTCTGACTCAAATGGTAGTGTGTAAAACCAACTTATAGCTTAAGAATATAAAAAGGTGATATAAGGCATTAATGTTATCTCCATCAGCATTGTGGAAGTGCAAGTGTAAGATGACTTGAGGTAAGAGGAACACAAAATGAATGTTGTTCTGTGGAAACACAGTTCAGTAACAGGGTCTGTGCTAGGAAGTACATTAAAGAAATGGATCAAAATTTTCCTTTGCAGTAAAAATAGTGCTCATAAAACTTGGTGTGCAGCAAGCGACTCACATTTTCAGACTGCTAGATTTTCTATTCTTATGTGTTTTTCTTGCATTGTTTTTGCTTTGCATAATTTCTTTTTTTCTGGAATGCAACACTATAGAATGTGTCATGAAACATAGACCAGTTAGGATTTCTGTGTATATAACCCGTCATGATTAAAAGAATTCACTTTTTCCATGACAAACTTGCCTTGATCGGCCTTTTACTATACAATCACATGTGAAGAAAAAAGATACAGAATATGTAAAATACTTCTTATAAGTGCTAATGGATAGTTACAGGTTTGCTGAGTATGTAAGGACAGTCATTGGTAAGCTTTTAGAAAAGTATCATTTAAACTCCCAGGTAAGAGTTCACAGTGGATAAATCTGACCTCCTGCAGTGAGGCTTATCTGTTACATCCCATTTATAGATTTAAATATGTTATGAGCTGACTATAAAGTAAATGTGCTTGCCTGCAGGTATATTCTCTCTTCTGAGAATACACTGTACATTTTGCTAATCATGCAACATACATGTTATAGATTTTCTCATGCCTTTCTTTAAGACTGAGGCATCGTGCTACAAACTTTACTACATATAGGCAGATAAATTGAACTGCTCAGAAACAGTCATGGAATAGGGCTTGATAAAGTAAACAAATATATGGTAGGAAGAGACGTTTGAACACCAGAGGCCAGTTATTGAGATGGTACCCATGAAAATCAAGCCAAATAGTAATTTAGTTGGGTGCATCTTAATGTCCAAATGTAACAAATATACACTGTGGGGTAATATATAGCTTTTAGCTCTTGTAAATGATAAAAAAATCCAGTTAGGCAATCCAGAATAATGTGAGTCCTTTCTTTTCCCTCTGTTTGCTAAAAAACAGTAAGAACCTAGTAGGACACTAATTTCAGTTTAGGAGATAACAATGAACTGTTTTTCCCATCTCATTTCTTTCATCTCAGTCAATCATTTGAACTAGATCTTGCTGATAATAGATTTTAGCCAGTTCATGCAAAGTCAGTCTGATAGTCCACATGTCAGCTTGT